>JANAVB010017599.1:13555033-14007533 GCA_029216955.1 Iris pallida
AAGGCCAGTCTTGAAATTGAGTAGATCCTGTCCACATGCTGATGATGGGCAATAGATTTGATTTGCATGTGTCGATGGTAACAGCATCAGGAGTTCCAAGAGGCATCTTCAAAGCTTCTCTTCGAAACCGTTCAATGAAATCCTTTGTAGTTTCATTATTTTTCTGCTTGATTCTAATAAGAGCAGACATAGTCATGTCATTGAGCCCTTCATAGAACCGTTCAAGAAACATTTGTTTGAAACCGGCAAATGAGGTAATACACCCGTTGGAGACTTCTATACCATTCATAAGCCGTTCCCTTGAGACATCCAACAAACACCCGAGTAAGGATCGCGTCGCTTGGTTGCAGTTGATCAGTCATCACTTCAAAGTGATTAATAAACTGACTTGGAGAAGTGGTTCCATCATAGAAGGAGATAGTAGGAGGCTTGTATTTAGGAGGATACGATACTTGCTTCCATTCTATCGGATAAGGTTGTTTGATGCCTAACCTTTGTAAACCATCTTTTTGTTTGAATGCCTCAAATTGAGTTTTGAGATTCTTCAATTCTTCAGAGACAACTCCAGAAAATTATGGAGTTATAGCTTGTAGAGAATAGTTGGGAGGAGGAACAGCATTGTAAGCACTACCCCCAGCTCCAGAGAGACTAGGATTTGGTTGAGCTGGTCCAGGAGTATTGGATTGTACTGCTGGAGGAACTTGTACTGGACTTACAACAGTGTCAATTGGTATAGCATCTGGTACAGTCTGTCGATTTTGCATCTGAGTTGCTATGAGTTCATACATCGACTTCATAGTATCAGCCATGGATTTCATTTGCTGTTCTAAGGAAGCAATTCTTTGTTCTTGAGGAGTCAAGGAAGAAGAAGGTTCATCAGTATTCCCATCAACCATATAAGTCGTGACTGTACGAGGGATTATTGATGAACTGGTGGATGTCGTTTGTTCTGAATCATTGCTTTGTGCATCAAAGTCAATTATAGGAGAACTACCCCCAGTAGGAAGAGGTGGGAAGTTAGATTCTCCGAAAAATTCAGAATCATCTTCAGAAATCAAAGTCCTTTGACTATAGGCCAGGACTCTTGCTCTTGTGCCTCTATATACTCCATCTGGACTATCAGCTCTACCCCCAGTATCCCGAGAGGTTATGTTGACAGAAGCAAACAGAGGCTCATCTTCATCAGGCATAGGTTCACACTGAATTCGATTGAAGACAGATTGTCATTTTGTTTGACATCTGCATTGCATTGTGACTCTCGGCTGGAAGTCGCATTCATGATCAACATAGTCCTGAACCATTGATTGACATCTGCATTGAATTATGACTCTTGGCTGGAAGTCACATTCAGCATGATCCATTGTCATAGAATTATTCCTTCTCTTCTGTTGAAGGTGTTCTCGTAAATCTGTCTGTGACGACTGAGGTACATCAGAGAACAATCTTTGTGTATTTTTAGGATATATTTCTGGTTCTTGGATTTTGATGGCTCTTGATTATACAGGGAGTGATTAATATGAGCCACATAATTTCTAGCATACTCTGCATCCGGATCTTTTATCTTCATTTTCGATTGATGTGGTTTCTTAACACCAGAAGTGCTTCCCAAACGGGTTTGATTAAGTTTTGTTCTTAGATCAGTTGGAGGTAACACATTGGTTTTTGAAACTTGGAGTTTTCCTTCCATTGATCTGGATATTTGCAGAGAAGGAAGAGTTGAACCACCCCCTTGATTAGGAGTTGGTAACAGACCTTTTCTAGACAAATTCTGTGCCCAATTCGAAGAAGTCGTAGAAGAAAACATTAAGGAATGTTTCTTCTTAGACTTATTCAAGTTTTGAGACATAGAATGTCCAGAAGGAAGAATAGTCAAAAGACCATCTCCTTTTCTTTGACTAACAAAATTGTCAGTCAAAGCTGTTCCTGAAGTAAAGACTACAGGAGCAGAAGAAACAACTAAAGAGTTTTTCTTTTCGAAGGGACTTTGTGTGGAAGACCACCCCCAGTTCTAGTAGAACTTGGCAAAGAAGAAGAGATAGCTAAAGAGCTATTCTTCTTAGATGAAATACACGCTGAAACGGCTTGGTTAAAGAACCAGTGCTGTTAGCGTAACTTTTGATTTTAGAATTACACGCTGGAACAGATTTGGCTAAGGAACCAGTACTATCAGCATGATTTTTGACTTTGGAAATACACGCTGGAACAGATTTGACTAAGGAGCCAATACTGTCAGCGTGACTTTTGAATGTGAGACTGCACGCTGGAACAGATTTGACTAAAGAGCCAGCACTGTCAGCGTGACTTTTGACTTTGAGATTGCACGCTGGAACAGATTTAGCTAAAGAGCCAGTACTGTCAGCATGACTTTTGACTGCTGTCTTCTTTGAGCGCACCAAAGTGTGCGTGCTTGCAGTAGAGTCTTTGCCAGTGTTAGGAGTAGACACTGTGGCAGAGACTCCACCATTGACTGCCAACTGATTCTTAGGGACATAGACAGAGCGTCCCTTCGACTTGGCAGTGGTGATGGAGGCTGAAGTGGGCTTGCCACCCTTAGCCCGCTGCATTTCTTCGTAGGCGAGTTGATCGAATTGGATCGATATCACCTTCTTTGTCGAGCCGACTGACGAAGTATCGCATTGAGTTGTTGCCATCTCAGAAGAGGAGATGGTTTTCCCCAGCAGAGTCGCCAATTTGTTTTCCATAAATAAATTCACTTTATTTATTGTGTTTCTGGGAAAATTACAACTGTAGAAATCCGATCTAGAAGACGATCGCTTTATCCCTTAGACTATGCGAAGAAAAAAAGCTCTCAAAATTTTGACAGTAAGTTAGATAACTATGTATCTGTACAATGAATGAGAAAAAGAACTCTATTTATAGAGTCAAAAATAACTGAAAGGATAACTGTCTTCACAACCTGTGCCTAGTTGAAAATCACGCAGGATTTAACATACGCAAGGTTGTGAGCAGTTACTGGACGTGGCCTGTAACTGTTGGACACATGGCAATCATGCATGAGTCGTGTGCAAGTTACAGGACACGTAGGCGAGAGATCAGTGGCATGGCTGCCACGTACTCCAATTTGATGAAATCCACGCAGACTTGTTGAAGACGAAATCCACGCAGACTTGGGTCAGAAAGCTTCAAAATCCACGCAAACTTGGGGCAAAAAACTTCAGAATCCACGCAGACTTGGGGCAAAAAGCTTCAGAATCCACGCAGACTTGGGGTAGAAAGCTTCAAAATCCACGCAGACGTGGGGCATGAAACTTCAGAATCCACGCAAACTTGAGACAGAAAGCTCAAAATACACGCAGACTTGAGGAAGGAACATATAAGTTCAAAATACACGCAGACTTGAGCCAGAAGGCTCAAAATATACGCAATATTGAGGCAGAACTGCCAGCTGTCTTGATTCGACGTGCTTCGACTGACACAAAATCTCTGACAGTGATTGCTTTTGTCAGTCGCATTAAATGACAAGAAGCTCTTTTGGTACGCCAACTTGGTGAAGGCTGAGTCTTGCTGAAGAAGATTTCAAAAGTCACGCAATAGTCGGCTGTGATCTCTCGAGTTCCGTGCATACATGGCATACGAGAAGACATTCTTCGACTGTCATACTGTTAGTCATAATGACACTCTGACAAAATGATGAGCTGTCTCCCAGCGTGATTTTTTTAAATATTGTCCTGATCAACTCAGCGTGACTTTGAGACTTTGTCCTGATCAATTCAGCGTGACTTTCATTTTTAAGGCCTACAGTTGGCATGTTCAATGTCGCTGCTATGCTTCTATGTTCTGTGTCATGACATGTTCTGCCCAGTTCAGTGGTGTGTTGCTTCTACTGCACTTCTTGTTGAGCGGATACCAGTCTATGTGAAGCTTCATCGAGCTATTGGTTTAGCGGCATGAAGCTTTGTATTGCACTTCTAATTCAGTGAGAAGAGCTTCAATGCTTTCTTGAGTGATGAATAGGTTCCGCATGAGTATAGTGTTCAACGACATTGGAGGTTCAGCGGCAAAACCAAATCTGAAAATCTATTTAGCTTTCGGAGACTTCGTCCCCAAACCCTCACGGGAGATGTTGTCCCATCGATCCATGCCCAATAACAGGATAGCAGAATATCCAAAATCCGGTGGTTGCAGGGCTAGATATAAGATCGCAGGATTGAGGTTGTCTATAAGATTTGGCCATGTTTTGTGCGCCAACGCACATTATTCTGAAAAAAAACACAAGCAACTTCATAAGTTCTACCAACACTACAACATCACATTAGTTGTTGGTCAAACTTGTTTTGTACATTTTTTTTCTTTTCTTGAGATTATAAGGTTGGTCATCGAACTCACATCACTCCTCTTCTTACGAACCACCTGCTCTCAGAAACAATATGTTTATTGGTAAAAACTGCTTTATTCGGTGTTGGAATTATTCAAACGATAAAAGATTAAGATGGAATTTCATAAAAACTTGAGAATATTCAGGAGGAAAAAAAAGACAAATTAAAGCAACTTTTGAGAAGTAGCATTCACTCTATTTTAGAAACAGTTTACCAAGTTTTTTTTGAATAATGCTATTTGTCCCTCCAAATCATTCCTCCTTACGTGGTAGCTGACGTGACATGCTGATGTGACAGCTAACATAACAAAATTTAAAATAAAATTTAAATTAACATTAACATTAAATTAAAATTAAAACTAAAATTAATATTAACATTAATGTTAACATTAATATTAAAATTAATATTAACATTAACAATAATCAATAATATTAATACTAATACTAATATTAACATTAATTTTAATACTAATATCAATATTAATATTAATATTAACATTAAAAATTGGGTCATTAATTTGTCTGGTTAATATTTGCCATGTCATATTACACCTAATATTATTTAACATTCAATGTCAGGTGCCACATAAGAAAAGATAATTTAGAGGTAAAATAGTATTACTATCTTTATAAAGAATTAAAAAAAAAAGGTGAGGAAACTTTTTGTTGCCATTTTATTGGGTGCACTGCTGTAAGGAAAGCAACATTTACCGGTGTTTCTCTTTACGTTCTAGTATCACTGTCACACTCAAGGACATGGACATTGAAATTGAAGTGAATGAGAGGACAACTAATAGTCCCCAACCATAACCACCCCCACCCGCCTCCCCAAGCCACTGATTGGGATCCAGATGGTAGCTCCACTCGCCTTAGACTAGGAGTGACCGTTTGATTTATTTGGTTTCAACTGAATCGAACTCAAAATCGAATAAATCGTACTTGTAAAAATTCTAAATCGTAATCGAACCAAAATTAGTCTGACCAAAACCAAATCTATAATCAGCTTGTTTGATTGTTTTGTTTAATGGGTTCGACCAAAAATTGGGATTATAGTTCAATTATATTACAAAATACAATTTTATACATATATTTGTTATATTTAAAAGTTGGGCCCAAAGTTGAAATATATTGTTAAATTATCAAAGTTAAACTTTAAAACACATCCTATAATTGTTACTTTTTAAAAATATACATAAAAATATGCACATTTTAAATCATAAAATATGCATAAAATTGAGATTATTAGCATAATTGTGTAACTCGTATTCGCTATTCGGTTTTGGACAAAAATTGAAACTCAAAACCAGGGACGAAACTATCTTGAGACCAAAGAGGGCATGCCCCCACCCCTTGGAATTTGATTTTTCTTTTGATTACCTAAAACTTGATAAGATATCTAAAAATATATACTTAATAAAACATCATCAATCTAAGATGAGGATGTGGTCATGTGGGCTAAGTCATTGCTTCAGGCTCATTATCATCGACTCATAAGAAAAATAATTCAAACTTAGATGTGGCGTGAGTTTGGTATGAAGTTAGTTATGTCATCTTCAATGAAGGTTTCTATATCCCTGTTTCTATGGTAGAAACACTTTCTAGAAAAATTCTTCCAGTGGTTTTTATCCAATTTTCAATCTACATGACGTTGATGATGAAATTTTTTTACGAGAGTTTCTAGAAATTATGCATTGGCCCCACTTTCAAACTAATTCATAAAATTCTCTATTTTTTTTTATCTTAATATTAGGCACTTCCACATAAGATCAAATTTGAGAAAAATTGGAGAATATACTTTTTGGTTGCAATTCTCTATTGAAACTCTACCTACTAGTATTAAAAAAATATTATTCAATGTCAAGTAGGATAGAAACTCAATTTTAGAAATCTCCATTGGAGACCTTAGTTGCCTTCAATATAATTTCTTCCTTCTACTTTTTTAATTATTTGTGTAGTTCACTATAAATACTTATTTTCCACCTTTTGAAAAATAAACTTTTATGGCCTAATTTTTTGTTGTGTGTTTGGCCCCTGTCTAACATGAGCCCTGGCTCCGTCCCTGCTCAAAACCAAAACCGAATAAAAATTAATATTTTCAAAACCGAAACCAAACCCTAAAAAAAAAAGAACTGAACCGAACCTCTTATTCGGTCAATCTGCATATCTATAATATAAAGCACAGTGGGTTTTTGGTCCGACCCATGCTTTGGTTCAACGATGATGAAAGGACTAAATTGCTCCTCTTTCTATAAGAGATGAGGAGGTCACATATTGGGTACGGAGCAACCGGTTGTTCCAACGGCACCCTCGCCTCCAGCTCCTCTTGCATCTCCCCTCCCTCCATCGCCTCCGATCCATCCTCGCCCACGCCGTCGTAGCCGGCCTCTTCCGCAACCCCTTCGTCGCAAGCAGCCTCTTCCACCGCGCCGCCGACCCTTCCTTCGCCGCCTTCTCTTCTCCGCCATGACCAACCCCAACCCCTTCTCCTTCAACACCGCCATCGCCATCTCCGCCGACCCACTCTCCATCTGCTCCTAAATGCTCCGCCGTCGCGTCCCTCCCGACTGTAAAACCCCTAAATTTCTACTGTATTTATTTTTATTTTTGTACTGATTTAAAAAATTTTATTGTACGTCGCATAATCGTATTGTACGTCACGCACGACATTTTGATTTTCGAAATTGCTCGACGAGTGCGAATATGTACGAGCGTACATATTTTTAGAAAAAACATTTTTATTTTATTTCAAATATTATATAATTATTATTCTTGCTATAAAAAGCCTTTTATTTTAGCAATTATTAATCATAAATAATATTTATTATATACTAGGAAAAGTATGTATGCATTATTTGTGCATACATATATTTCGTAATTATTTATCTGTCTCTTTTAAATAAAAATATAATTTTCAAAATTTATTAAAATTAATATTATATTATTCAAAAAAAATATTTAAATATTTATTATTTTGAAATTATTATTATAAGTATTTTGGAAAATACATTTTTGAATTATATTGGCGATTTAAATCTTGATTTGATTCCATGAATTTATTTAAATAGTTAAATATTGAAGTTTGAATTATCCCATTTGATTTGGAACTAAAAAACTAATTATATTTAAATAGGATTTTGATTTGTATTTGAAATTGGATTTGATTTAATTTAAATTATCTGATTTGGTTTTAAACAAAACCTAATCATTATCCTAATAGGAATTTTCACATCCTATAAATAGGCAGGGTACTCGTCCATAATTACTTACACCCCATCGTGCACCGTATCTGTGCCTCCCATCCACTAAATATTTCCCCATTACATATACATATTTCGTCCCGTCCGACAATCCCGGACGTTCACCCAGCCGTGTCGGACACCCCCGACACGGACTTCTCAATCGTCCAGCCACCACCACCGGCACTCCGGCCTCCACCTCTCGGTCCCGGCCCAACACAGCAATACCACCACCATCGCCATCGTCATCAACCCCGACAACCATCCCGACTCCTGCTCGCCAAACACCCAGACCCTCTCCCAATACCATCAACGGCACCATCGCCGGAAAATCCCAAGACACCGTCAACACCATCCCATCCACAACAAAAGAAAGAAGAAGGGGGAGACACCTCACCTGAGTCGGTGCGCCACCGTGCCGTACAGACCGGGACTCCTCCGCCCGGACGAGCTCCCCACACCACGTGCTACCACATCTCGACGCGTCCTCTCCGTCGAACTCCGAAGCCCGTCGAAATGCTGCCGCCGCCAAATCTCGTCGCGCTGCTCCCCGGCGCTGACCGCGCCCGCCTAATCCGACCGTCGGCGTCATCCGCCCACCACGAACCACCGGCCACCGCCCGGAGCTCGACGCCCAAACCCCAGCGCGACCGCCCTTCCGCCGCCGCCTTCTTTCCAATGGCCGCGCGACCTCCCTTCCGCCACCGCCTTCTTTCCAGTGGCCGCGCGACCGCCTTCCGCCGCCGACCTTCGCGAAAGCCATCCCGATCCACCACCGTGGCTCCTCCAGATCGCCGACCGGCGACTCCCCAAAACCACCCGCCGTAGGCTTCCTCCACCCCCCGCGCCACGAGCAGGCGCCACCGCGCCCCTATCTCGCTCGTACAGCCGCGCGAGACTGCTCCGTCGCTGCTTCGCCGAGCACGAGCCAGCCGAGCCGCCGGAGCACCGCCCCGTTGGTAAACCCTATTCCCCTCTTCTCTCTCTCTCTCTCTCTCTGTATGTTAGGATTAGGAAAGTAAAGGTTTTATTATTATATATTATTATCATTTATTATTATTACTATTATTATATACTGTTATTATTATTAGATATTATTATTAATTATTAGGTTATTATTATTATTATTATTCTGTAAACCGAATTTCTAAAGGTTTTTATTATTATTTTTTATTATTATTAATAATATTATCATTATTATCATTATCATTACTATTATTATTATTATTATTTATTATTATTATAATTGTTATTATTATTGTTATTAGTATTATTATTATTTCTATCAAAATTATTATTATCATTATTTGTTGTTATTTACAGTATTTTAGAAGGCATACAATTATTATCTAGCTAATTTCAAAAGTTGGCTTTTTTTGTCTAAACAACTTGCTAATATTTTCAAATATGTTAACCAAAAATATATTCTAGTTTGTGAAATATAGTTTCCAATTAATAGAACAATTTTTATAAATATTTTATAAATATTTATTTAAGATTATCTTACTAATAAAATCTAGACTCCCAAATATTATGAAATATTTTTTTTCTAAAACTAATATAAGCATTCGTTTACTTCAATTCTCCCAATTATTTCCATTGAACACGACTGATCCCGCGTTCCTATTTTCTTGTGAATTCGGACACTGTGTGTAACAACCATGGCTTGGACTAATGAGACATGTCAGAGAACACCGCACCCCACCAGACGACACTCCAGGTAAGACACCTTGCCTTTACTGTTTAAATTTCCTGCTCAATATCATGCATGTTTTAGTTGTTCTTTTTTAAATTATATGTAAATGCAAATTACTATATTTTTATACAATTGGCTTAGAGTTAAGGGACCACCGTATGTGCATCTCATAAACTGTCACGATGTACCACGGATTGTGTGTGAGTGGTGAGTCGTATATAGCTTCGGACTTGCGTACCGACCGTACATCGGTGCGTACAGGCCGTGCGTTAGGATATAACTGTCAATAGATTGTGTAGAAGACTTGGCGGTTATTAAGGATTAAACAGTATCGTGGAGACGACGCTTGTATAGTATCATTGGGGGGGAGGGGACAGCTACTAGCGTAGGGGCTACATTTATTTTTTACACACTTTTGGGGCCGAGAGTGACTCATATGAGTATCACTTTCTGTCCCCGGGCGATAGTGTCTCGGATGAGCGCTACTTACTGCCTCTCTTATTACTCTGCTGATCTTACAGCCCCTGCGTAGAACGTTGTCCTTAAAGTGCATATCACCTAGAATGGGTAGGAACCTTTACTCATGCATACTTTTCTGTTGAGCTTATTTATTCAGTTTATCGGCATGATATTATGTGTCTTGTTACGTCCCTCTGAGGACCTGGTTTTTCCCCAGGTGTGTATTTTCGTGATTTCATGCAGGTGCTCTAGCTAAGGCCATGACTTGTGCCCTATTCTATCGTGATGATTACTCTTGGATTCGTCACTTGCTCTCGCTTGCTAAATTCTTTTCTTGTATATTTTTCTCTATTTAATTTTGTTGGTAGTGGACTTTGTCTCCGCCCAACTATTGTGTACATGACAAACTCAAAGTCGATTTATATCATTATTTATCTTTGTGGATGAGATTTAGTTGTCTTGGATTACTACATTTACAGCTTATGTATTTATACGAGCTGTATATTTACTCGTATGTGTACTGCTGGCATGATACGTATCTAGTCTCAAGTATTTGGGACTGGGGCGTTACATGTTTTTGTGGTGGCCCATGCAGGTCCAGTTTATCACTTCGGTTACTTTACCGTACCGATGTGAGCCTGCAATATAGAATTAGAGTCTAGAATCTCATCTACCTACTTGACATCCTTTCCTGACCTCAAATTTCGAACTCTCGTTCGACCTCTTTGAATTGCATCTTGCTTGACTCCTTCTACCGTAAATTTCTTAATTTCGTGTTTAGTAAGATGACTACACTAGTATATGCCCATAGGTTAAACACATGGCTAGATAGATTGCATTGATAATTAATATCCATTGAGGTTATATTTGAGTATAACGACATTTATTTTCCTAGAGATATGATCATAGGGATTAGTTAATTCCAAGTTGGGTAGTAGCATATTACCGCTCTCAAAGGATAGTTGAAAATTTTAAATTGATATTACAAGGTGATATACACAAGAGGATAGCTAGATCGAGAAAACAAATTAATTTGATCTTGTATTTTTTTTATTTTTGAAGGTCCTTAAACATTTATGATTTATTGAGTTATAGCTATGTAACTTTTGGAGGGATATAAATTTGATTTGAAAAGGATCATAAAATTTTACACTATGATTTACGATTGACCAAATTTTGAGGATGATTGATAAATTTTTGTAAAATATTTTGAATTAAAATTACGTCATATGATCTATGATTATAGAGTTATTTAAATTTCGAGTTTAAGGCCTTGATTATGGATATTTAAATTTTGGTAAAAAAAAGAGAGGTTATTATTCAATTTGCGTTATACAAGGGTTGTTTCGAGATTGAGTAGAAATTTAAAATTTTGATTAGAGTTGACAGCCTAAGATGATTGGTAATGGTGGCAGAGTATCTTGAAAATTTATTGAGAAAATTTTGAGGAAACTTTAAATTTAGATTAAATCGTATATTGGTAGAGGACCAAGAAGCAAGCAAATAGAATATAAGTATCCCTCATTAATTGCCATGATAGTCGTATATACTCGAGTGTAGATAGTCATCGACCAAACCAATGAACATATCTTGACCCACTCGCCTTCCCTCAAATTCTAGATCTTTTGTCATGACCATCTAATCATTTGAAACTTGAGAAATGATTAGATTGTTCCTTGATCATACACCATCTAAGTGGCTATCATATCCCTAGAAACTGTACTCCTAATTTATTTTACCTTTATTTGTTAGAATCTAAGTTATCCTTATTTCATGCTTTAGTTCGGTCATTTATTTGGTTCGTTAATCATTATCTCATTAACTCCCACTTTCTACTTTAAATTCTTTTGTGTCCTTTACCGTGACTTGGATATTTGGAGCACAACACTATACTTTTCCTTCCCACAAAGTTCACATGCAAGACCTAGACGAGTCCACCTTTATGTAGGTATATCACGTGCCACTAAAACACGTCCCCTTGTACTTTATTTTTATGATTCGACTTACGGGTCATAAGGACTGGACTCTAATCCCTACCGTAAAACCAATATATTTTTATAGATGAGACCCGACCTCGACTCAATTCTTTCGACCCGATATATGATTTTTGTTCTACTTAATTCCTTACATGCTTAAATCTTGATTGCTGGACCTATCACACCATTAGTTTAATTCTTGTAAGTTGAATAGAATATCTCACGACCTAACCAAAATTTTGTGGACCACATTGATAGGTTCACTTGGACCATAGAATTTAGAGGATCCTAACCCATTTGGTCAACCAAGCCTTGGTCAATAAAAACCGTAGCATGATGGTATAGGAATAAACAAGACCTAGATCCTTATGACTCTTAGACTATTCCTATTGTTTTTATTCATCTATTGTCGTACCTATATTTTTACTATCTAGACTAATGATGCTGATGTAGCCTAGTTTTTGCAAGCTTAGCCTTTTACCAAGCTTGTTCGTGACATATATGTTAATGGAGGTACCCCACTAACATATGGTCTATCAGAACCGATGCATGATGGTCTGATCAACCAAGTGCACTTTTGTTCGCTTTTGTCTATTATTCTACGTGGATGGAACATAGCTAAACTCGTCCTTTAGAGTCCCATCCGCGACTGCCTTGGCAACTCCTTTTGAAAAATTTTCGGTCATCCTTGAACCACGTATTCGTACTCGATAATATCGTCTTTTGAACTCCTTAATTACGTTCGCTTTCAACTTTTTAGAAGGACGAAGGCGTCGTACTTTTCTCGGCCCTATCATGACTTTCAATTCGCTTAAATATAGGAGTGAAATCTAATTCGCTTTCTAAATCGTGTCCTCAACCTACACTCAAGAGACCATAACTGTAAGGTCTCAAATTTATTTTTATTTTACTTGAACCCATACTATTGCTTATTGCGCGTCATCTTAAAACATTTTTCTTCTTGCGTTAATCCATGGTTATCTTCGCATTTATTAAATTCACGACACTAATGGCTGTTTTCATTCAACGTCGTTTCCTTGTCTCGCCCAATGAATTGACTGTGCTTCCTTATCGCTATACCCTTTTGTACCTTCTCACCCCCCTACTTATTCTTAATTTCGAGGACGAAATTTTTGTAAGTTGGGTAGGATGTAAAACCCCTAAATTTCTACTGTATTTATTTTTTATTTTTGTACTGATTTAAAAATTTTTATTGTACGTCGCATAATCGTATTGTACGTCACACGCGACATTTTGATTTTCGAAATTGCTCGACGAGTGCGAATATGTACGAGCGTACATATTTTTAGAAAAACATTTTTATTTTATTTTAAAATATTATATAATTATTATTCTTGCTATAAAAAGCCTTTTGTTTTAGCAATTATTAATCATAAATAATATTTTATTATATACTAGGAAAAGTATGTATGCATTATTTGTGCATACATATATTTCGTAATTATTTATCTGTCTCTTTTAAATAAAAATATAATTTTCAAAATTTATCAAAATTAATATTATATTATTCAAAAAAATATTTAAATATTTATTATTTTTGAAATTATTATTATAAGTATTTTGGAAAATACATTTTTGAATTATATTGGCGATTTAAATCTTGATTTGATTCCATGAATTTATTTAAATAGTTAAATATTGAAGTTTGAATTATCCCATTTGATTTGGAACTAAAAATCTAATTATATTTAAATAGGATTTTGATTTGTATTTGAAATTGGATTTGATTTAATTTAAATTATCTGATTTGGTTTAAACAAAACCTAATCATTATCCTAATGGGAATTCCCACATCCTATAAATAGGCAGGTACTCGTCCATAATTACTTACACCCCATCGTGCACCGTGTCTGTGCCTCCCATCCACTAAATATTTCCCCATTACATATACATATTTCGTCCCGTCCGACAATCCCGGACGTTCACCCAGCCGTGTCGGACACCCCCGACACGGACTTCTCAATCGTCCAGCCACCACCACCGGCACTCCGGCCTCCACCTCTCGGTCCCGGCCCAACACAGCAATACCACCACCATCGCCATCGTCATCAACCCCGACAACCATCCCGACTCCTGCTCGCCAAACACCCAGACCCTCTCCCAATACCATCAACGGCACCATCGCCGGAAAATCCCAAGACACCGTCAACACCATCCCATCCACAACAAAAGAAAGAAGAAGGGGGAGACACCTCACCTGAGTCGGTGCGCCACCGCGCCGTACAGACCGGGACTCCTCCGCCCGGACGAGCTCCCCACACCACGTGCTACCACATCTCGACGCGTCCTCTCCGCCGAACTCCGAAGCTCGTCGAAACGCTGCCGCCGCCAAATCTCGCCGCGCTGCTCCCCGGCGCTGACCGCGCCCGCCTAATCCCGACCGTCGGCGTCATCCGCCCACCACGAACCACCGGCCACCGCCCGGAGCTCGACGCCCAAACCCCAGCGCGACCGCCCTTCCGCCGCCGCCTTCTTTCCAGTGGCCGCGCGACCTCCCTTCCGCCACCGCCTTCTTCCCAGTGGCCGCGCGACCGCCTTCCGCCGCCGACCTTCGCGGAAGCCATCCCGATCCACCACCGTGGCTCCTCCAGATCGCCGACCGGCGACTCCCCAAAACCACCGCCGTAGGCTTCCTCCACCCCACGCCACTACGAGCAGGCGCCACCGCGCCCCTATCTCGCTCGTACAGCCGCGCGAGACTGCTCCGTCGCTGCTTCGCCGAGCGCGAGCCAGCCGAGCCGCCGGAGCGCCGCCCCGTTGGTAAACCCTATTCCCCTCTTCTCTCTCTCTCTCTCTCTGTATGTTAGGATTAGGAAAGTAAAGGTTTTATTATTATATATTATTATCATTTATTATTATTACTATTATTATATACTGTTATTATTATTAGATATTATTATTAATTATTAGGTTATTATTATTATTATTATTCTGTAAACCGAATTTCTAAAGGTTTTTATTATTATTTTATTATTATTATTAATAATATTATCATTATTATCATTATCATTACTACTATTATTATTATTATTATTTATTATTATTATAATTGTTATTATTATTGTTATTAGTATTATTATTATTTTCTATCAAAAATTATTATTATCATTATTTGTTGTTATTTACAGTATTTTAGAAGGCATACAATTATTATCTAGCTAATTTCAAAAGTTGGCTTTTTTTGTCTAAACAACTTGCTAATATTTTCAAATATGTTAACCAAAAATATATTCTAGTTTGTGAAATATAGTTTCCAATTAATAGAACAATTTTTATAAATATTTTATAAATATTTATTTAAGATTATCTTACTAATAAAATCTAGACTCCCAAATATTATGAAATATTTTTTTTCTAAAACTAATATAAGCATTCGTTTACTTCAATTCTCCCAATTATTTCCATTGAACACGACTGATCCCGCGTTCCTATTTTCTTGTGAATTCGGACCCTGTGTGTAACAACCATGGCTTGGACTATTGAGACATGTCAGAGAACACCACACCCCACCAGGCGACACTCCAGGCAAGACACCTTGCCTTTACTGTTTAAATTTCCTGCTCAATATCATGCATGTTTTAGTTATTCTTTTTTAAATTATATGTAAATGCAAATTACTATATTTTTATACAATTGGCTTAGAGTTAAGGGACCACCGTATGTGCATCTCATAAACTGTCACGATGTGCCACGGATTGTGTGTGAGTGGTGAGTCGCATATAGCTTCGGACTTGCGTACCGACCGTACATCGGTGCGTACAGGCCGTGCGTTAGGATATAACTGTCAATAGATTGTGTAGAAGACTTGGCGGTTATTAAGGATTAAACAGTATCGTGGAGACGACGCTTGTATAGTATCATTGGGGGGGGAGGGGACAGCTACTAGCGTAGGGGCTACATTTATTTTTTACACACTTTTGGGGCCGAGAGTGACTCATATGAGTATCACTTTCTGTCCCCGGGCGATAGTGTCTCGGATGAGCGCTACTTACTGCCTCTCTTATTACTCTGCTGATCTTACAGCCCCTGCGTAGAACGTTGTCCTCAAAGTGCATATCACCTAGAATGGGTAGGAACCTTTACTCATGCATACTTTTCTGTTGAGCTTATTTATTCAGTTTATCGGCATGATATTATGTGTCTTGTTACGTCCCTCTGAGGACCTGGTTTTTCCCCAGGTGTGTATTTTCGTGATTTCTTGCAGGTGCTCTAGCTAAGGCCATGACTTGTGCCCTATTCTATCGTGATGATTACTCTTGGATTCGTCACTTGCTCTCGCTTGCTAAATTTTTTTCTTGTATATTTTTCTCTATTTAATTTTGTTGGTAGTGGACTTTGTCTCCGCCCAACTATTGTGTACATGACAAACTCAAAGTCGATTTATATCATTATTTATCTTTGTGGATGAGATTTAGTTGTCTTGGATTACTACATTTATAGCTTATGTATTTATACGAGTTGTATATTTACTCGTATGTGTACTGCTGCATGATACGTATCTAGTCTCAAGTATTTGGGACTGGGGCGTTACACCGACTCCCACACCTTCTCTTCCTTGCTCAATACCACCGCCGCCGCCGCCACCAGGTCGCTCCACGCACACGCCCTCCTCCTCGGATTCCGGTCCACGACCCCTTCGTGCAGACCGTCCTGCTCACCGCCTACTCCCGACGCGGCTCCGCCGACCACGCCTGCGGGTGTTCTCGACGGAATGTCGCACAGGGACGTCGTCTCCTGGACCACCGCCGTCTCGGACCTCGCCGCCCTCGGGGCCCCGCGACGGCCCTGCGCGTCTTCGCCTCCATGAGGCCCCACGCCGCCCCGAACGTCGCCACCGTGGTCTTTGCCGTGTCCGCCTCCGCCGGAATTGGGTCCATGGCGCTGGCCCGGTGCCTGCACGCCTACGTCGAGAAGGCCGGGTTTGGAGGCCGCGTCTCCGTCCGGAACTCCCTGGCGCTAGCCCGGTGCCTTCACGCCTACGTCGAGAAGGCCGGATTCGTGTCCGTGCCATTATGATACGGGTTATCCACTAGTCTATAATATAAAGCACAGTGGATTTTTGGTCCGACCCATGTGCTTTGGTTCAACGATGATGAAAGGACTAAATTGCCCCTCCCTCTATAAGAGAGGAGGAGGTCCCATATTGGGTGTGGAGCAACCGGTTGTTCCAACGGCACCCCCGCCTCCAGCTCCTCTTGCACCGCCCCTCCCTCCGCCGCCTCCGCTCCATCCTCGCCCATGCCGTCGTCGCCGGCCTCTTCCGCAACCCCTTCATCGCAAGCAACCTCCTCCACCGTGCCGCCGACGCCGACCCTTCCTTCGCCGCATCCCTCTTCTCCGCCATGACCAACTCCAACTCCTTCTCCTTCAACATCGTCATCGCCATCTCCGCCGACCCACTCTCCATCTACTCCCAAATGCCCCGCCGTCGCGTCCCTCCCGACTCCCACACCTTCTCTTCCTTGCTCTACACCACCACCGCCGCCGCCGCCACCAGGTCGCTCCACGCACACGCCCTCATCCTCGGATTCCGGCCCGACCCCTTCGTGCAAACCGTCCTACTCACCGCCTACTCCCGACGCGGCTCCGCCGACCACGTCCTGCGGGTGTTCGACGGAATGCCGCACAGAGACGTCGTCTCCTGGACCGCCGCCGTCTCGGACCTCGCCGCCCTCGGACGCCCCGCGACGGCCCTGCGCGTCTTTGCCTCCATGAGGCCCCACGCCGCCACCGTGGTCTTTGCCGTGTCCGCCTCCGCCGGGCTCGGGTCCCTGGCGCTGGCCCGGTGCCTGCACGCCTACTTCGAGAAGGCCGGGTTCGGAGGCCGCAATTCCGTCCGGAACTCCCTGGCGCTGGCCCGGTGCCTGCACACCTACGTCGAGAAGGCCGGATTCGTGGCCGTGTCATTATGGCACGGATTATCCACTAGTAAACTTATATGTAGCAGTGTAACTCGATTGCAAGCAAAAAAATCCCACATCCAAACATATAGGAATATCTCGAGTGAATGCATCTTTAAATTCAGAATTCCCACATTGGAAGTAACCACTGCTGCTGTGAATCTTCCCAGATAAAAATTTGAATCTCCCAATAAAATTCTTCAATCTAAATTTCAGACCCCTGTGACCAAACTCAGATCAAATATGGTGATTTGAAGATAAAAACAGCATAATGATCACCAAAGAGAATTATCATTCCATGTACAAGTAGTGAACCATTGTCTACATGGCTTTTCTTTCAGAGTTATAGAAATAAAAGGAACAAGAAAACTCTACAAATCTCTCTTTATTATGGCATGGGCATTCATTCATACCACCAACCTAAAGTCAAAGAGTTTGTAGAAAAGAAACTTTATTTTCTTCGAGGAAAATAAGATCACTCGACAGAGAACTCAAATACCATGGTGTGCCGGTATTTCTCACCCGGTTTCACCACGATTGATGGAAATTTGGGCTCGTTGATCGAGTTCGGAAATCCCTGAGTCTCCAAACATAGGCCGGAATGTTTCTGATAAATAGCCCCTCCTTTCCCTGGGACACCATCGACATAATTGGCAGTGTAGAACTGAACTCCAGGTTCATTGGTCCATATGTTAAGGACCCTCGAGCTCAAAGGATCTTTCACTTTAGCTGCACGCTTCAATCCCAGCCTCTCCTCTCCCAAGTCCAGCACATAGTTGTGATCGTAGCCACCTGGAACCTCAGCAAATCTGCTCCCCACCGTTTGTTCGGTTGTGAAGTCAAATGGGGTGCCTTTGACTGCCATCAACTCCCCAGTAGGGATCGAGGTATTGTCGACTGGGGTTATTTGAGAACCCCAGATCTGGACGAGATGATTAAGAATATTGCCGGAGTTGTGCCCAGCTAAGTTCCAGTACGTGTGTTGGGCTAAGCTTATCGGGGTGGCCTTGTTCTTGGGCTCTGCCTCCATTTCCAGCTTCAGCGAATTGCTTGAAGGAAGAGAGTAGGTCGCAGTCACAGTAACATCCCCAGGATAACCTGATTTTCAAGGGAAAAGTGAACAAAGTGGGGGACTGTTTGAATTTCTAAACGTATTACTATTCATGACACCGAGTTAAAATAGTGTTTCGAATTTCTTTCTATTTTTGTTCTTAGCTCTTACCTTCTTCTCCATCTTTACTCTGGTATTTGAAGGTGATAGACGGGTTCTGAGTAGTTTTGTGTTCTGCAACCTCCCATACAACTTTGTCAAAGCCTTTAATCCCACCTAAAGATGAGAATCGACAAAGTTCAATGATGTGCCTATTGAGAACTTTGAAACTGTTCTTTAAAGTTCTAACTCCCGTTTCATAGTGTTACAACAACAACAAAAAATATAGAAGAGCATGTAGATTGTGATGGCAAGAAATATTAGGCCAAACCAGAACTTCATTAGCCTAAAAATTTGGATGTTGACATGGTTGAACCAATTAGCATCCCTGCATAGACATTCTGAAAATAATCGCCTATTGAACTTCTGATCCATCTTGCACTAGCATTGCTTTTGGTATCCTAACTAACTTGACAATTAATTTTTCAAGGCTGTTAACCACATTGCTTTTGAGATCCTTCTAGTTCACGTTTAACTCCAACTACACATCTCAGTACGAAGCACCAGTATATAAGCTCGTTGGATTAACCAGTATATGATAGAAAAGAATATAACATTAACCAGTGAACAAGACATGACCGTGACCATTGCGGTGTTCCCCAATAAGCTAAAAGCATTTCATATAGAACGGAGCTTTATAATATCCTTTTAAAAAAAGGTCCCTCTTCTTTTATGATTAAGTACACAATGTTCTAATGCTCAATCGTAAGGGCTTGAAACTAACATTTGAGACCCAACAAGAAAGATGCCATGTTCTGCTGAATGCTTCAACCATCAAGACAACTAACATAGGGTTTTGAGTTTTCAGAAGTAATGAGACATCATATAAAATGTTCGGTCCCTCAATAAAAGCTTCTCTCTATTTAATCCCAATGATCAGAAGGCGTGTGTATAGGTCTTGTATCCAAAGACTGGCAGTGGGTGACGAATCTGGAGATGTGGAAGAGAGAGAAGCCATGTGGTTGGCCAGGACTGCAGTGAGGCGCAGATTACCATGGAAAATAGAGATGGATTCACTTGATGATGGAGGCAGATGAGTCGTCCTGCACTCAAGTGTGTCCAAGACGGAAGTTGGAGAAACTACCAGTCAGTACGGGAGTGACAACCTGTATTATGGCGAAATGAGTGTCTGGAAGTCTATTGTCAGTAAGGGAGAAGGTTGTGACAAATGCTAGACGTTAGTCAGGCGGGCACTCGCTGTTAGAAAAATTCTTCAATAATTCTTCGTTTTTTAAATCTGCAAGAAAATAAAATGATTAAGTGTTACCGGCCTCCGGAGAAGTCGCGCACGTAGCACTGCCCTAAGAGATAGTCCGGGTCTATGTGCAGACGGTATCCGAACGCTCCTAGTGGTAAAATCTCCGCTCTACCGGAATCTCGTTGTCGCACACGACGCTGAGAGAATGACCCCGACTTAGCTCTGCCCAGAGCAACGATGAATAGCAGCAACAGTACGAAGGAGACGAGAAATTTGGAGAAGTTCGAGAAGAATATTTTCTGTGTCTAGAAGAAGGAGATGGGGTCTGTATATATATAGGCTGTTGGGTAATAACACCAACGGACAGAAATTAAAAAAGAATTTAATTCGGGTGTTAAAGAAACAATTATGTTTAACGTTGTAAAACGTTTACAGCACATGGTTCATTGAACCTGGACGTAATTTGAATGGTGAACGTTATGGAATTTTAAAAATTATAATGGTCAGAATTTTTGGAAAATAGCAAAAATCTTTTAGGGTCTCGGCCCGAACCCGAAGATGGAATCGAATCGGCATTCGGCACCCGAAGATGTGGGCACGTGTCCGCACCCGACCGAGCCGAGCCGGGCCGGGCCGGACGGCGGCGGCGGCGCGCGCGTGTGGCCCATGGAGCTCCCACACACAACTTTTAATGAAGCAAAAGGAGAAAATGTGATATATACATAGTGGAAGGCATCCCACTAGCCGATGTGGGACTAATATGTTATGAGACTTGAGCTTTTGCTCACATAGGAGCAGCAGCTAACAATCCCCCCCCCCCCCCCCCCCCCCCCCCCCCAAAAGGTCAAGTTCCAAGATAATATAAAGAAAAAGAATAAGATAAGAGAATTTCTGGGCAGTTGTATACTATGCATAAATGAGATGGACTACAGCCTTGAATCTCACGTAGTGACTATTATCTTTGTCTGAAGAAGAGCTTGATGGACTACGCCTTGAATCAGTCTTCTTGAACCAGACTCAGAAAATACCACACATAGTACGCTAGAGGTACTTTGGTCTATCGGGTGGCGTGTTTGGTTGGCCATGCGCACTGTTACACATTCATGAGAGTTGTCTAGGATCGCCCTGTCCTATAGTCGCGGCCCTCACGACCTCTCATATAGGTAAGTCCTTAAGGGTTGGTGATAGGAATCAACCCTGCATATCATGCTTGGACTTATTAAGAGTTTAAACTCAACCTATCCATATCACAAAAGGAACACTGTCACCATAGGGATGGGGTATGAATGTACATATGTACAGCCTCCTGGGCTTTTATTTTAAAGATAATTTAATCTCAAGTCAGTTTCCATAATAGTCACCTACTCCAGCTTGTTTCTACCCATTGAACCGACTTCTTGGGATCTCCAGTCAGACTCGGTTGGGTTGCCACTGCTGGTGACTATACTATGGGCTTAACCCCATCCCCCTCGATGATTCTAGGATCAATGTCCTAGACAGACCCTTCGTCAAGTGGTCTGCAAGGTTCTTTTCTGACTTTATATAGTTAAGAACCACATATTTGTCCAATAGGCTCTTTATTGACTTGAAGCGCAGCTGCAGGTGCCTGTTCATCTTAGCATTCACAGAATCATGCTTTAGTAGTTCTATAACAGATTTATTATCATAGTTTATAGAAATTGCAAGAACAGGATGAACAGAAATAGGTATATGTATAATAAGATTTCTAAGCCATTCGGCCTCTGTACATGTAGTATCCAAAGCTATCATTTCAGAGTCCATTGTACTTCTGGCTATGATAGTTTGTTTACATGATCCCCAGGAGATTGCAGCTCCTGCTAGGGTAAAAACATATCCAGTAGTGGATTTCACATCATGTGAATCAGTTACCCAATTTGCATCGGAATAACCTTCTATGATATCAGGGTGTCTAGTATAATGAAGTTTATAATCTAGAGTACCCTTAAGATATCTAAATACTCTATCCAATGCAGTCTAATGCGACTGATTTGGGTTACTAGTATATCTACTTAGTCTCCCAATAGCAAATACAATATCAGGTCTGGTCCTATTTGTTATGTACATAAGGGACCCTATCATTTGTGAATATCTATGTTGTTCTATAGGAGATCCTTCATTCTTCTTGAGAACAACATTACTATCATATGGAGTAAGGGCAGGTTTTTTGTCAAAATACTCAAACTTTCTTAGTATTTTTTCAATTGAATGTGCTAAAGATAGAGTATATCCCTCATTGCATTTGGACACTTGTACTCCTAGGATCAGGTTTGCTTCACCTAGGTCTTTCATATCAAACTGGTTAGATAAATAATTCTTAGTATTATTTATCAATTCCAGTGAAGATCCTAGAATAAGGATATCATCAACATACAAGCATTTCATTTGTATTTTTAGAATACAAACACTTGTCATATTCATTTGGCACAAAACCAAATTCTATAATGACTTTGTCAAATTTGTTGTGCCATTACTTGGGAGCTTGCTTTAGGCCATAAAAAGATTTTACTAATCTGCAAACCTTGTTTTCTTGACCTTTAGCAATAAAACCTTCAGGTTGCTCCATATATATCTCTTCTTCTAAATCTCCATTTAGAAATGCTGTCTTTACATCCATTTGATGGATCAGCATATCATGAATGGACGCTAAAGCTAGAAGGGTTCTAATAGAAGATATTCTAGCTACAGGAGAGTAGGTATCAAAATAATCTAATCCTTTCTTCTGGCTAAATCCTTTGGCTACTAATCTAGCCTTATATTTTTCTATGGTACCATCGGCTCTAAGTTTCTTCTTAAAGATCCACTTACAACCTATTGGTTTGCTGCCTAAAGAAAGGTCTGCTAAAAACCAAGTATTGTTCTCCATGATGGAGTTGTACTCATTGTTAATAGCTTCTTTCCAGAAGGGGGCATCAGGAGAGGATATGGCTTCTTCATAAGTTGAGGGATCACCTTCTATCAAAAATGTGAAGAATCATTCTCCTAAATTCTTTTCAATCCTTTCTCTTTTACTCCTTCTAGGTTCTATGACTTGTTCAGATTAAGAATTAGGCATTTGGTCATGAGAACTAGAAGACGAAGTAAGAGAAGGGTTAGAGGAAGATGAAGGGGTTCTATCCTTGAAGGAAAAAATGTTCTCAAAGTAAACTGCATCTCTAGCTTCAATGATTGTGTTATTAGAGATTTTATTTACTTTAGAATGGGTTACAAGAAATCTATTGGCATTACTATCTAGGGCATATCCTATGAATACAGCATCTACAGTCTTAGGTCCTATCTTCCTCTTTTTGGGTTCAGGAATTCCTACTTTAGCTAGACATTCCCAAACTTTGAGGTAATTAATCCTAGGGGTCCGACCTTTCCATAACTCATATGGTGTCTTATCATTAGTCTTACTGGGTATCCTATTAAGAATATAACAGGCTGACAATAAGGCTTCTCCCCAAAGATTATCAGGGGCACCTGAGCTGAGAAGCATGGCATTGACCATATCTAAAAGAGTGCGATTCTTCCTTTCAGCAACTCCATTGGATTGTGGTAAATAAGGAGCAGTTACATCATGAATAATTCCGTGCTCTTCACAGAAGTTAGTCATTTCATTTGAGGTATACTCTCCACCACGATCTGATCTAAGGATCTTAATCTTCCTATCCAACTGGTTCTCAGCTTCAGATTTATAGACCTTGAATCTGTCTAAAACTTCATCTTTGGTCTTAAGGAGGTAGGTATAACAATACTTTGAATGATCATCTATAAAAGTAACAAAGTATTTCCTACCACCTCGGGTCAAAATCCTATTGGAATCACAAACATCACTATGAATAAGTTCTAGGAGTTCAGAATCTCTATAGACAGATTTGAAATGTAATCTTGTGTGTTTGGCTTGAACACAAATCTCACATTTGTGTTCATCATCTATAAGAGTCTTAGGGATAAGATCTAAGTTCATCATCCTTTTGATAGATCCTAAGTTCACATGACCTAGTCTACCATGCCAAACATTTGATGATTCAACATTTGCAACAAAAGAAGGATTAGAACTTTTATTCATAGTACTTAAAATAAAAAGTCCATCTTTCACAAATCCTTTTCCAATAAATAGATCATTCTTAGAGAAAACTACTTTATTGGCCTCCATTACAATTTTGTATCCTGAGGCTACAAGGAGGGATCCACTAACAAGATTCCTTCTGACAGACGGCACATGAAGCACATCATGGAGAGGTAGAATTTATTCTGATGTCATCTTCAGATTTATTCTTCCTCTTCCCACAACTTGTGCCGTTGAGCCATCTCCTAGAGTCACGTCTCCTCCACCTGATTCCTGATAGGTTGAAAAACAGGAGCGATCAAATAAAACGTGAACATTAGCTCCAGAATCCAACCACCAATCATCAGAATGGAAAGACAGGTTTACTACGGGTTGATAGCTTACAGACCTGAAGGAGCTGAAAGACCCATTCAGAATCATGTTAGCCTCTGGCTTGCCTTTTCTTTTGAAGGAGTTCTGGATAGGTTCTTTCTTCCTTTGGAAGCAGTTGATGGCTGTGTGGTTGGTTCTACCACACACAAAATAAAATCTTCTTTGATCCGGAGTCTGATCAAAGTTTCTAGGTTTTTGGGGTTGAGGGTTTTGGTGGTGATGGTTTTGGTGATGATGATTTTGGTGAGGAGGTTGAAAACTCTGCTTCTTTTTGAAGGAGTTTTTCTTGGATTTGAGATGGTTGTTTGACTTAGGTTTTCTATGGCTTTCTACAAGGTTTACCTTAGCTGTGGCATTTGACCTAGCTTTGGTCTTGGACCTATATTTCTCTTCTGTTCTAATTCTCTGTAGAGCTTGAGAGTATGTAATAGATCCTTGTAGATATAGAAGGTCCTTTGCCACTTTAGACCAGGAAGGAGGGAGTTTATCTATCAAACACCCTATTTTGTGCTCAGTAGAAAAGACGGTTCCCTTGGCTTGAAGCTGCCTAAGATGTTCTTGGAACTCATGGATTTGGTCATTGATAGGTTTGTTATCTACCATGACATATTGGTTGAATGTGGTGGAATTGAATCTATCAATTCCAGCATCATCACAACCATACTCATCTTCCAAAGCATCCCAGAGTTCTTTAGCGTTTTTATACTCAAAAAATATGTCATAGAGTGACTCCGACATAGCGCTTAAGATTCTGTAGAAGCAGTAGTAGTCAATTTCCTTAGGGGTCTTAGGCTTGGTAGAGGAGGAGGACTTGGAAACCCCTACGTCAGACTCAGTCTCATCAGAATCATTTGAGATGGGCGTGGACCCATCGATGGCAGAAATCTGACCTAAAGTGGTAAGCCAAAATTTCATCTGGCTCTGCCACCTCTTGAAATATGTGCCATTAAATTTTGCAGGTTTTGCAGAAAAAGTCTCTTCCTTGGAAGTCATGTTTTCTAAGTCTGAAAAAAAATTATTTACTCAATAAGATGGTTTTAAGCTAAAATTAACAATTAAAATAATTTTAGTAATAGACCTTTAAAATTTTAGTTTTTTAAGTTTTGATAAGGTTGGGTTAGCTGTAGGGGCCGGATCCCAGCAAGCGGAGGTTCACTAGGAACTCTTAAGTACCGGTCGCTTAGACGAATTTTCGCCTTGTTGACAGAAGGGCCCTTTCGGCTTGTTCCCAAACAAATCTTAACTTTAGAACTTTTAAAAATAAAGGAATTTTACTAAATCAATTAATTGTTTGATTTAGCCTAAATTGATATATTGAGTAAAAAGGAACTAGTATTGACAAAATGTAGTAACACACTAATGTTTGTCTAAGGTGTCAATCTAGGCAGTGATAATTGATCTATGAAATGATAATAGCAATCTTAGTTATATGTAACAACAAGTGTTATTAAATAAGATGGTACCGATATGAAATAAATCATGATAGCTTTTATAGCTAAAACAAATTATTAACAGTAACAAATTTTCCTTTTAAAAACTGTAATAACAAATGTCCAGAAGCTTGTAAGAAGGATTTTTTTTTCCTTTTAACAATTGTTAACAGAAGCTTTCTTTTGTTTCCAAAACAATTGTATAGACATTAACAATTGTAAACAGCAACAAATTCTAAAGCAATTGTAAAAGAAATAACAAAAGAAATTATTACTTCTAGCTTTGAACAAAAGCTAGCTTTGAGTGTAATAACAATATGTAAACAGTAACAAACAGGAACGAAATGTTTCTTTTGTAATAACAAATATGTTACTGTTTACAATTTTGTTTTACATATAAACAGTAATGAAAATTTTGTTTTTTTATTTACTATTATTCCGTACGAACAGTAACAAACAGGAAAAACAAATAATAAATTATTAAAAGTGATCTATCTCTTAGATTGTTAGAAAAATTCTTCAATAATTCTTCGTTTTTTAAATCTGCAAGAAAATAAAATGACTAAGTGTTATCGGCCTCCGGGGAAGTCGCGCACGTAGCACTGCCCTAAGAGATAGTCCGGGTCTATGTGCAGACGGTATCCGAATGCTCCTAGTGGTAAAATCCCCGCTCTACCGGAATCTTATTGTCGCACACGACGCTGAGAGAATGACCCCGACTTAGCTCTGCCCAGAGCAACGATGAATAGCAACAACAGTACGAATGACACGAGAAAATTGGAGAAGTTCGAGAAGAATATTTTCTGTGTCTAGAAGAAGGAGATGGGGTCTGTATATATATAGGCTGTTGGATAATAACACCAACGGACAGAAATTAAAAAAGAATTTAATTCGGGTGTTAAAGAAATAATTATGTTAAACGTTGTAAAACGTTTACAGCACATGGTTCATTGAACCTGGACGGAAATTGAATGGTGAACGTTATGGAATTTTAAAAATTGTAACGGTCAGAATTTTTGGAAAATAACAAAAATCTTTTAGGGTCTCGGCCCGAACCCGAAGAAGGAATCGAATCGGCATTCGACGTCCACAGATGTGGGCACGTGTCCGCACCCGTTACGCGCGCCGAACCGAACCGAGCCAAGCCGGGCCGGACGGCGGCGACGGCGCGTGCGTGTAGCCCATGGAGCTCCCACACACAACTTTTAATGAAGCAAAAGGAGAAAAGGTGATATATACATAGTGGAGGGCATCCCACTAGCCGATGTGGGACTAATATGTTATGAGACTTGAGCTTTTGCTCATATAGGAGCAGCAGCTAACACTCGCCGCCTAGTGTCTAGCATGCCTAGGCGGCCGCCTAGATCTGGGTAGTTCAAAAAATAAATAAATAAAATCCAAAAAACCTACTAAAAATTGCAGAAAAAGTATAAAGCCCCAAACAAGCATAGTCGGACGCCAGATGGTCTAGGCGGGCGCCTAGGCGGACATCGGACGGGCACAATGCGCAGGGCCGGCCAAAGGGGTTGGGTTGCCCTATCCTAAACTAATTTTAGTTGTCCCTTAACCTTTATTTTAGGTCGGTCCTGGGTGTCATCCGTGACCTTGACCTTCTTGTAGGATCACACTGAGACTGGGGGTTGTCCTAGTAGAGGGGGGTTGTCCAAGCCCAAAGTTTTGTCGGGCTTATCCTAGGGCCGGCCCTGATCATGCGCCTAGCGCCTAGGTAGCAGCCTACACCGCCTTTTAGAACAGTGGTAAGGTGTTAGTCCCGGGGCTTGATCAAAGATGAAAAACTGATGCAATCGAGATCTGAGAGTCACACAAAACTTTGTAGTGATCAAACTCAAGATCTACGAAGATACAAAAAAACCAAATAGCCAGATTACAATATGAAGGAGGGAAATAGAGAAGAGAAGATCTCTCGTTCTTCCTTGCAAACGTGTTGCAATTGGGACAGAACGAGTTACAATAATCTAGAGAAAGATGAGATGAAAAAAAGTTGCTGGGGTATCAAAACACCGTTGCTCAAAGCAAGATTCGCCCCACACGAATTGCTTTCAGGAACCAGCAAGTTGAAGAACTTGTGGAACGCTCGAAGTCACCTCTGTTCTGACTCCTCGGATGGACTTGCAATGGCGGCAGCAGTTCCCTCTCTCTCTCTCTCTTTTCTGACTTATAAAATTCGTAGTTATATACAAAGGAGGCCAGAAGAGAGTATATATAGAGAAAGGGTGGATATCCTAGCCGCCTTTTCAGTTATGGAAAGATTGAATCAAATCCCATAAAGATAGCAACGAACTTAATTCAAATCCCACAAAGATGGAAACAAAATTAATTCAAATCCCACAAAGATGGAAACGAAATTAATTCAAATCCAACAAAGATGGAAACAAAATTAATTCAAATCCTACAAAGATGGAAACGAAAATAATTCAAATCCCACAAAAAGTGGATCTGAATTAATCACATTGAATCAGTCTTTCCATAACTGACTTGTAGCCTGCACAGTCAGCGGAGCCCTCCATGCGGCAGCAGCAGCAGTAGCCTGGCCGCATGAGCCATATGGCCTCATGGCCGCATGGGCCGCATGGGCCGCATGGAACGCATGAGCCCGTAATGAGCCGCATGACTGCTGACGTGCTAAGTATAAAGTGCGCCAACAAAACGCCATATTACGCCTCATGAGCCCATGAGCCCGAGTCCGAGTCGCTAATCTCCTTTGGGGCTTAGCTCCTAATGGAATTAATCCAAGAGAATGACAAAAGCATTAATACTTAATCCTTGGAGCCTTATTCTTACCTCCTAGTAAAATCACCCACATGGTTCCCTCCTTAGGGTCACCACCCCATGTGCATCTCTCAACAACACAACCAAGTATATATGTTGAGATAACTCATGGTGCATTTCCGATGTGGGACTAAACTTTTACAAGGCATGTTGAGAGCAAGCTCTCTCCATGTAAAGAAAGTACCAACAATCCTCCATATATCACAACATATATATGTGTCCAGGGTTGCCCACAGTAACTGTCCATTTTGCATTAGGATAGATGTCGCCGACGACTTGAATCTTCCTGCATGGGTTAAATAACAATATGATACAAGAATGGACTACGCCTTGAATTCTGCACCACAAATATAATTCTTTCCACTCACAAAGTGTAGTTACGTGTGCTTCTGGCTGCACATTAAAGGTCCTGTGCCAGCCTGGTTTCAGTGTATAATTTTGGGCATCTACAAGTTTACCCTCAAGAGACGGCCTGATATCTCTTTCCATACACTATAGGTGAGTTCTTTTTTAAAGAGACATGGCATGAAGCCTTGCGCTTCCTTGCGGTGCTATGCCGCTATGACATGGCCTGAAGCCAAGGCATTACCCCAACCTGGGAACCTCATCGTAGTGTCATACTACTGTAGCATGATGTCTCAGCCTCTTTGTAGTGCCAATCTACTCAGCATGAAGCCTAAGACTTCCTTACGGTGTTACGCCGCAACGACATGGCTTGCAAGGCCGAGGCGTTACCCCTACCTGGGTACCTCATCGTGGTGTCATGCCACTGTAACATGGGGCCATCCTCCCCTTTGTAGTGTTGTCTATAACTCTTTAATTATGTCATACAACATTAGGCTACCTGCCTATTTGCGGTGCTACGCCGCTATGACTTGGCTTGCAAAGCCGAGGCATTACCCCAGACCTGGAAACCTCATGGTGGAGTCACCCCACTGTAGCATGGAGTTTCACTCCTTGTAGTGCTGTTCTACCGTGCTTCCTGTATAGCACACCAGGCGTTCACTCTGCCTGAGAACTCATTAAGGCGTTTAAGCCAACCTTCCACAGGATCTATTTTTTCGCAGAAAATACATAGTAGACAACAGTGGTTATGGGTCCGTATCCCTTCCATGTTCCAGAGAACAAGTACCCACTGTTACCTGATAGTTTCCCAGTCAGTGATCCTCCTTTGAACCTAAAGTTAGATGCCTATTAGATTTCTCTTTGAAATAATAGCATAAAACTTTATGGTAGGATTACAAAGACACACTTTCAGAATGCCTTCAAGTCCATTTTATAAGCTGTGTCATCGACCAACTGGCGCTTGAGGCCCTTTGTGAAAGAATCTGCCAGGTTCTCCTGACTCCGAACATCAATCACTACAATTATACCTCTTTTGATAAGATCGTGTACTGCCCTGTGCTTCAACCGCACAGTCCTCTTCTTTCCGTTAAAGAGGTCATTTGATGCTACCGCCGCAGTCGTTTGGTTGTCACAGTATATCGGTATCGTCGGTATATGAGCCCCAACCACTGGAAGATCATACATGAGCTCCCGAAGCCATCATGCTTCATCTGCTGCAGTTTCAAGTACATAGAATTCAGATTCCATGGCAGAATGAGAGAGTATAGTCTGCTTCTTCGACTTCCACGATATAGCAGCTCCACCCAATGAAAAGACATATCCACCTGTGGATCTCTCGCTTTCCACCTCTGAACACCAGCTAGCATCACTGAAGCCTTCCACTACTGTCGGATACCCGTTGTAGTACAGTGCATATGTCTGAGTCTTCTTGAGATATCTCATCACCCGCTTTACAGCTTTCCAGTGCTCAATCCCTGGGTTGCTAGTGAACCGACTCAGCATTCCCACGACGAAAGCTATGTCAGGCCTTGTGGCAGTGGTTGCATACATCAAACTTCCGATAATGCTAGAATACTCCAGCTGCCTGACGCTTTTCTTCGAGTTTGGCTTCTGCTTCTGATCACCCCTGTATGGCGTATCGATCCCTGGAAGATCCTTATACCCATAGCGTGTGAGCATCTTCTCAATGTAGTGAGATTGTGACAGTGCTACTCCAGTATCTGTCCGGATGATCTTTATGCCCAAGATGACATCTGCATCCCCCAAGTCCTTCATACTGAACTTGGCTGAGAGGAACTTCTTTGTCTCCGTGACACAGCCTATATCCATCCCTAGGATTAGCATGTCGTCCACGTACAGACAAACGATGACTCCTCTTCCATCAGCGAACTTTGTGTAAACACATTTGTTCGTCTCGCTGACTCTGTAGCCATTTGACCTAATAACTTGTCAAATTTCTCATGCCACATCTTGAGAGCTTGCTTCAAACCATACAATGATTTCACCAACTTGCAGACTTTATCTTCAAGACCTTTGACGACAAATCCATCTGACTGTTGCATGTAAATCTCTTCGGTCAGCTTCCCATTCAGGAATGTTGTTTTTATATCCATCTGATGTATCACCAACTTATGTATAGCTGCTAGAGCGATTAACATTCTGATGGTGGTCATCCGAGCTACTGGAGCGTACGTGTCAAAGTAGTCTATTCCCTGTTTCTGAGAAAATCCCTTGGCTACCAGCCTGGCCTTGAACTTATTAATAGTTCCATCTGCCTTCATCTTCTTCTTGAAGATCCATTTACATCCGATGGGCTTTTCTCCTTCAGGTAGATCTACCAACACCCATGTGTTATTGGAGGAGATAGAGTCAAACTCGTCATTCACTGCCTCCTTCTAGAAGATAGCATCTCTGGTCTTCATCGCCTCATCATAGGTAAGCGGATCTGCTTCCACATGATAGGTGACAAAGTCATCTCCGAAGTCTTTCGGTCTCCTCGCTCGCTTAGCTGACGGCTCTGCGAGTTCTGGTACAAGAGTTGTTTCATCAATAACAGCTTTTTTGGACTACTGGCCCATATGAGATTTCAGTCTCATTTGCACCTATATCATTTTCCGGAATGTCCGAAAGAACAATGTTTTTGTCTTTTGCAAACTTGTCTTCAAAGTATTCAGCATCGCGAGATTCGATGATATGATTTGACTCAATATCAAAAAATCTCCGAGCATCACTCTTCTCGACATATCCCAAGAAGATCGCCTTCGTAGTCCTTGTCCCTAGCTTCTGAATCTTCAGATCTGGAAGCTTCACATACGCCAGACACCCCCACACTCGAATGACATTTAAGTTTGGTCTGACTTTGAACCAGAGTTCATGAGGAGTTATGTCCGAAGTTGTATACGGCACTCTATTTAGAATAAAAGTGGCCGTCAATGCAGCTTCTCTCCAGTAGCATTTAGGAAGACCCACGGTAAGCAGCATAGAATTTATCATTTCTGTTAATGTTCGGTTCTTTCTCTCTGCTACTCTGTTGGATTGAGGAGAATACGGAACAGTAGTCTCGTTTATGATTCCATGTTCTTTGCAGAATGATGCAAATTCATGAGACCTGTACTCCCCACCTCGATCACTTCTCAACCTCTTGAGTTGTTGTCCAGTCTGCCGTTCAGCTTCGGCCCTGAACTCTCTGAACTTCTCGAAGGCTTCGTCTTTAGACTTGAGCAAGTAGACGAACGCGTATTTTGAGAAGTCATCGATGAAGGTTATGAAATACTTCATCCCGACTTTTGTAGAGAATTACTTGAAGTCACAGATATCAGAGTGCACCAACTCCAGAAGATCTGTGCTTCGATTGACCCGATGAAAGGGTTTTCTTGTGATCTTTTTCTGAGCACATACTTCACACTTCTCTACCTTACCCCCACAATTGGAGATAAGTCCTAGACTGGACACTTTGTTAATTCTTTTACAATGAACATGTCCTAGTCTATTATGCCACAACTCAAGAGAATAATCAGAAAATACAACTGCATTAATGTTATTAAACTGGTTGACAAGCTGAATTTTAAACATTCCTTCGGTTTGATAAGCCTTCCCGAAGTATGTTCCTTTCTTGGACATCACCATCTGACCAGCATTGATGTCCATCCTCAAGCCTGCGTTGCAGAACAGGCTCCCAGAGATCAGGTTCTTGGCAATCACCGGAACATGCTTCACACCTTGAAGCATCATAGTGTTCCCAGAAGTGAGTTTCAGCTCCACAGTCCCGATCCCCAGAACTTCAGCTTGGGCCTGGTTCGCCATGACAACCTTCTCAGATATCGGCTGGTTCGTGATGAACCATTCCTTGCCAAAACAGACATAGCAAGTCGCACTAGTGTCTATCCACCAGTCAGAGTCAACCCCCACAGTTGTGACCTATGCGATCATAGCAACACTGTTAGAAACCAATGAAACCTTATTAGGCTCACATTTCTCTGATTGTTTAGGCTTAGATCTGCATTCACTCTTGTAGTGGCCTTTCTTGCCACAATTGAAATAAGTCACGTGGGACTTGGACTTCTATTGTTTGAATGAAGGACCCTTCACTTTTAGATTGTTGAAGTCCTTCTTCTTGTGATGAGAAGCCGCCTGCTTCCCCTTGGGATCTTTTGTCTGCACTAGATTGGCCTTAGCCAACTGTTTGGACAGAGTGTCCATCTTCTGTTGGGAACGCATCTCGTCTTCAACATGGATCTCTTGAAGTAGATCTCCCAAGCTAATGTCTAGCTTCTTTCTGAGCATCCTTGTATAGAAGGTACTCCATCCAGCAGGAAGTTTTAAGACGATCCCTCCAACGACAAACTTGTCGAGAAGGGGCATCTCTTCGTCTTCCAGTTTCTGACGTAGCTTCAGAAATTCCTTCACCTGTGGCAACATGGACTTCTCGTCCTCAAAGAGCAATTTGTGATATTTTTCAACTACAAACATCTTGCTCCTGTTCCTGTCTTCTTCATACAGATTTTCCACAGACTCCCATATGTCTCTGGCAAATTCCTTCTTTGAGTAGGATTCTGCCAGGGAATCCTCCATAGCATTCAGGATGAGAAGCCTGCAGATGCTATTTTCCCTTCTCCATTTGGCCTGGAGTTTGGTAGCTGTATTGATTGCGGCAGTAGATCCAGTGTCTGGAACAGAAGGTTCTTCCTCCAACAGAACATGATCAACGTCTTTTAGTTGAAGAGTTAGATAAACCTTTCTCTTCCAGACTTGATAATGCTCTCCATCGAACTTTTCCAACTTGCAGTAGTCCGATTGGACGAGCGAAACATTAATGTTTTCCATCTACACGGATCTTGCTTTGAGATTGTTAGTCCCGGGGCTTGATCAAAGATGAAAAACTGATGCAATCGAGATCTGAGAGTCACACAAAACTTTGTAGTGATCAAACTCAAGATCTACGAAGATACAAAAAACCAAATAGCCAGATTACAATATGAAGGAGGAAAATAGAGAAGAGAAGATCTCTCGTTCTTCCTTGCAAACGTGTTGCAATTGGGACAGAATGAGTTACAATAATCTAGAGAAAGATGAGATGAAAAAAAGTTGCTAGGGTGTCAAAACACCATTGCTCAAAGCAAGATTCGCCCCACACGAATTGCTTTCAGGAACTAGCAAGTTGAAGAACTTGTGGAATGCTCAAAGTCACCTCTGTTTTGACTCTTCGGATGGACTTGCAATGGGGGCAGCAGCTCCCTCTCTCTCTCTCTCTCTCTCTCTCTCTCTCTCTCTCTCTCTCTCTTTTCTGACTTATAAAATTCGTAGTTAGACACAAAGGAGGCCAGAAGAGAGTATATATAGAGAAATGGTGGAAACCCTAGCTGCCTCTTCAGTTATGGAAAGATTGAATCAAACCCCACAAAGATAGAAACGAACTTAATTCAAATCCCACAAAGATGGAAACAAAATTAATTCAAATCCCACAAAGATGGAAACGAAATTAATTCAAATCCAACAAAGATGGAAACGAAATTAATTCAAATCCCACAAAGATGGAAACAAAATTAATTCAAATCCCAGAACAATGAGGGTGCGCAAGAATATTTTGAAGACAAATTTGCACGGCACAAGAATATTGTTCTTGCGGATATTCCGGAGAATAATGAGGGTGCACAAGAAACTGAAGTCTTCAATGAAGATGTGGTCCAAGAAGATGTTGTTGTTGAAACAACGGTTGAACCAGAACAAGCTGAGCCGTCAGCTAAGCGTGTGAGGAGGCCGAAGGACTTCGGAAGTGACTTTGTCACCTATCATGTGGAAGCAGATCCGCTTACCTATGATGAGGCGATGAAGACCAGAGACGCGGTTTTCTGGAAGAAGGCGATTGACAATGAGATTGATTCCATCACCTCAAATAACACTTGGGTGTTGGTTGATCTTCCTGAAGGAGCGAAACCCATCGGATGCAAATGGATCTTCAAGAAGAAGATGAAAGCAGACGGAACTATTGACAAGTTCAAGGCTAGGTTGGTAGCCAAGGGGTTTTCTCAGAAGCAGGGGATTGACTATTTTGATACGTATGCTCCAGTAGCCCGGATGACCACCATCAGAATGTTGATTTCTCTCGCAGCAATACATAAGATGGTGATACATCAGACGGATGTGAATACGACTTTTCTAAATGGCGAACTGACCGAAGAGATTTACATGCAACAGCCAGAGGGATTTGTCATCAGGGGTCTTGAAGACAAAGTCTGCAAGTTGGTGAAATCTTTGTACGGTCTTAAACAGGCTCCCAAGATGTGGCATGAGAAATTTGACAAAGTTATAAGGTCAAATGGCTACATGGTCAGCGATACGGACAAGTGTGTTTATACGAAGTTCGCTAATGGAAGAGGTGTGATCGTTTGTCTGTACGTGGACGACATGCTTATCCTAGGTACGGATATTAGCTGTGTCACGGAGACAAAGAAATTCATCTCAAGCAAGTTCAGTATGAAGGACTTGGGGGAAGCTGATGTGATCTTAGGGATCAAGATCATCCGGACAGACACTGGACTAGCGCTGTCACAGTCTCATTATATTGAGAAAATGATCACTCGTTATGGGTATCGGGATCTTCCAGGGATCGATACGCCGTACAGGTGTGATCTGAAGCTGAAGCCTAATTCAGGGGAAAGCATCAGGCAGCTGGAGTATGCAAGCGTAATGGGAAGTTTGATGTATGCTACTACTGCCACAAGGCCTGACATAGCTTTCGTCGTGGGAATGCTGAGTCGTTTCACGAGCAACCCAGGTGCTGAACACTGGAAAGCTATGAAACGGGTTATGAGATATCTCAAGAAGACTCAGACATATGCACTGTACTACAGCGGAGATCCGTCGGTAGTGGAAGGCTTCAGTGATGCCAGCTGGTGCTCAGAGGTGGAGAGCGAGAGGTCCACAGGTGGATACATTTTCATAATGGATGGAGCTGTTATATCGTGGAAGTCGAAGAAGCAGACTATGCTCTCGCGGTCATCCATGGAATCTGAGTTCTTTGCACTAGATACCGCAGCCGAGGAAGCAGAATGGCTTCGGAAGCTCATGTATGATCTTTCATTGGTTGGGGTGTAAATACCGGCGATACCGATATACTACGACAACCAGGCGACTGCGGCGGTGGCATCAAATGACCTCTTCAACGGGAAGAAGAGGACTGTGCGGTTGAAGCACAGGACAGTACACGATCTTATCAAGAGAGGTGTTATTGCAGTGATTGATGTTCGGAGTCAGGAGAACCTGGCGGATCCGTTCACCAAGGGCCTCAAGCGCCAGCTGGTCAATGACACAGCTTGTAAAATAGGCTTGAAGGCATTCTGATATTGGATTATTGTATTCCTACCATAAAGTTTTATGCTAATAGTTCAAAGATTTATCTACTTGGCATCTAGCTTTTGGTTCAAGGGAGGACCACTAATCGGAAGAATATCAGGAACGATGGGTACATGTTCTATTGGGCATGGAGAGGTTACGGACCTATAACCACTGTTGTCTACTATTGTTTTCTGCGGAAAACGGTTCCTGTGGGAAGGTTGGCTTAATTGCCTTAATGAGTTCTCAGACAGAGTGAATGCCTGGAGTGCTTTACAGGAAGCACGGTAGAGCAGCACTACAAGGAGTGAAACTCCATGCTACAGTGGGGTGACTCCACAATGAGGTTCCTATATGTGGGGTGCTGCCCAGGAATAGGATAAAGCCTCGGCTTTGCAGGCCAAGTCACAGCGGCGTAGCACCGCAAATAGGCAGTTAGCCTAATGCTGTATGTTAAATATAAAGAGGGGTGTAGTCAGCACTACAAAGAGGAGGAGTTCCTCATGTTACAGTGGCACGACACCATCATGAGGTACCCGGTTAGGGATAAAGCCTCGGCCTTGCAAGCCATGTCGTTGCGGCGTAACACCGCAAGGGAGCCTAATGTTAGCCCAATGATTATATCATGTTTTTGAATATGGCTAATCAATTATGTTTAACATAATACCATCACTAATATTCATGTAATTATTATTATGTCGCTACTTAAACTTAGCATTGTCCTAATGTTAGCATTGTCCTAAATGTTCTATATCATATTGCTATGCTTGTATTATATTATTCTGTTTGTCTAACATATATTTGTAGACATGCAATAAGCATGATCAAGCTTTGTCAAACCAGGACATATGCAATAGAGAATTATTGATGGGCCAAAGACGGCGTTATACAAGAAGATTTCTCTGAACTGCCTAACGACCTATCCGGGGCCTCGTATCGGGGGTTCCGCTGCCCGGTCAGCGGACAGGGGTCGAGGGGGCAGCGCCTCCCGTCAGGGGTTCGGGGGCGAAGCCTCCGAAAGGTATTCAGATTTCCAGATCTGTTATCTTTGGACGATTGTCGTAAAGGAAAAAGGCGTCTTCAAGTCTGCTCAAATATTTGAAGGAAGGCGTCACCAAAGGGATCTGGGTTTTCCTATTTCATCAATGTATTTTTCATATTTATTGAGTCTAGGAGTACGATGTACACTGCATCGTACTGGAAAATAGGCTACCCAAGAAACGTTTTCAAAATACCCTTTCATTTTGAAAACAAGTCCACTTACAAAAGCCCAAACTACTTCCTAACTGCCTGACTTTTCAAAAAGCCCAAAAACTATTTTGCAAAAACCCTGACAGAACTCCAACAGAACTCCAGGAGAATTCGGCCAGAGTTCGGCCCGAATTCGGCCAGAGTTCGGCCAGAGTTCGGTTAGTGAACGTTGCTTTTTGAACTTGATCTTCCTGCAGTTACGGATCCCACCGAGATTTTCTCATAGAGTTCTGCCCGAATTCTGCCCGAATTCTGTCAGAATTCTGCCTTTGGAAAAACTATAAATAGAGAAGGATTTCGATCATTTTAACACACTCATTCACTTTCATATCTCTTCTCTATAAGCCTACTACTTCTTCCAAAGTATTCTGAGCTATTCATTTTCAAATCCTAAGCCAGTTACAATCCTCTAGTCGATTTGCCAGTGCGGTACGGTCTAGAAGTTTCAGAGTGGTTGTAATCGGAGGCTTGATTGAAGGTACACACTTCACAATTGAAGTTGGTCAAGTACTTCGGATCAAAGCTCGCGTTGTAGAAGTTGCAAGATCTTCGGATGAAAACTTGTGGTGATTTTCCATAGTGGATTCAACTGGAAGCTAGAGTTCTTCCGACTGGACTAGTCCTCAACAGAAGAAAACCAGTATACATCCTTGTGTTTGCGTTTGCTCTCTACTCTTTACTTTTCATTTACATATCTGTGATATATTATCTATGATCTTGTTACTAACATTTTTAAATAGTTAATTTCCGCTGCCTGCTCTATTCACCCCCCCTCTAGAGTATTGCGCTTTACAACTCGCTCCTACAATCGGTCCTACACCTAAGGCTTCATGCTGGGTAGTTTGGCACTACAAAGAGGCGGTTGCCTCATGCTACTGTAGTATGACACTACGATGAGGTTCCCTGTACGGGGTAAGGCCTCGGCTTTAAGCCATGTCATAGCGGCGTAGCACCGCAAGGGAAGCGCAAAGCGCTTCATGCCATGTCTCTTTATAATGAACTCACCTATAGTGTATGACAGAGATATCAGGCCGTCTCTTGAGGGTAAACTTGTAGACATCCAAAATTATACACTGAAACCAGGTTGGCACAGGGCCTTTAATGTGTAGCCAGAAGTACATGTAACTACATTATGTGAGTGGAAAGAATTTCAGCTATGATGCAGAATTCAAGGCTTAGTCCATTCTTGTATTATAGTTTGATTTTTGTCCCATGCGAGAAGATTCAAGTCGTAAGCGACATCTCTCCTAATGCATGATGGATAGTTACTGTGGGGAACACTTATATCCATATATAGAGATATGTGGGGGATTGTTGGGTTTTTGGTTTTTCCGTTAGAAAGGTTTAGTCCCACATCGGAAAAAACAAATGGTTTGTATCTCTATAAATTAGCTTTGCTATTATGGGAGATGCACATGTGGTGTGGAGGTGCACATGGGTTTGCCATGTGGGATTATTTTTCTAATGGGAAAAAGGCTAAAATCAATAATTAAAGCATTCATGCTTTTTGCTCTTGGAAAATTTATTTCCATAGGAGCTAAGCCCCGTTGGGGCTTAGCGACTCGGACTCGGACTCGGACTCGGGCTCGGACTCGGGCTCAAGGGCTCATGAGGCGTAATGTGGTATTTTGTTGGCGTACTTTGCACTTAGCACGTCAGCATCGTCGCTAGGCGCATAGAGCGCTTAAGTTGTGCTCGTTGCGCGAGCCACTTATGCGACCACGTTGCGCGGCCCGTTACGCAAGCCCAGTTACGCTGGCCCAGTTACGCAGCCCAGTACGCAGCCCAGTACGCCCAGTACGTGAAGTGTGCGCAGCGTACGCAGCGTGCGTAGAGTGCACAGTATGCGCAGCGTACGCAGTGTGCGTAGAGTGCGTAGTGTGCGTAGGGTACATAAAAGGGACTGTGTGCATAAAGTGTAAATTACGCTGGTGGCACAACTTCCAGCAGAACGTGTCCTTGCATGTTCTGAGTGGTTGCTCCATGTTCGGGGTGGTTACTACCATGTCCCTAACATTGTGCTAACCGGGCAGTTGTTGCAGGGGCTTATATAAGACCTCCTCCTCCTCTCTCACAGGTTATTAGACAGAACAGAATAGAAAGAGAAGCCACCAGAAAGTTTATGAAGTGTTCTTTAGCACAAGTAAATAGAGATTTTCAGACGTGTTCTTTAACACAGTTCTGATCTACAGCCTTCGAGAGAGAGAGGAAAGGCGCCGCACCAGCGTTGCTTTTTGCACGGGAGATCGTGTCCATCCGAGGAGTCAGAAGAGCAGTAGTGTTCCAAGTTCTCCGACGAACTTGCTGGTTCCTGGAAGCTGTTCGCGTAGGGCGAATAAAGCTTTGAGCAACGGTGATCATTCACCCCAGCAGGCGTTCTTCCATCTTTCGCCAGTCACCTTCTTCGTTGCTGCCAGTAACTCTGATTGTATCTTCTTTTTAGAAGTACTACGATCTGATTGCTGTGATTACGAAATCTTTTTAGATTCTCGTAATATCATAACGATATCTTTTTAGATCTTCGTTATCCTTGCGCAACCTTCCTAGAAGTGTTGCGTTGGAACATTGTTTTTACAATTGTTTCATATTCTCTGTTTTCCATCAAAAAATTGTGCCCCGGCACTAACACAAGGCACAGGATTGGGCAATCCAAAGGCTCAAAGGACGGCAGAGCCTTGCTACTAGGTACCCCGCTTGGCGAAAAAGAAAGCGGGCTGCAGTACTCACAAGGGGAAGGAGGGTGCACAGAACAACTTAGAGAGAGCCACGGTTGAGATTAATCCTAGGATGATCCTTCCTCACGAGGGAGGCCAAGTCCCACCAACTGTAGATGCAAGTCTTGCTGGTGAGCTCAACTCTGAGGTCATACTTGGGACGTCAGATTCCTCTATTTGTAGGGAGGATACCAGAAAAAGGTGAGTTAGTAGAGGAAGATCTGGCCAGAACGAAGCAAGAAGATCTACAAATAGCCGAAGATAAGGCAAAAGCAGAGAGCCCGGTAGTCAGGGCCAGTCCAAACATCCTAGTGGTCAGGGTCAGTGCTGGTGATAGTTTAAAGCATAGAGAGGAGCCTCGGCTAGCCAGGGAGAGCCTACGGAATGAGGAGAACATCCAGAAGAGTAGTATTTTGGCGGGCGAGACCCAGGTACACCGTCGTGAGGAACAAGGAAGCCAAGGGGCGAACATACGAAACAAAGATGGCTGGAGAGCCCGAATAATGAACCAAGAGGACACTGTACGAGCGAGCAGGGCAATCTCACCAAGACGAACAAGGTTACCACTAACCGGAACAACCACAAGCAATGGGGGAATAAGGAGGAGTATGCGGAGGCAGAGGAAGCGGCTGAATCTAGGATCGAGCAGAATGGAAAGATAGAAGTTACTGGAAAAGGAAAGAGAAAGAACAGGCACAAGAAGAAAAATGGTGAGAATGTTGAGACTATGCTACTGCGCTCTGGAGGCCAAGCCTCGTCTAATCCATCCAACTAGCTCTATGCAGAAATTCTTGATTTGGAATGTTCGTGGGTTGGTCAACATGCGTACGCTGGATAGAATCAAGTCTTTATGCAGGATACATAAGATTTCAATCTTAGCGATCATTGAACCAAAGATGGGACTAGAGAAGCTTCTGTGTTAACAGTTGAAGCTGGTATGAATGAAGGATTATCAGGGTGTAATGATATTTAGATTTTGTCAAAAGAGGGCTATAGATTGGTCAGTTGTTATGACTACAACCAAGCTCTTTCAGTAGTTATTGATGATAAAAACATAGGTAGCAACTTTCTCCTCTTCACTGTCCAAGGGGGAAGGGGGGAGGGGGAAGAGGGGGGGGGTGGGGGCTTGGTGAAAGATAGAAGAATTCTATGGGATAGACTACTCCAGGTTCGGGACACGCACGCTGGCTTGCCATGGTTATGCGGTAGGGATTTCAACACGATCATGTGTGTGGATGAAAAGATGGGCGGCCTCCCGCCCCAATCGAGATCGTTATTCAATTTCTCCCAGTTCGTCTTCCAAGCCAATCTGGAGGAGTTCTAATTTAGCGGCTCATCTTTCACGTGGTGCAACAAACAAGAGAGGGATCGGTGCCAGAGATCGAGACTGGATCGAATTCTTAGGGATCAGCAGTGGAAGGACCAACACCATAACACACATGTGAAATATCTCAATGATGTGGAGTCAGACAACTCTTCGCTGCTGGCCACTATTCACACTACCAAGCCTGTTGTTAGGAAGCCGTTTCGGTTCTTGGATTTCTGGAGTAGCCATTCGGAGTTCCAATAGGTCATTTTGGTCGCATGGGCGTCTGCCAACCACCTTAATCCCCTTCCGTAGATCGCTCTCAAGCTGAAAGTGGTTCGTAAGGCTCTGGGTGGCTGGAGCAAACAAACCTTTGGGGACATCTTCCAAATCGTGCGCGAAGTGGAAGCCATGGTACTGAGGTGCTTGTTGGAGCTTCTGGCTCTGGGTGAGCGGCTGTCTTTGAGGCGAGGGCTCATCTGAAGCTCTGCATTACTAGGGAAGAAGCATTCTGGAGACAAAAGGTACGGCACAAATGGGAGATCGAGGGAGATAGGAACACTAAATTTTTCTATGGGTGTGTCCGAAACAAGTGGCAACGTCTGCAGATTTAACACATCATCGATGGCGACGGGAATTCATGCTCGGGTCAAGTTTCAATACAAAATATGGCGGTCACTGTAGGTCCTAAAAAATCAAGTTGCACCTATCAACAAAGTCAGAAAATCAAGAAATACAACTTTCAAATGAACTGTGCAGACATCAGATTGCGCATAATTCCGATTGCGTACACCGGACTGCGCACACTTCCAACTGCGCAGGCTAACGTGGCAATGTCATCATTATCTGACGAAATCAAATCTTTCTGACAACTGACAGCACAAAGAACGAGGAGACTGTTCGTTTATTGTGCCGCACAGCGCTCGAGGACAGCTGTACATGCAGCACAATCCAGTGCCTGCGCAATCCAGTGTCTGCGCAATCCATCTCTGCACAATCCGAAGTCAGCACAATTCATGTGGCGCACTTCATCCTGACAATTGACAAAAGTACACGTGGCATTCATGCCATCAATTGCTCGTTACGTGGCAACCGTCTTCACACGATCATGCACATTTCAATTAAATGATGCCATGTGTCCAAGACAGTCAGCCCATGACCCGACAACTGCCTACGCAGTCTGATGCTGCGCAATCCAGTTCCTGCGCAATCCAACCTGCGCCATTCAGAATAACTAAAAATTAGTTATTTCCAGAACTCGATAAATAGAGTTTCAAGTCTTCATTCAAGGAGATCAGATCATATAGAGAGATCAGACATAAAGTTCAGAAATACCAGAGAGTTCAGGAGTTCTTGTCCAAGTGCTGCTGCATTCTTTCGAGGCTTTTGCCTTCAACTTCTGAGGCTTTTGCCTTCAACTTCAACTTCAGAGGCTACCGTCTTCAAAGTTCACATCGTCCAAGGGATAAAGCAATCGTCTTCTAGATTGGATTTCTACAGTTGTACTTTCCCAGAATTCTTGTAATCTTTACAAAGTTTGTATTAATAAAGTTTCATACTTTTGTTTTTGTAAACAAAATGGCCACTCTACTGGGGACGACTTTCTCCTCCGACGAGGAAGTGACAACTCAATATGACGTAGCGTCTATCGGGAAGACGCAGAAGACTCTGGTTGTAAAGGTCAACCAGACAGCCTATGAAGCCATGATCAATTCCAAAACTACTCCTCGCACTGCCACCACTTCTGCCACGAGCAAAGTGCGCCTAGTGTGGGTCTCCAAGACTGCTGCGCAGTCCATCAACTCTGTCAGCAAGACTGCTGCGCAATCTGCTGCACAGTCTACAGTTGCTGTCACTAAGACTGTTGCACAATCTATCTCTGTCAAGAATGCTGTGCAATCTGCTGTTGCCAGTACACAGAAGACTTCTTATGCTGCCTTGTCAAAGTATAAGACTCCTCTGCCTCTGGCGCAGTTGGCTGCCCATCTTCCTGCACAGACCAACAATCCAGCAACTAGAGTACACCCCAAACACTCTGTGGCCAAAACTCCTGATGCGCAAACCACAGTGTCTGTGGCCAGAACCAGAAAGTTCTCTGTCAAGGACTCTCCTGCGCAACCTGCCAGTGCACCATCCACCCATGCGCAAACTATGTCTGCACAATCCAAGAAAGACAGCCCTTTGGCTAATCTTTCTTCTTCTCACAACAAAGGAAAGAGTGCTACTCCTCTCAAACACCCAGTTGCTAATGCACAATCCACTGTGGGTAGTCTTTTGGTTCCTCCTCCTACTCTTCAGAACAAAGAAAAGGGCCCTTTGGTCTTTTCTCAAACTTCCTCGTCCCTTGACTTGGAAGACAACAGAGGGAAACTCTCTTTAGCTAACCCTTCTTTACAAAATAAAGGAAAAGGCCCTTTGGTCTTTTCTCAGTCTTCTTCGGTCTTTACCGTAGAAGATCCTACTGAACGTGCTTCGGCATCAGTCAGTACAAAAATTCTTTCAAACAAGGATTCTTCTCTCCATGTTAAAAGAACTTGTACTGATCAAAGAGGTATTCTGCCTACCCTGGTAGCAGAGTTCTAAGATCTCCCAACCTTGAAAATCTCCCGTTCAAGACAGGGAAAACTGCTGGTGTCTCAAACAGAAACTCCTGGGAGTGAGTTTGCTGACTTAAGAACTTATCTCACCAGGCCAACTTCGGTGAAACGTAAACAACCAATGCCGAAGACCAATCAACATCAGAAACAAACTTCCAGGATCAAGAATCCGGACACTTACGCCAATGAAATAAGCACCTTCCTGTACACTCAAGGGACAAAACATTTGAAGAACTGGAACCATGTTCCGAATGTTGTCAAAGAACATATCCCTCGCACTTTTACTCGTCCCGTTGCTGTTCCCGATCTCCGAGAACACCTCAAGCAAAGGCGGGACAATACTTCAACACTTCCAATTCAACCAAGTGACCATCATCATTGTAATCATAAGGTTGTTATCAAGTGTTGTTGTTAAACAACTAGACGATCTGTCTTCGATCGTCTGAACTTTTCTAACTTTGAACCTATGTCGGAAGATGAGGACGAAGTTCTGTACGCTTCCATCAATATGACTTCCAGAGACACTGGGGGTAGGAAGTGCTCCAAGCACGGGAAGCCTCGCAAGCCAAGCCAGCGGTATTTGGATTTACTCCAAGAATCCTCTGAAGGAGTATTCCAACATACCCGTTCCCGAAGTCGAGACACAATCGGTAAAAGGAATCTTCAAGATCCTTCCGAACGTCTTCTTCCTTCTCACTCAGGAGATGATTCTTTCTCCGATTATGATGCATACAGCGAAAGCTCAGAACAAACGGTATCTTCTACTGTACCCAGGGAAGTGACAGCTTATGTTGTCAATGAAGATCCCGACGCTTCCAGTTCAGCCAGCCAAGAACAAAGAATCGCTGCACTAGAAGATAAGCTGAAGACCATGGCAGAAATGGTCGCAAGTATGCATTCCATCATTGTGGCTCAGCACACGGTGCCACTGACCGTACTTCCTGTAAATCCTGAAATCATAGCATCGTCGGTGCCTGTCAATGCTGGATTGGGGGTAGCACCTACTCAAATACCTCCTGTACAAGTCCAACCTACACCCAGTCAGTCAGGTGCTGGGGGTAGTGCTTATCATGCTGTTCCTCCTCCTAACACTGTGGTTCAGCCTGCTCCTTCTACATCGGTGGAAGATGCCAATGAAGCTGTGAAGCTCCTGCGAACTCAGTTCGAAGCTTTCAAGGAGAAGGACAACTTGCAAAGATTGGGGATCAAGCAACCTTACCCAGTTGAATGGAAGGAAGTCCTGTTTCCTCCGAAGTACAAGATCCCAACCATCTTGCTATTTGATGGCAGCACATCTCCCAGTCAGTTTATTAACCACTTTGAGGTTATGACTGTCCAACTTCAACCAAATGACGCTCTTCTTACCAGAGTATTCGTCGGCTGTTTAGCCGACGTAGCATACGATTGGTATAGAAGCTTGCCCGATGGTTGTATCACCTCCTTCTCTGGCTTAAAGCAAATCTTCTTGGAACGATTTTACGAGGGGATCAATGACATGACTATGTCAGCCCTCAATAAAATCAAACAAAAGCATAATAAAACAGCTAAAAGTTTCATTGAAAGGTTCCGTCGGAAAGCTTTGAAAATGCCTCCAGGAACTCCGGCTGCTGTCACCATAGACACCTGCAAGGCAAATCTATTGCCCATTATCAGCATGTGGACGGGGTCTACTCAGTTCCAAGATTGGCCATCTTTCATTGTCAACGCTAAAGCAGCTGAAGTTAGCGCGACAAATTCAAGCAGCTAGGGGTACAAATGTCTAATCCTGACCGGGATGAACATCAAACATCAGGTGGTGGCAATCGCCAGAACAACCGCAAACCAAAAGAAACTTTGAACATTAATTTGAACAAGAACAAAGAATCTCTGGCGGTCAACGTAGCTCCTCCTACGTCCCCTTCTACTCCTTCAGCACCTCCACCGAGAGAACCTCGTCCTAAAGTAGAATATTCCTTTGACGAGAATGACACTACTAGCATCTTTGATTGCTTGATCAAAAGTAATAAAATCCAACTTCCAGATCCCAAGAAGCCCGATGAAGTCGGTAAGACTGATCATCCTAAGTACTGTGTCTATCACAGGTTCATCGGACATCCCACTCGAGCATGTTATGTGCTCAAAGGCAAAATTCAGGAGCTGGTCAATGCTGGCGTCGTCATTCTGCAACAAGACGAGAAGACTGTTACTGCAAACATGGTATCAGTTCAATTCGGTGACTTATCTCCGCAGATGGTACAACATGGTGTCATTCCTATCCCCAAACTACTCTTGAGATTGAGAACCTCCCTCCTCCACAAAGTGAAGGTCTTGTCCCCTTGTCTCTGGACAATGGCGAGATTATGTGGATTCATCCGAATCTTGCTTCAGAGTTCGAAGTTCCCTCTTCCTCCAAGAAGAAAGGTTGCTCCAAGGGCAAGACAAAGATTTGCAATATGGTATCTTTTGACCCCATAGTTGATGAAAAAATCTTGCTAGGCACCAGATCAGGAAAAGACTATCTGAAGGATTACCCCGAAGCCCAAGAGAATCCTGCTTATTCTTCTGAGCCTGCTCCAGTGCAGCCTGCTTCTACTGATGATATTCCTACTGCTTCCTCACCGGTTGTAGTGTTCATTCCTCCCAAGCCGACGGTCGCCGACAAAGGCAAACAACAAGTCCGTTTCGACAAACCTTTGAAGAAACCATCTCCTTCCGGACTTGAGAAGCCTTAAAACTTTGACATCTTGGCTCAATTGGCCAATACATCGGCCAGGTTGTCAATCTTCGAGCTCTTACGCCTCTCCAAAGAGACTCGGGAAACTCTGAGCGAGGCTCTCATGCAAACTGAAACCTGTCTAGCCCTGCTTAAGAAGCCAGAAGCAGAACCAGTCTCTTACCTTCATTGTCATAGTGTGTTGGAGTTAATTCCAAACATAACTTTCACTCAAGATGACATGTTGATGGAAGACAACAGGCATGACCGTCCTCTCTACTATACAGGATATGTCAATTCAATAAAAGTTGATCGTATCCTGATAGATCCAGGGTCTGCTCTCAGCATTATGCCGAAGACAATGTTGGATGCGCTAAAAATTCCAGTGCATAGTCTCTCCAGCATAATCACTACTATCCTTGGGTTCAATCAGGGAAGGAGTGAACCTCTGGACAAGATTCGTCTAAAACTCCAAATAGGCAATCTTCGCACAAAGGTTACCTTCTACATTATTGACAACCACGGTTGTTCCTACAATGCTTTGCTGGGAAGACCATTTCTACACGAGCATAACATTGTCCCTTCGACTCTTCATCAATGTTTTAAATATGTTGATGACAATGGAGAGGTGCAAAAGGAGGTTGCTGATCTCTATCCTTTCAAAGGCATTGAGGCATACTGCAATGATGCACGTATGTACAAGGACGAATTCATGAAGGTTGTCCTGTCTCTGGACACTGAAGAAGAGGAAGAAACAGTGCCTAAAGATACCCTCATCATTCCTGTTAAAGGGCGTGTTTCTCGTCCTCAATCCTCCAAGCCACTGGCTATTCACTTGCCAGTTCAAAAGCAATCAAGTGATGATCAGGATCAAAGGGAGCTCACCTCTTCTGAGCCGCTTGTTATTGACTTACGTCGTAATAAGAAAAAAAAGCAGCTCACTTCTTCTGAGCCACATATTATAGATTTAACTCATAACAAGGACAAAAGGGAGCTCACCTCCTCTGAGCCGCTTGTTATCGACCTCCGTCGTAACAAAGCCAATCCTCCTCCACGTTCTTCTTCTCCCCCTCTTGTAATCAATCTGACCAAGCCTGCTAAGGCTAAAGGTCCTGCTGTAAATACCAATGTACAAATCAATGAAAAAGCACCTACTTTCCAGTATACTGATGTCATTTATCATGCTAAATGCTATTTGGATATGTTAGATAGCTATCAGTCATTTACAGTGGGAGTTGTACAATCTCTTCAAACAGAAGTTTCATGTGAACACTCAAAGGATTCATATCGTATTGTTCTCGCTCGTAAGAAAGGCGAAAATCCAACATTCAGAAAAGTGCGAGGGATGTGTTCTTTGACAACATTCGGAACATGGTTCCGGTTCTTCAAATGTTTTGTCCCTTGAGTGTATAGGGACGTGCTTATTTCATTGGCATAAGTGTCCGGATTCTTGATCCTGGAAGTTTGTTTCTGATGTTGATTGGTCTTCGGCATTGGTTGTTTACGTTTCACCGAAGTGGACCTGGTGAGATAAGTTCTTAAGTCAGCAAACTCACTCCCAAGAGTTTCTGTTTGAGACACCAGCAGTTTTTCTTGTCTTGAATGGGAGATTTTGAGGGTTGGGAGATCTTGGAACTCTGCTACCGGGGTAGGCAGAATACCTCTTTGATCAGTACAAGTTCTTTTAACATAGAGAGAAGAATCCTTGTTTGAAAGAATTTTTGTACTGACTGATGCCGAAGCACGTTCAGTGGGATCTTCTATGGTAAAGACCGAAGAAGACTGATAAAAGACCAAAGGGCATTTTCTTTTATTTTCTAAAGAAGGGTTAGCTAAAGAGTGTTTCCCTCTGTTACCTTCCAAGTCAATGGACGAGGAAGTTTGAGAAAAGACCAAAGGGCCCTTTTCTTTGTTCTGAAGAGTAGGAGGAGGAACCAAAAGACTACCCCCAGTGGATTGCGCAGGAGCAACTGGGTGTTTGAGAGGAGCAGCACTCTTTCCTTTGTTGTGAGAAGAAGAAAGATTAGCCAAAGGGCTGTCTTTCTTGGATTGTGCAGACATGGTTTGCGCATGGGTGGATGGCACACTGGCAGGTTGCGCAGGAGAGTCCTTGACAGAGAACTTTCTGGTTTTGGCCACAGATACTGTGGTTTGTGCATCAGGAGCTCTGGCCACAGAGTGTTTGGGGTGCACTCTAGTTGCTGGATTGTTGGTTTGTACAGGAAGATGGGCAGCCAACTGTGCCAGAGGCAGAGGAGTCTTATACTTTGACAAGACAGCATAAGAAGTCTTCTGTGTACTGGCAACAGCAGTTTATGCAGCATTCTTGACAGAGACAGATTGTGCATCAGTCTTAGTGACAGCAACTGTAGACTGTGCAGCAGATTGCACAGCAGTCTTGCTGACAGAGTTGATGGACTGCACAGCAGTCTTGGAGACCCACACTGGGCGCACTTTGCTCGTGGCAGAAGTGGTGGCAGTGCGAGGAGTAGTTTTGGAATTGATCATGGCTTCATAGGCTGTCTGGTTGACCTTTACAACCAGAGTCTTCTGCGTCTTCCCGATAGACGCTACGTAACATTGAGTTGTCACTTCCTCGTCGGAGAAGAAAGTCGTCCCCAGCAGAGTCGCCATTTTGTTTGCAAAAACAAAAGTATGAAACTTTATTGATACAAACTTTATAAAGATTACAAGCATTTTGGGAAAGTACAACTGTAGGAATCTAATCTAGAAGACGATTGCTTTATCCCTTGGACGATGTGAACTTTGAAGACGGTAGCCTCTGAAGTTGAAGTTGAAGGCAAAAGCCTCAGAAGTTGAAGGCAAAAGCCTCGGAAGAATGCAGCAGCACTTGGGCAAGAACTCCTGAACTCTCTGGTATTTCTGAACTTTATGTCTGATCTCTCTATATGATCTGATCTTCTTGAATGAAGACTTGAAACTCTATTTATAGAGTTATGGAAATAACTAATTTTTAGTTATTCTGAATGGCGCAGGTTGGATTGCGCAGCATCAGACTGCGCAGGCAGTTGTCTGGTCATGGGCTGACTGTCTTGGACACATGGCATCATTTGATTGAAATGCGCATGATCGTGTGAAGACGGTTGCCACGTAACGAGCAATTGATGGCTTGATTGCCACAACTTTGACATCTTGGCTCAATTGGCCAATACACCGGCCAGGTTGTCAATCTTCGAGCTCTTACGCCTCTCCAAAGAGACTCGGGAAACTCTGAGCGAGGCTCTCATGCAAGCTGAAACCTGTCTAGCCCTGCTTAAGAAGCCGGAAGCAGAACCAGTCTCTTGCCTTCATTGTCATAGTGTGTTGGAGTTAATTCCAAACATAACTTTCACTCAAGATGACATGTTGATGGAAGACAACAGGCATGACCGTCCTCTCTACTATACAGGATATGTCGATTCAATGAAAGTTGATCGTATCCTGATAGATCCAGGGTCTGCTCTCAGCATTATGCCGAAGACAATGTTGGATGTACTGAAAATCCCAGTGCATAGTCTATCCAGCACAATCACCACTATCTTTGGGTTCAATCGGGGAAGGAGTGAACCTCTGGGCAAGATTCGTCTAAAACTCCAAATAGGCAATCTTCGCACAAAGGTTACCTTCTACATTATTGACAACCACGGTTGTTCCTACAATGCTTTGCTGGGAAGACCATTTCTACACGAGCATAACATTATCCCTTCGACTCTCCATCAATGTTTTAAATATGTTGATGACAATGGAGAGGTGCAAAAGGAGGTTGCTGATCTCTATCCTTTCAAAGGCATTGAGGCATACTGCAATGATGCACGTATGTACAAGGACGAATTTATGAAGGTTGTCCCGTCTCTGGACACTGAAGAAGAGCAAGAAACAGTGCCTAAAGATACCCTCATCATTCCTGTCAAAGGACGTGTTTCTCGTCCTCAATCCTCCAAGCCACTGGCTATTCACTTGCCAGTTCAAAAGCAATCAAGTGATGATCAGGATCAAAGGGAGCTCACCTCTTCTGAGCCGCTTGTTATTGACTTACGTCGTAACAAGGAAAAAAAGCAGCTCACTTCTTCTGAGCCACTTGTTATAGATTTAACTCATAACAAGGACAAAAGGGAGCTCACCTCCTCTGAGCCGCTTGTTATCGACCTCCGTCGTAACAAAGCCAATCCTCCTCCACGTTCTTCTTCTCCCCCTTTTGTAATCAATCTGACCAAGCCTGCTAAGGCTAAAGGTCCTGCTGTAAATACCAATGTACAAATCAATGAAAAAGCACCTACTTTCTAGTATACTGATGTCATTTATCATGCTAAATGCTATTTGGATATGTTAGATAGCTATCAGTCATTTACAGTAGGAGTTGTGCAATATCTTCAAACAGAAGTTTCATGTGAACACTCAAAGGATTCATATCGTATTGTTCCCGCTCGTATGAAAGGCAAAAATCCAATACTCTTTAGTAAAAGACCGGAGCAACAATTCAGTTATACGGATGATAGCAAAGTCAACGATACGGGACATCTTCAATTCCGTCGTTACAGTCAGCAATTAAAAGACATCATCCAAAAGATGGGTTACGACTTCAAGAGTGGCCTCAACTACGGTAAGGGTAGAAAAACTCCTCTCCGTACGGCTGTTCCAAAAGGAAAGTTAGAGATGTGCTACCGCAGGACCAAAAGAGGTCTCAGATATGCTTCTTTTCCGATGTTAGCCCCAGCAGGCTCTGAATCTGATAGCGAGGAGCGTTCTAACTCTTCTGATTCCAGATCGTGGGATTCTGACACCAGTATTGGTCAAGTTTATCGATTGACTGTATCTTCTAACATGGTCTCCGTCGAACTTCTAGAAGGCTATGACGAGGATGATGAAGAAAGTTCTAAAATAGATCCTTGGGCTCAACGAATGGATACCCAATGGGAACTCCGATTCGAACAAAGAGAACCTCCTACTGAAGACCAATTAGTTCAAATTAATGTAGGAGAGAGCGGGTCACCTCGTCCAATGTTCATCAGCAAGAACCTTTCAGAGGCAGATAAGCAAGAATTGATTCTTCTGATTAAAGAATACATTGATGTCTTTGCCTGGAGTTATGAAGATATGCCAGGACTGGATCCTAAAGTCGCTACTCACAAACTGAACATCTTGCCGAATACAAAACTGGTCAAACAACAACAACGGCATTTCAAGCCAGAAATGATGGACACAATCGACGATGAAGTCAAGAAGCTCATCGCTTATGGCTTTATTTGAGAAGAACAGCATCCTGATTGGGTAGCTAATGTTGTCCCAGTTCTAAAGAAGATCGACAAAGTTTGAGTCTGCATCGACTTTCGGGATCTTAATAAAGCATGTCCAAAAGACGAATTTTCTCTCCCTATCACGGACGTCATGATCGACAATACTTGTGGGTTCGAAAGAATATCTTTCATGGACGGATTCTCCGGATACAATCAGATTCGGATGCATCCTGAAGATGAAAAGCATACTTCTTTCCGTACTCCTCGTGGAGTCTACTGCTATACTGTAATGCCATTTGGTCTCAAGAACGCTGGTGCAATATACCAACGAGCCATGAGTACCATCTTTCGAGATCATCTGCGTAAGACTGTCGAATGCTACGTTGACGATATTGCTGTCAAAAGTCGTCTAAAGGAAGATCACATCCAAGACTTGAGAATTATCTTCAATCTCATGCGCTAACATCAACTCAAAATGAATCCCACCAAGTCATTCTTGGGTGTCTCTAGTGGCAAATTTCTCGGCTTCGTCATTACCTCTAAGGGTATACACGTGGATCCCGAGAAGATCAAAGCCATTCAAAAGATGCGTCCTCCACGCAACCTAAAAGAGCTACGAGGATTCCAAGGTCGACTTGCGTACATCAGGAGATTCATTTTGAATCTGTCTGGATGCTGCAGACCATTCACTCAACTCATGAAGAAGGGTGTATCTTTCGTTTGGACTGAAGAATGTCAACGAGCATTTGACGACATAAAGCGGTATCTCATGAACCCATCAGTCTTGGTACCACCAATCTCGGGCATACCATTCTTAATGTATGTCCGTGCTATGGATCATTCATTGGGTGCTTTACTTGCCCAAAAGAACAAAGAAGGCTACGAACAAGCCATCTATTATCTCAGTCGTACTATGATTGGTGCTGAACACCGTTATATTTCGGTCGAAAGAGAATGCCTAGCTCTCATGTTTGCTGTTCAGAAGACTCGGCATTACATCATTGGTCAAACTATTCATGTCATATCCCGAGTTAATCCTCTTCGGGTACTCATGAAGAAGCCCAGCACACTTAATTCTCGGTTGGCTATATGGGCCATTCTACTAGCCCAATATGACATAGTATATGTTCCTCAAAAATTTGTCAAAGGTCAAGCACTGGCGGATTTTTTAGCAGCTCATCCTGTTCCAGAGACGTCCAAACTCTATGATGAAATTCCAGACGAGACATTGGAATCTAACACAGTCTCCGAAGAATTTCCTACTTGGCGTCTATTCTTTGACGGAGCATCCAGGATTGGACCCAATGGTGCCATTGTCGCAGGAGTTGGAGTTGTCCTTATTTCTCCGGACGGGTCAGCTATCCAAAAAGCATACTCCTTAGATGAGCCTTGCTCCAACAATGTGGCAGAGTATAATGCTCTACTCATTAGCCTTCAGCTAGCCAAATAACTCGACGTCGAGTATCTTGAAGTTTATGGTGACTCTAAGTTGGTTATTAATCAGGTTAGAGGAACCTATGAAGTTCGCCATCAAGACCTAGTGCCTTATCATGAAGCAGCAATCAACATGGCTACATCATTCAAAGCCTTCTTCATTGAATATGTACGCCGAGCTTGCAATACTGAGGCAGATGCTTTGGCCAATCTTGCAGCAGTCCTAGCCATCCCTATCAGAAGACAACAGGTGGTGGTCATCTCTAATCGAGAATTATTCTGTGTCGAAAACAATCGTAACATCGAGTTCAGTAATCTTACTGAAGTCAATGTTATCAATAAAGATTGGAGAACTTCCTTCATCGACTTCGTAGTTCATGACATACTCCCTGAAGATCCTAAGGAGGCTACGAGTGTTCGTCGGCGGTCTCTTCGATTTTATTACAATCAGACTACCAAGACTCTTTATCGGCGGACTTATGATGGCCTACTCTTGCGCTGTCTAGCTGGTGATGAAGCAAAACAAGTACTGCATGAAGCTCATGACGGTGTCTGCAGAGCACATCAACCCGGTCCTAAGCTACAAGATCGCATTCGACGCATGGGTTACTACTGGCCCTCTATGGTATCTGATGCCATCGATTATGCAAGAAAATGTTGAGCTTGTCAAATCTATGCAGATTTTATCCATCAACCTTCAGAATTTTTGTATCCGACGGCTGCTTCATGGCCTTTCGAAGCTTGGGGTATGGACATCATCGGCCCTATCAATCCTCCTTCTTCTAGAGGATATCGATTCATACTGGCAATAACTGATTACTTCTCTAAATGGGCTGAAGCTATACCTTTGGCTGAAGTCAAGACTAGCAGCGTTATCAACTTTGTCAAACACCATGTCATCTATAGATTTTGTATACCTTGAAGAATCATCCATGACAACGGACCTCAATTTATCAGCCAGAATTTCACCAGATTCTGCGATGATCACCGAATTGACAATATCGCTTCGACAGCTTACAATCCTGCTGCTAATGGATTAGCTGAAGCTTTCAACAAAACCATCATCAAGCTCCTCAAAAAGTTTGTATCTACTAACAAACGAAATTTGAGTGAAAAGCTTGGTGAATGTCTTTGGGCTTACCGCACTACAGTCCGCAATCCCACAGGCTTTACACCTTTCTCTTTGGTGTATGGTTGTGAAGCAGTTCTTCCTCTAGAACTTCAAATTCCTTCTTTAAGGATTGACATTGCTAATGAACTCACTACAGAAAATAACGATCTTCTCCGACTTCAGGAATTAGAAGCGCTCGATGAAAAGCGGCTATTGGCTCAACAGCATATTGAGTTATATCAAGCCCGCATATCGAAGACTTTCAACCGCAAAGTTAAAATCTGAGCCTTTCAGCAAGGAGAACTTGTTCTAACAGTAAGACGTCCCATGTCTATGACTCACTCGAGCAAAGGCAAGTTCGATGCGAAGTGGGAGGGACCTTACGTTGTCAGCAAAGTCTTTTCAAATGGAGCCTATCAACTTTCAGAGTTAGATGGTCGAGTTGCAATGATGCCTATCAATGGCAAATTCCTCAAGAAATATTTTGTATAAATGTAACAGAAATTTATGTAAATATGATCAGACAATTCATAAATAAAGTTTGATTTTTATTTCATCATAAATGATGTTACATGATATCAAGGAAGGTCGCTATCGTCTTTCTCAACATTAGGACGCGGACCACTGTCGTCCTTATCAAAGACATAATCAGCAAAAGAACTGAGGACTTCTTTGCTCGAGCCTACCAAGAACTTGCAGGCAGCCATTCTAATGGTCTCTTCCTCTTCAGTCTTCCCTGGTTCAAGCAAAAAATCCAGGATATCCCGCGGTGGTTTGGGTGCGGACGAACCTTCGCCTGCTTCTGTCTGCTTTGGCTGGACTGGTTCGGCAAGACGTTCTTCAATGCCCGCTTCAACCTTTGGGGTGACTTCAGCCTTCTTGGATGCATCTCCTGACAACGTCTTTATGTCGAAAAGTGGAAATGGTTACTCCTTCCAAATTTCTGTTCTATTTATAGGCAGAGATTCTCAAGACAACGAAATGACACAATCATCTGACGGTTCACCTGTTCATTATCATTCATTAATATCAGACGGTTCATCCGTTCATTATCATCATCTGACGGTTCACCCGTTCATTAATTCATCTGACGGTTCGCCCGTTCATTTATCATCATCTGACGGTTCATCCGTTCATTCACATTAACCCGACGGTTCGCCCGTTCATTCATTATCACCATCTGACGGTTCATCCGTTCATTATCATCATCCGACGGTTCATCCGTTCATCAGACGGTTCATCCGTTCATCAGATGGTTCATCCGTTCATCAGACGGTTTATCCGTTCACTACATTCATCCGACGGTTCACCCATTTATTCAATTCATTTGACGGTCCATCCGTTCATCCTGACGATTCATTTCGTTCATTTATTTCATTCATACCTTTTTCATTGTCCATATCAGCAACTTATCGTCTTCGATTAAGTTGTCTATTTTGAAGTAATAATATTCGACAAATTATATTCTGCCATGTCAATATTACTTCTGAGCAGATATAATGAATATAATTATTTTTTACAAAATTATCAAGAAATATATCATGTCCTGTACCTCTGAATATATTTTCTATCGCTATTATTTATATCTGAATAAGATATACAAGAAATAATAGAGCCACAACAAAATGTCTTTTATTGATCAAAATTTAAGACATTACATGCATAGCATAAGGAAAGACAAGAAGATACAAGATGTTCTTTCTACTGAGACGGAGGCATCATCAGATTAGCAATTTGTTGTTTCAAAATCTGCAACCGTTCTTCGCGAGATGCCATCACTCTCCTCCTGGCCTCTTCCATCCCAGATTCTTCATTAAAAACAGGCATGGTTACCATTCGGCGAGTGATTTCCGCATCATGAGCTGCTATATACTCGTTTCTTTCCTGAGTTAGAGCATCAATTTGTTGGACTGAAGTCTGATGCTCTGTAACTTCATTTTCCAGTTCCTCTTCGAGACGAGCAATCTCCATCTCAGCTCGGCAATCCTTCTCTCTCTTCTCTCAGCAGTTGAGATCACCGATTCCAACTTGGAATTATATTCAGTATATTTAGTAGTATAGGCATCCAAGAGGTTCTGGAGATTCACTCTTTCAATTGCAGCTGCCTGAGCCATTTGTTCAAACTCTGCCTGTACTAAAGGTTCCACTTCCCCTTTGTTGAGATCTTTATAGTTCTTTATGGAGATTTCCAGCTCATTCAATATATGGTCAAGGAAAGTGGCCTGAGCCTCATCACCTTGCTCCCGAATGGCCTTCACCAAGAAAGAGGTCGGACCTCTAACTATGTAAAAATCAGCATCTTCTTTGTCCATCATTCTATTGATCAGAGGTCCCAAAGACTCGAAGAAACATTTGTGAATGATTGGATGACAAGCTGATTAATTGCCAGAGCACCAGGAGTCGCAGCAACTCCTGTTGATGACGAGGCAGCAGGACGCTCAATTTCTCAAACAACAGGCTCTTTGAATAAGAGAACCAAAGTAGAACTAGTTGCTCCTCCTGGTTGTTCCTCTGCAAAATCAAATACTGTCACTTTGCCTGTTATTGGCTATTGATAAAGAGAATCAAAAGTAAAAACAGTCTTACCTTGGTTCGATCCAGCAACAGGCCTATCATCTGCAGGAACAGACTTTAGTTGAGCAGAAGTAGCCTCAGACACTATGGCCTGGCTACTTCTTGCTTCAGAGCCACAAGATAAATGGCGGCTGCTACTGGCAATTGTCGTTGCCAGTACTATGTCCATACATGTTGGAGGAGCAAAAGAGGATCCGGGTTCTATATGGATAAAAGTAACAATGTTAGCTATCAAGTTATTTATTAAAAGAAGATCGCTAATTTCATTACAATACCTTCGGAAGCAGCAACTGGAGTTTCCTCCAAATCCACCTCTTCATCAGCAATCTTCTCCGGAGATCTCGGCACCTCAGCCTCCTTTTCAGGAGTCAGAGTGTCTCGAGGGGATGTTTGGATTTCAACATTCTCTTCCGGATTTCGTGTCTCATCATCAGCTTCTGATGAGGTGCTCTCTTCGTTCTCGCTGTCCTCGGGAGCCTCTTCACTAGCAGCATCAGCGGCCTGATCAGCTTCTTCTTGATAACCGAAGTCACAGCCATATAAAGCTTCGATCATCAAACGATCTTCTTCCGCAAGGGTTGCTCCCGGTGTGGCAGAAAGATCAGTTTCTGCTGCTGTTGGCAATGGAGATTGCAAAGGTTCATGCTCTGTTTCTGCAATATTGTCTCTAGGCTCTATAGCCTCATCTCTCCGGTCGATCTCTTCTCTCTCCTCAATATCCTTCCTCTGTTCTGGACTAGGAGTTTTATTCCCAGCCTCAGAAATAAGAGTGGGAGAGGGCATGGTGAGTCCCGCTGTAACGTCTATCACGATCGAAGACAAAACTTGTCCTCTGCGGACCAACCTTTTCTTCCTATGCAGAGGTCTCTCAGGACTCTCTACGTTTATTGCCTCGACTTGTTTTTGAACAGAGGTCGGTGTGGCAGCTTCTTCCTGCTGAATTGTCTCGGCCAGCTGCCGAGATTGAGATCTGGTTGTAATCTTTTCTGAAGAATGATATAAGATCAGTTTTTTCTTCGCAGCTGGGACGGAAGGCTCCTCTCTCCTTCCCTTCTTGGCCGAAGATTTAGCGACCTTCAAAGAAACACGCAGTGGCGTGTTAACCTCTTCAGGGAACATAGCATCCCTCGAAACTTCTAAGGGTGCATCCACTGGCTCGTGCACCTCATCATTACCTGGAAGTGACATGATGACTCCTCCCTTCTTTAATCTAATTGCAGACACAAAGCTATCCGCAAGATTGAAGTTCTCGGCAAAAGTGTTCGATGATGTATAAAACACTGAATATGTGAACAACATACGAGGGCCATGATTACTATTTACCGGCATCGAGAACGTTACTTTCGTATCTCGAGCGTTGTAATAATCCCAAGCTCGGGCTCCATCTATCAAGAAACCTTTTCCTTGTAGGCATAAGATAGCATTACCTACGTGGAATTGGTCATATCCAAACTGCCGAGCAAACCGGCTGGAAAGATATGGCTCCAAGTAACATTCTTCTTCAAACCGATATGCCAAGTGGGATGGACGAATTGTCTTCAACCAATCAAAAGCTGTACGGCTCAAAGCTTGCATCTTTGAGTCAACCATATTGGTTGGCATTTGTTCATATCCGACAGGAGGAGAAGTGCAATAGAAGTTCCATCCTTTGCCAAGGTTCAAAGCATATCTGCAATCTCTCAAGGAAGTGTATTTCCACTTACCGTGGGAGAATCTCCGCAAAAAGCTGCCACCGACTGGTCCCATGTCGGGGTCCATCAAAGTAGGATGGTGTAGAAGCAACCACCCGAACAGATAAGTATACGGTAATTCTAGCCGAGGAAACTCTTTCCCGCCCTTAGCTTTCAGCATCAATTCAACGTACAGGCGGAGACTGGCGTTCATTCTACAAGTCATCATCGATAAGAGATCCATCTTGTAGCCGAAGACTAATCGAACGACAGTAAAAAGAACACCGCGATGGAAGCGATCTACGGCACTTGATCCGGAAATGACGAATCTACGGAGCCAATATGTCAAAAAACCTGCCAGTTGGGCTTCTTTTGACATAAATCGATATCCTATTCTCATATAACTCTCGAGAATGTCTCCTTTCTTTAGAGGAGGACATTGATGATCGTCCTTGATCTTGACATCCAAGTCACCACTTCTCTCCATTAACTTCACCACCTCAGTGCTGCTCAGTGGTTTAAAGAAGTCGGGATAGCAGTTGTCATATTCCTTGGTCTTCTTTTCTTCAATATGGTTGAGGAACAGATAAGGCAACCATTTTGATGAATAGCAGGTACCAGATGTACTACTTTTGTAAAACAAAGAGCAGATTTTATAATAACACAGCAGTTCTTTGAAAACTTCTACCATGGCTGCGTTCTCTTTTTGAAGTTTGTCCAACTCATCATTAGTTGGGGCAAATTCCTCATACGGGGCATCCTCCATCGACAGGTAAGAGATGTACTGCATCTCGTGAAGGGCAAACCCGATCTCTCCGTAGGGAGTCATAAAAGTCCCAGTCCTGTAGTTGTATCTTTCTGCTAGAGCCAGAAATAGATGCGGATTGGGGGCAAAACCGTAAACAGTGGCATGCACTGCTTGATACAAGTTAATTTGCTGAAGTTTGTCTTCAAACTTAGTCAAAATCCAGTTTGCTATACAACTCCATCTCTTATATTCTGGGTTCACCAGTCCAGTTAATCTGACGTCTTGATCTGGATACTTCCCTTCGACCTTCGCGAACTCATTCACGAATATTGAAACTCTCACGGGCAATAACAAAGAAGAATTTTTTGGCGGAATACAACCGAGCTTTAAACCTCTGAGCAAGACACTGTATCGTTCCGAAGAACTGTAGAATATTCTTTCTTGTTAGGCCCCTTCTTTACATAAATCTTTCCTGGACGGGCATCTTGAAAAGGTGTGAGATTCCATTCCATTTTCCTCGGATAGCTTGCATGAGCATATCGAGATAAAGGGAGACAGCGGAAGACATTTGGTATCGAGATTGTCTTGTCTTTCCGTTGGACAATCCGTTCTTCCATCCGTGGCTTCGGCTGAGAGCTCTTCTCAAAAGCTTCACCAAACAGAAATAGGGGCTTCTTGTGAATGATGGCATCTGCCGACTCCAAAGGTTGTCCATTCATCAGACATAACAGGGTTTCATTATCTTGGGTTACCAAGATAGCTTGGCGGGAAGCTGGCAGATCATACTGTGGATAGTGCACATGGGACAGGTCCTCTTTGAATTCCGATTCTGAAAGAGTTCTTACAAAGTTCTCATACCCCGGATCTTCTCTGGTATTAACTGCATCAAACAGAGAAAACAAAAATTCAGCACAAAAAAAAATCAAGGATGCTACCATCAGATTGCGCAACCATCAGACTGCGCAACCATCAGATTGCGCATTTATCAATTTGTGCCAGCATCAGATTGCGCTGGCAACCCTGTACAAATCAGCAGATTGCGCTGACTTTTGTCAGCGCAGTTCAACCGATTGCGCAAGAAAGTATTCTTCATAAAAATGAAGAATAACTAGTTCGTGCAACCAAGACCCTAAAAAGGGTGGCGCAATATGACCACATCTCTAAAAAGAGATGGATTTTGAAGATCAGTGAAGTCGAAAAACTCTAAAAAGAGTTTTCGATTGAGTCATCTACCTTGCAACGCAGGATGCGCAGTCTCATGTCGAGAAGGACGTCGTGCAACCCTAGCCAAGGCTCGGCGGGGGCCTTGCCCTTTGCAGCGGCGGAAGAACGCTTGGGAGCCATGGAGATTCGATGGTGAAGAAAGGAGGAATAGGCTCGAGACTTCTCTCTTAAGTCACAAAAGCAAAGTAAAGAATGAAATGAATATTGAAGAGAACTATTTATAGTTTTTCAAAGAGTAACGGCTACCTCAGACTGTGCCGAAAAAGTCGGGTCGACTCATCCGATTGCGCAGACAGCTCATGCGCAACTTGATTTTAAATTTTCGAAATTCAAAGTATTTCGAAACTTTGAATAAATTTAACTTTCGAAAACTTTGAAGGGGGTCTTGTAGGTCCTAAAAAATCAAGTTGCACCTATCAACAAAGTCAAAAAATCAAGAAATACAACTTTCAAATGAACTGTACAGACATCAGATTGTGCATAATTTCGATTGCGCACACCGGACTGCGCACACTTCCAACTGCGCAGGCTGATGTGACAATGTCATCATTATCTGACGAAATCAAATCTTTCTGACAACTGACAGCACAAAAAACGAGGAGACTGTTCGTTTATTGCGCCGCACAGTGCTCGAGGACAGCTGTACATACAGCGTAATCCAGTGCCTGCGTAATCCAGTGTCTGCGCAATCCATCTCTGCGCAATCCGAAGTTAGCACAATTCTTGTGGCGTACTTCATCCTGACAATTGACAAAAGTACACGTGGCATTCATGCCATCAATTGCTCATTACGTGGCAACCGTCTTCACACGATCATGCGCATTTCAATCAAATGATGCCATGTGTCTAAGACAGTCAGCCCATGACCAGACAACTGCCTGCGCAGTCTGATGCTGCGCAGTCTGATGCTGCACAATCCAGTTCCTGCGCAATCCAACCTGCGCCATTTAGAATAACTAAAAATTAGTTATTTCCAGAACTCTATAAATAGAGTTTCAAGTCTTCATTCAAGGAGATCAGATCATATAGAGAGATCTGACATAAAGTTCAGAAATACCAGAGAGTTCAGGAGTTCTTGCCCAAGTGCTGCTGCATTCTTCCGAGGCTTTTGCCTTCAACATCTGAGGCTTTTGCCTTCAACTTCAACTTCAGAGGCTACCGTCTTCAAAGTTCACATCGTCCAAGGGATAAAGCAATCGTCTTCTAGATTGGATTCCTACAGTTGTACTTTCCCAGAATTCTTGTAATCTTTATAAAGTTTGTATCAATAAAGTTTCATACTTTTGTTTTTGCAAACAGTCACATACTACTCTAAGCTTCCGAGTTGGGAACTGGTATCCAACGGTGAGGATCTCCTTAGCTCCATCCCTAATCTGGTTTTCGTAGAGGATAATGCTTTACTCGAGGCTGACCCGATAATGGAGGAGATAAGAATACTGTCTTCTTGATGAGCACGGACAGTGCTGCCAGCACTGACGGTTTCTCCGGTGCTTTTTTTCACGCTTACTGGGAGGTCATCGGATGTGATATTGTAGAGGTAGTAGTCGCCTTCTTCCACGGCCTTAGCCTGCCGAAGGCCATCTCAAGTACATTCTTTATCATGATCCCCAAGATCGATAACCCAAGTTACTTTGGTGACTTTAGGTCAATCAGCCTTTGCAACTTCTGCAACAAAATCATTTCCAAGGTGACGACCAACATATTGGATGGGATTCTGCAAAGAATCATATAAGTGGAATAGAGTGCCTTTGTGAGAGGCCGAGAGATCGTGGACAACATAGTGCTTGCCCAAGAAATGGTTAGCTATATAGGATTCAAAAAGAGGGGTGGCAACGTCGCGATCAAGCTTGATATGGAGAAGGCATACGACAGGGTGAATTGGAGCTTTCTCAACTGCATCCAGAGGGCCTTCGAGTTTTCGAAAAGTGAATTAATATTATATGGAGATCAGTTTCCAACTGTTGGTTCATTCGATGGTGAATAGGATAGCGATAGGCTTATTCAAGTCACAAAGGGGACTTAGACAAGGTGACCCCCTCTCCCCTACACTCTTCATTATCTCGGCCGAGGCACTCAGTAGGAGCCTCAACAGGCTTACTTCTGTTCCTAGATTCGACATATAATTTTCTACTAGTGGTTGTCCTTTTATTTCTCACCTAGCATTTGCAGATGATAGCCTGTTTTCCTCCTTGGCCGAGGTGGCTTTCATGGAGAAGATTATGGAGGTGGTCAAATGCTATAAAGCGGGATCGGGACAGAAGATAAACGCTCACAAAAGTAAACTCTTTCTCCACCACAAGTTTCTTCGAGACTGGCGGGCTCGGTTGTCTCTATCGACGGGCTTTGAGGTGGATAGCCCCCCGTTCTTTTATTTGGGGTGCCCACTGGCCTACGGGAGAAGAAGATTGGAGCTCTACACTTCTCTAGTTGAGCGGGTCCAAGCGAGAATTGCAGGTTCGCACAACCGCAATCTATCGTCAGACGGGAAACTCGTGTTATTGAAACACATCCTGAGTTCTTTGGTGATGTACATATTAGCCTCGTGCAACCCCCCGAGTCTGGTTGTCGATCAGCTCGAGCGTCTCTTCTCTCACTTCTTCTGGAGTAGCAAGAATGGGCAGGATAAAAGGATGTGGGCTAGCTGGAAGATAATGGCCAGACCTACTAAAGAAGGGGGACTAGGGATTCGATGCATCAGAGAGGTCATCTACGCTTTCTCAACCAAGCTTTAGTGGAAAATAAGGAATCAAAACTCACTCTAGAGCAAGTTCATGAAGGCGAAGTACTTTAAAAACTGCCACTCGTCTGCGGCTATAGTTAACAACAACGCATCTCTGGTTTGGAAAAGGCTCATTAGGGGGAGGGACTTGGGTGAGTCGAACATAAAGATGAGCGTTGGTGAAGGCAAGTGTGATATTCTCAGAGAAAAATGGGTGGGTGCGAAGCTCCTTTTGCCGCTGACACTGGTTGCGGCTAAAACACATGTGTATGATCTTTGGGACGTCGAGAGGGGGTGGGATGTCCAGCAATTGATGACTTTTTTGGCCTGGATAAGACTAAGACTATACTGAAGGATGTAGTCAGACTATCCTTGGAGGAGGACAGGATGATTTGGATCGCGTCCTCCTCCAGGGGTTTCTCGTTGTGGACTGCATGGGAATGCGTTAGAGGGAGGAGGCGCCGCAACTTGCGGGTCTGTGGGAGGCAGGACTCCCTGGGAAATGGAGTGTCCATCTTTGGAGGGCGCTCAAATCGAAACTCCTGAACAATGTTGTGCTTAGAGAGATAGGCATCCCCATTGTGTCATCTTGCAACTGCTGCTCGAGAGGTCAGTCTGAATCTATCTCCCATGTTCTCACGGAAGGGGACAACACATTCGACATATAAAACCATTTTGGACATAGGTGGGGCTTGCCATAGGCGCAGATCAGTTTGGTAAATAGGATCAAAATTTGGTGGAGCCTTCTGAGGCTGGGTGAGGCGAAGAAGATCGCGGCGACGGTGATTTGGTGTTGTGGAAGGATCAAAATAAAACTAGATACGAGGGATACACCTTTTCGACGGTCCAGCTGATAGCGGAAGTTGGAAGAGCAGAGGAGAAGGTGAAGGTGATGGCACAGAGGGAGTAGCTGCATTGGGTTCTTAACACATCATCCTCCGCTTTCTTAATAGCTTGAAAGATGTCCCCATAGGTATTGCGGCTCCAAGTAGATAAGGCTTTCCTGCAGGCATCTAGTCGTAGTGAAAGCCTAGTAATACCATTTCTGTATTGTACTGAATGCCAAGCTTGTTGGATAATAGTTTTGAAATCCTCGTGTTGAGCCCAGAAATCAAGAAAACGGAACTGCTCCTTGCCTCTGACGGGATTGGATTTGAATTGAGTAAGAATCGGTGCATGATCTGACTCCGTCTTGTTGTGATGTTCAACCATAGACATAGGAGCCAACTCCAACCAGGCATTGTCCACAAGAACCCTATCCAATCGACATCCTCATCGTACATCCGTCTTAGATTTAAGCCAAGTAAAACAACTTCCTGTGTACTGCAACTCGGACAATCCAACCACAAGTTTGAAGTTAGCAAACTCTTGGATTGAAATAGGATCTACTGGGCGGCCTCCAATTTTTTCATCTGAGCGCAGCACTGCATTAAAATCCCCCTCTATGACCTACGGGGTACTATGAATAGCCTGTAAATGTGTTATTCTCTCCCACAATAGTCTACGGCCCTCCTTAGTTTTATCACCATGTACCATAGAAAACATTGCTGCTATTGGAATCATATGATGAGAAACTGATACTCTCAACGCTTGATCAAAAGAGTCTTGAAGTGATATATCACATCCAGCTTTAGCCATCACCCATATATTGCCTCGCTCGTTGGAGAATGCACACGAGAAGCCAAGTTTTAATGATAGTGGAGAAGACGTATACTACCAACCTTTGGTTCTATAATAGCTAAAAAGATAATTTTGTGAACTCTCACCAGAGTCTTGATTCTCTTAAGAGTCACAGGGCTGGAAATTCCCCGCACGTTCCATATAAGAATATTAAACATGAGAGGCGGTAGGTTTACTAGTTGTTGTAGCGCTTGTTGCTTGGTGAGTAACACGGTCTAATGGCTCCACTGCTTTCTTAGTTTTTTTTTTCTCTTTTGTTGTGCCTCAGATGTTTCTGTATGATGGTGCTCCTCCCTCGACTCTTGTACACCGACTGTGTTGCCTTGTTCTCCTTCGAGTTCTGCCCGCTCGACTTCATCTACCCAGCTTCTGGTCGACTCACACAATTCTCTTTCCTCTAGGACGGTTTCAGTATCATCATTTCTTCCAACTGCTGTTTCCTTCTCCGTTATAGCCCCTGATGAAATTTCTTTATCTGTCGGTGCTTCAATCACTATTTCCTTATGGGTCTCGTCAGCCATCCTCGAAGTTTGCAAAACTGTCAAGTCCTTCCTCGCTGCCTGAGCTTCACTTGCGTTATTGTTATTGACCACTTGTTCGTTAGGATAAGCGACTATTGTGTCGTTGGGGAGAGGGGTGGAAGATTCTCTTGAAGTGTGTTCCCGTTTAATTGCTCGTCCTGGCTAGTAATTCTGGCTTAGGATGTGGTAGTGACATTATGACTAGTATTAATTGATGAACTCTGGCCACCATTAGTTTACTGCAAAATTTGAGTGACCATAATACCAGTCTGCGGATGACATGTGTCCGCTTCTTCTACCTCTGGTTACTTCTGATTGTTGGTGCTTTCTTTACATGGAGAGAGCTTGCTCTCAACATGCCTTGTAAAAATTTAGTCCCACATCGAAAATGCATCATGAGTTATCTTAACATATATACTTGGTTGTGTTGTTGAGAGATGCACATGGGGTGGTGACCCTAAGGAGGGAACCATGTGGGTGATTTTACAAGGAGGTAAGAATAATGCTCCAAGGATTCAGCATTAATGCTTTTGTCATTCTCTTGGATTAATTCCATTTGGAGCTAAGTCCCAAAGGGGCTTAGCGACTCGGACTCGGATTCGGGCTAATGGGCTCATGGACTCGCACCAGGCTGACTGTGCAGACTACAAGTCAGTTATGGAAAGACTGATTCAATGCGATTAATTCAGATCCACTTTTTGTGGGATTTAAATCAATCTTTCCATAAGATTTGAATTAATTTCGTTGCCATCTTTGTGGGATTTAATTCAATCTTTCCATAAGATTTGAATTAATTTCGTTGCTATCTTTGTGGGATTTGAATTAATTTCATTGCCATCTTTGTGGGATTTGATTCAATCTTTCCATAAGATTTGAATTAATTTTGTTGCCATCTTTGTGGGACTTAATTCAATCTTTCCATAAGATTTGAATTAATTTTATTGCTATCTTTATAGGATTTAATTCAATCTTTCCATAACTGAAAAGACGGTTCGGGTTTCCACCCTCTCTCCATATATACTCTCTTCTGGCCTCCTTTGTGAGGTACTACGAATTTTATAAGTCAGAAAAGAGAGAGAAAGAGAGAGAGTTGCTACCGCCATTGCAAGTCCATCCGAGGAGTCAGAACAGAGGTGACTTCGAGCGTTCCACAAGTTCTTCAACTTGCTGGTTCCTGGAAGCAATTCGTGTGGGTCGAATCTTGCTTTGAGCAACGGTGTTTTGACACCCCAGCAACTTTTCTTCATCTCATCTTTTTCTATATTATTGTAACTCGTTATGTCCCAATTGCAATACGTTTGCAAGGAAGAAAGAGAGATCTTCTCTTCTCTATTTCCCTCCTTCATATTGTAATCTGGCTATTTAGTTTTTTACGTCATCGTAGATCTTGAGTTTGATTACTGCAAAGTTTTTTGTGTGACATCTCAGATCTCGATTGCATCAGTTTTCCATCTTTGGTCAAGCCCCGGGACTAACAATCTCAAAGCAAGATCCTTGTAGATGGAAAACATTAATGCTTCGTTCGTCCAATCGGACTACTGCAAGTTAGAAAAGTTCGATGGAGAGCATTATCAAGTCTGGAAGAGGAAGGTTTATCTAACTCTTCAACTCAAAGACGTTGATCATGTACTGTTGGAGGAAGAACCTTTTGTTCCAGACACTGGGTCTACTGCCGCAATCAATGCGGCTACCAAACTCCAGGCCAAATGGAGAAAGGAAAATAGCATCTGCAGGCTTCTCATCCTGAATGCTATGGAGGATTCCCTGGCAGAATCCTACTCGAAAAAGGAATTTGCCAGAGACATATGGGAGTCTGTAGAAAAACTGTATGAAGAAGACAGGAACATGAGCAAGATGTTTGTGGTTGAAAAATATCACAAATTGTTCTTTGAGGACGAGAAGTCCATGTTGCCACAGGTGAAGGAATTTTTGAAGCTGCGTCAAAAACTGGAAGACGAAAAGATGCCCCTTTCCGACAAGTTTGTCGTTGGAGGGATCGTCTCAAAACTTTCTGCTGGATGGAGTACCTTCTATGCAAGGATGCTTAGAAAGAAGCTAGACATTAGCTTGGAAGATCTACTTCAAGAGATTCATGTTGAGGACGAGATGCATTTCCAACAGAAGATAGACACTCTGTCCAAATAGTTGGCTAAGGCCAATCTAGTGCAGACGAGAGATCCCAAGGGGAAGCATGTGGCTTCTCCCAAGAAGGACTTCACCAATCTAAAAGTGAAGGGTCCTTCATTCAAGCAACAGAAGTCCAAGTCCCAAGTGACTTGTTTCAATTGTGGCAAGAAAGGCCACTATAAGAGGGAATGCAGATCCAAGCCTAAACAATCAGAGAAAGGTGAGCCGAGTAAGGTTTTATTGGTGTCTAACATTGTTGCTATGATCGCACAGGTCACAACTGTGGGGGTTGACTCTGACTGGTGGATAGACACTGGTGCGACTTGCCATGTCTGTTCTGGCAAGGAATGGTTCGTCACGTACCAGTCGATATCTGAGAAGGTTGTCATGGCGAACCAGGCCCAAGCTGAAGTTCTGGGGATCGGGACTGTGGAGCTGAAACTCACTTATGGGAACACTCTGATGCTTCATGGTGTGAAGCATGTTCCGATGATTGCCAAGAACATGATCTCTGGGAGCCTGCTCTGCAACGCAGGCTTAAAGATGGACATCAATACTGGTCAGATGGTGATGTCCAAGAAGGGAACATACTTCGGGAAGGCTTATCAAACCGAAGGAATGTTTAAAATTCAGCTTGTCAACCAGTTTGATGACATAAATGTAGTTGCATTTTCTGATTAGTCTCTTGAGTTGTGGCATAATAGACTAGGACATGTTCATTGTAAAAGAATTAACAAAATGTCTAGTCTAGGACTTATCTCCAAATATGAGGGTAAGATGGAGAAGTGTGAAGTATGTGCTCAGACGAAGATCACAAGGAAACCCTTTCATCGGGTCAATCGAAGCATATATCTTCTGGAGTTAGTACACTCCGATATCTGTGACTTCAAATATTTCTCCACGAAGGCCGGGATGAAATATTTCAAAATACACGTTCGTCTACTTGCTCAAGACTAAAGACGAAGCTTTCGAGAAGTTCAGAGAGTTCAGGACCAAGGCTGAACGGCAGACTGGACAAAAGCTCAAGAGGTTGAGAAGTGATCGAGGTGAGGAGTACAGGTCTCATGACTTCGCATCGTTCTGCAAAGAATATCGAATCATATGCGAGACTACTACTCCATATTCTCCTCAATCCAACGGAGTAGCAGAGAGGAAAAAACCGAACATTAATAGAAATGATGAATTCAATGCTGCTTACTGTAGGTCTTCCAAAATGCTACTGGGGAGAAGCTGCATTAACGGCCACTTTCATTCTGAATAGAGTGCCATATGCAACTTCGGACGTAACTCCTCATGAACTCTGGTTCAAAGTCAGACCAAACTTGAATGTCATTCGAGTGTGGGGGTGTCTGGCGTATGTGAAGCTTCCAGATCTGAAGATTCAGAAGCTGGGGACAAGGACTACGAAGGCGATCTTCTTGGGGTATGCCGAGAAGAGTGATGCTCGGAGATTTCCTGATATTGAGTCAAATCATATCATCAAATCTTGCGATGCTGAATACTTTGAAGACAAGTTTGCAAAAGACAAAAACATTGTTCTTTCGGACATTCCGGAAAGTAATGTAGGTGCAAATGAAACTGAAATCTCATATGGGCCAGTAGTCCAAGAAGAAGCTGTTGTTGATGAAACAACTCTTGTACCAGAACTCGCAGAGCCGTCAGCAAAGCGAGCGAGGAGACCTAAAGACTTCGGAGATGACTTTGTCACCTATCATGTGGAAGCAGATCCGCTTACCTATGATGAGGCGATGAAGACCAGAGATGCTATCTTCTGGAAGGAGGCAGTGAATGACGAGTTTAACTCTATCACCTCCAATAACACATGGGTGTTGGTAGATCTACCTGAAGGAAAAAAGCCCATCGGATGTAAATGGATCTTTAAGAAGAAGATGAAGGCAGATGGAACTATTGACAAGTTCATGGCCAGGCTGATAGCCAAGGGATTTTCTCAGAAACAGGGGATAGACTACTTTGACACGTATGCTCCAGTAGCTCGGATGACCACCATCAGGATGTTAATCGCTCTAGCAGCCGTACATAAGTTGGTGATACATCAGATGGATGTAAAGACAGCATTCCTGAATGGGAAGCTGACCGAAGAGATTTACATACAACAGCCAGATGGATTTGTCGTCAAAGGTCTTGAAGACAAAGTCTGCAAGTTGGTGAAATCATTGTATGGTTTGAAGCAAGCTCCCAAGATGTGGCATGAGAAGTTTGACAAAGTTATTAGGTCAAACGGCTATAGAGTCAGCGAGACGGACAAATGTGTTTACACAAAGTTCGCTGATGGAAGAGGAGTCATCGTTTGTCTGTACATGGACGATATGCTAATCCTAGGGACGGATATAGGCTGTGTCACGGAGACAAAGAAGTTCCTCTCAACCAAGTTAAGTATGAAGGACTTGGGGGATGCAGATGTCATCTTGGGCATAAAGATCATCCGGACCGACACTGGAGTAGCGTTGTCACAATCTCACTACATTGAGAAGATGCTCACACACTATGGGTATAAGGATCTTCCAGGGATTGATACGCCATACAGGTGTGATCAGAAGCTGAAGCCAAACTTGAGGGAAAGCGTCAGGCAGCTGGAGTATTCTAGCATTATCGGAAGTTTAATGTACGTAACCACTGCCATAAGGCCTGACATAGCTTTCGCCGTGGGAATGCTGAGTCAGTTCACAAGCAACCCAGGGGTTGAGCACTGGAAAGCTGTGAAGCGGGTGATAAGATATCTCAAGAAGACTCAGACATATGCACTGCACTACAACGGGTATCTGACAGTAGTGGAAGGCTTCAGTGATGCTAGCTGGTGTTCAGAAGTGGAAAGCGAGAGATCCACAGGTGGATATATCTTTTCCTTGGGTGGAGCTGCTATATCGTGGAAGTCGAAGAAGCAGACTATACTCTCTTATTCCTCCATGGAATCTGAATTCTATGCACTTGAAACTGCAACAGATGAAGCAGAATGGCTTCGGGAGCTCATGTATGATCTTCCAGTGGTTGGGGCTCAGATATCGGCGATACCGATATACTGTGACAACCAGGTGACTGCGGCGGTGGCATCAAATGACCTCTTCAACGAAAAGGAGAGGACTGTGCGGTTGAAGCACAGGGCAGTACACGATCTTATCAAAAGAGGTGTAATTGCAGTGATTGATGTTCGGAGTCAGAAGAACCTGGCAGATCCGTTCACAAAGGGCCTCAAGCGCCAGTTGGTCGATGACACAGCTTGTGAAATGGGCTTGAAGGCATTCTGATAGTATGTCTTTGTAATCCTACCATAAAGTTTTATGCTATTAGTTCAAAGAGAAATCTACTAGGCATCTAACTTTTGGTTCAAAGGAGGTTCACTGACTGAAAAACTATCAGGTAACAGTGGGTACTTATTCTCTGGAACATGGAAGGGATACGGACCCATAACCACTGTTGTCTACTATGTATTTTCTACGAAAAAAACAGATCATGTGGAAGGTTGGCTTAAACGCCTTAATGAGTTCTCAGGCAGAGTGAATGCCAGGTGTACTTTACAGAAAGCACGGTAGAGCAGCACTACAAGGAGTGAAACTCCATGCTACAGTGGGGTGACTCCACCATGAGGTTCCCAGGTCTGGGGTAATGCCTCGGCTTTGCAAGCGAAGTCATAGCGGCGTAGCACCGCAAATAGACAGGTAGCCTAATGCTGTATGACGTAATTAAAGATTTGTAGATAACACTACAAAGGGGAGGATGGCCCCATATTACAGTGGCACGACACCACGAGGAGGTACCCAGGTAGGGGTAAAGCCTCGGCCTTGCAAGCCATGTCGTTGCGACGTAACACCGCAAGGAAGCCTTAGGCTTCATGCTGAGTAGATTGGCACTACAAAGAGGCTGAGACATCATGCTACAGTAGTATGACACTATGATGAGGTTCCCAGGTAGGGGTAATGCCTTGGCTTCAGGCCATGTCATAGCGGCGTAGCACCGCAAGGAAGCGCAAGGCTTCATGCCATGTCTCTTTAAAAAAGAACTCACCTATAGTGTATGGAAAGAGATATCAGGCCGTCTCTTGAGGGTAAACTTGTAGACGCCCAAAATTATACACTGAAACCAGGCTGGCATAGGGCCTTTAATGTGCAGCCAGAAGCACACATAACTACACTTTGTGAGTGGGAAGAATTACAATTGTGGTGCAGAATTCAAGGCGTAGTCCATTCTTGTATCACATTGTTATTTAACCCATGCGAGAAGATTCAAGTCGTCAGCGACATCTATCCTAATGCAAAATGGACAGTTACTGTGGGGAACGCTCAACCCTGGACACATATATATGTTGTGATATGTGGGAGATTGTTGGTGCTTTCTTTACATGGAGAGAGCTTGCTCTCAGCATGCCTTGTAAAAGTTTAGTCCCATATCGGAAATGCAACATGAGTTATCTCAACATATATACTTGGTTGTGTTGTTAAGAGATGCACATGGGGTGGTGACCCTAAGGAGGGAACCATGTGGGTGATTTTACTAGGAGGTAAGAATAATGCTCCAAGGATTAAGCATTAATGCTTTTGTCATTCTCTTGGATTAATTCCATTTGGAGCTTAGCGACTCGGACTCGGACTCGAACTCGGGCTCGGGCTCGGACTCGAACTCGGGCTCATGGGCTCATGGACTCACACCAGGCTGACTGTGCAGACTACAAGTCAGTTATGGAAAGACTGATTCAATGCAATTAATTCAGATCCATTTTTTGTGGAATTTAATTCAATCTTTCCATAAGATTTGAATTAATTTCGTTGCCATCTTTATGGGATTTAATTCAATCTTTCCATACGATTTGAATTAATTTCGTTGCTATCTTTGTGGGATTTGAATTAATTTCATTGCCATCTTTGTGGGATTTGATTCAATCTTTCCATAAGATTTGAATTAATTTCGTTGCCATCTTTGTGGGACTTAATTCAATCTTTCCATAAGATTTGAATTAATTTCATTGCTATCTTTGTGGGATTTAATTCAATCTTTCCATAACTGAAAAGGCGGTTAGGGTTTCCACCCTCTCTCTATATATACTCTCTTCTGGCCTCCTTTGTGAGGTACTACGAATTTTATAAGTCAGAAAAGAGAGAAAGAGAGGAAGTTGTTGCCGCCATTACAAGTCCATCCGAGGAGTCAGAACAGAGGTGACTTCGAGCGTTCCACAAGTTCTTCAACTTGCTGGTTCCTGGAAGCAATTCATGTGGGACGAATCTTGCTTTGAGCAACGGTGTTTTGACACCCCAGTAACTTTTCTTTATCTCATCTTTTTTTACATTATTGTAACTCATTCTGTCCCAATTGTAACACGTTTGCAAGGAAGAACGAGAGATCTTCTCTTCTCTATTTCCCTCCTTCATATTGTAATCTGGCTATTTGGTTTTTTGCATCATCGTAGATCTTGAGTTTGATCACTGCAAAGTTTTTTGTGTGACATCTCAGATCTCGATTGCATCAGTTTTCCATCTTTGGTCAAGCCCCGGGACTAACACTGATTGTGTGCTGTCTCCTTATGGACCACCTCTTTCCCTTTGTTTTTTAATTTACATGAAGAAATGATATGCCCTTAATGATGGCAATGAGAACAGTACATTAGAGTATATTCATATTCCACATTTTGCCAGAAGCTTCTACCTCTTGATAGGTTGATTCTGATGCGTTGTTGGATAGGCTTACAAGCATCTATTTCAACAAACACTCTTGCCCGACTAGGTCGTGAAAGCTCCGCCGTCGCTTTATCAATCTTCAATGGCGTCCCTATGGCAGAAGTTATTGCAAAAAGAGCCTCATTATCATATAGGTGATGCGGTTGATCAGAAAGATACACCCATACTGGCATTAGTAAGGATTCTTGGGACGGAGAAAAATTAGGTTCCTATTTGAAAATTTTCATCGGAGCGCGCACAATGAACCACGTATCTTTAGCACGCAATCGAAGGTAATCCTCTTCGGCCGAAGGCCTAATCAAGATGTGTTTCCTGTCAATGTCCCCCGCCTTGATAACACCTTGGAATTGGAATTCTGAGAGAGCTTTGCCAATCATCTCAATCGAGGGTTTAGAGTGCGAGAACTTCCCTACGAGCGCGAAGTGAAGAGGGGCTGCTAATGCTTGTTCTTCATCTTCCGAGAAAGAGATCGCTGGAGCACCTCTAAACGAAATCACCGATCGTGGGGCCAGGCGAGAAGTTGCATCCACCCGATCGAATACCACGTCGGTGAACGACTTGGAGGCCATCACGATGATGGTTGACGCCGGCCCGACCAAAGGCCAAGTCGGAGTCGGGGAGGAGGAGATCTACCACAAGCTACATGCACGACGCACTAGGGCAAATGTGCATCATCCTATATATATATATATATATATATATATATATATATATATAGGGAGCGGATCAAAAGCCCCCCTTAGAAAGCCCTCCAAAAACCCCCCTCACTCTAATTCGTAATGTTAATATTAATGTTAATGTTAATATTAATTTTTTTATTTTATTTTATATTAATGTTAATGTTAATGTTAATATTAATGTTAATGTTAATATTAATTTTAATGTTAAGTTTAATGTTAATTTTAGTATTTAATGTTAATATTAATATTAATATTAATATTAACATATATATATATATATATATATATATATATATATATATATATATATATATATATATATATATATATATATATATATATATTCATTGCGAGGAAAATAAAAACAGGTTTACTCTACCCTCTTTTACCTTTCAAAATGGATTCACTAATCTAAAGAAAAACAAAAAAGGAATTCCATTGAAATATATTTTTATTGACCAATCAGAACTACCTTCCAGGATCTATAATTGTCTCAAAAGGTCCAATATACATACATTATTGGACCTTTTGAGTAACAGTCAAGAAGATCTTATAAGAATTGAATATTTTCACATAGAAGACGTAAAACAGATATTGGACACTCTACAGAAGCATTTCTCAATCCATTTACCTAAGAATATTATATATATATATATATATATATTTATATATATATATATATATATATATATATATATATATATATATATATATATATATATATATATACCAAGCCACCAGATCCCGAGGTGGGAGGGGGCGGTGTGGCGAGGAGAGGGCCTCCCGTCTGCTTCCTCTTCTCCATAATACATAATATATATATATATATATATATATATATATATATATATATATATATATATATATATTATGTATTATGGAGAAGAGGAAGCAGGCGGGAGGCCCTCTCCTCGCCACACCGCCCCCCTCCCACCTCGGGATCTGGTGGCTTGGCTGGCCGGTCGGACTCCCCGGTCCGGTTGTGCCCTTTGGCATCTTCGTCCCACTCGGAGGCACCCCCTCCTCCCCAGGACGACCGGGCTCCGCCTGGCCCACCCCACTGTGGGGGTTACCCCCCCACCTCGCCGGTTTCCTGCCGAGTGGACACCCCCACTATCTCCCCTCCACCCCCAACATCATCGGCGTCGACGTCATCCTCGACGGCACCGGCGCCACCGGACTAGGCGAGGCCCTTCGCCGGTCGCTGTTCCGTCCGGAGAGCTCCCACCCGTTCCGGCACCCCCTGCTCTAGTCGTCCATCTCGATGCTTCGTCGGGTGCGTCTCCCCCCATCCCGGCGCTTTCCCCCATCCCGGCGCCTCCTCCTCTCGCCAACCCTCTTACGTGGCCGACGCCCCCTCCAGCAGCATCGGCTGTAACGCCCCAGTCCCAAAATACATAGGACTAGGTACATCGACATGCCAGCTGTATTCATACGAAGTATACTCCAATATATGGAAACCTCGTATAGATACATAAACTGTAAAATGCAGTAGAACCATAACTAATCTCATCCACATAAAATAAATGAATAAAAGATATCATATAAAGATAATGAATTGCCTTGATACAATATATTGGGCGGAGACAAATCCACTACCAACAAGTAAAGGAAAAAAATACATGAGTAAAGAAATGAATTTGGCGAGCGAAGCGAAGACGATCCAAGTGCAATCATCCTCGAAGAAATAGCGAAGATCACGGCTAGAGCTAGAACACCTACGAAAGACAATAGCACACACCTGGAGAGATAACCAGGTCCTCAGAGGGACGTAACAAGACACATAATAGCATGCCATATAAACTGAATAAATATTGCTCAAATAAATAAGTCAATTGGATTATAACATGGTCCAATACACACCTACTGAATGAGCGTACCATCCCCCCAACCAAACAAGGACAAGAGATGGTAAACTAATTCACGGTGATGTATCTTTCCATGCTATTAATCCAATATGGTATCCGGACCCAACAAGGTTCAATACCTTCTCATCGAAGTAGTAAGTCACACCTACAACCAAATAAGGACAAGATGTGACGAACTAATCCGCGACAAGTTATTATTCCAAGCCACGGTCAGATACAAGTACCCAAACCAGGAGTACTCGTACCTAACGGATAAGGGTAGCCCACCGTTCTAAGTGAATACAGTTTTAAGAATAGTTCATGGTCGCATGACTATCCGGTCAAGTCAAGAAAATACCAATGCAGTACCTCAGTAGCGAGTCACAACACCATATACTATTCCTCAGTATCGAGCGAGTCTATAGCATATAGTCTACCTATCATTCCTCAGTAGCGAGCGAGTCTACGACAGATAGGGTGGTAGTCAACTTCCAATCATGTTCTTCCTGTCCAATGCCAACTCATAACTGCTAAGTCTTCTAGCATGCATTTCTATTAGCAGTTATTTCCTAACGCATGGCTTATACGTACTGGTGGCCAGCCAATCACGCATGTCCGAGTCCTATATGTGACACACAACAACGTGGTATAAACGTGTCAAGGCCTATGAATGCAACACACAAAGGGTGGTCCCTTAACTCTAAGTTTAATGTGTAGAAAATAATACATAGCAAGAAACTGAACAGTAAATTCTAACTGGTTATGCCATGTATCACAGTTTATTTTGCATAAAGAAAATAATAAACATGCATAAAATATGAGCTAAAATAATTAAACAGCAAATGGCAAGGTGTCTTGCCTGGTAGGACGCCTGGTATGCTGCAATGATCAAGGTGGCATGAACTGCGACTTCGGTGTAATAACTATACAAGGTGACCTCTGATGTCGGCACGGACGGTTCCATTGGGTCCAGAAGGGTCAATTTAGTTAGGGTGGATATAAGGTAGACTTGAATTGGCGAGGGAACATAAATAAATGGGATTGGTTATGGGCAGGAGGAGATTCAAAAGAAAAGAATAATAATTATATGATTTTAGAAAATAATTTATAATACTTGAAATATAATATTTATTAGCCAAAATATGCCTTCAAATAAATATCAAAAAATTCAAAAAGTCGATTTAAGGCAAACTGTAAGTTTTGTCAAAAAATATTTTAGACAAAAATATCTTAAGCAAAACTAAATAATATTAGAAGAAATTATTTAAGTTTAAGAACCATATTTTGTAGAAATATAATTTTACTAATAAGCTATACTTTTAAAATGGCACAAAATAATATAGCAATACCATTAGGGCTTCTAACCCAAAGTTGAAAATATTATTTATACTCACAATCATAACAATATAAATATTAATAATACTAGTAATAATAATTATAAATACCAATAATAGATAACCTACTTTAATCAATTTTTGTAACAAAAAAAGATAATAATAATAATAATAATACTAAGTAAAATATGATATTAGCATTATATCCAAATATTACTAAGCAATAATCCTAATATTAATGTATGAATATAATAATACTCAAAGAGAAAAAGAAACAAGTCAAAAATCTGATAAAAAACAATTCTAACAAAAAAATAGAAAAAAATATAATACTAATAAAACAAAACAGAAGAATAAAACAAAATAAATAAAAAAGTAAACGAAAATTAGCAGCTCTGCTGCTCTTTATTTAGAAAGGGGGAGAGAGAGAATAATGGGGAGAGAGAGAGGCGAACGGTCGAGAAATCGGGGGAGAGAGGAGCGGGTGGCAGGGAGTGGTCGGCGGCGGATCACCGGGGAACGACAGGCTGAGGGAAGAGGAGGGCGGTCGGGAGCGTAGAGCAGCGGAGCTGGCGGCTAGGGCGACTAGGGGCGGCGTCGTGGAGGACAGGGCGGCGGCGGCGTTGGGCTGACTGGCGGATAAGGTTTCGGCGGGTCGGCGGTTGATCGCGGCAAAGCGCGGAGGAGAGAGGGGAAGACGGAGGAGCGGGTGACGGCGGTGGTATCGGGAGGCGAGCGGCGGACCCGGGCGGACGAAGTTGGAGGAAAGTGGGGGTTTCCGGTGGGGCTCGGAGTCGAGCGCCTGTGGTGGCGCGCCTCCGGAGTGGTGGTACAGCACTCCGGGTTTCAGCGGACGCTGAATCGAGCGGCGGCTCGGCTGATGGCGGCGTTCGGTGAGGGCTGATACTCAGGGGGTTTGTCGACGCAGCGGTCGACGGGACGAGGCCGGAAGTCAGGTGAGGATTTTGGTTATTTTTGGTTTTAAATTTCTGGTGTGTTTTGGTGCTGGGTCTCCGGCGACGATGGCCGTGGTGGTGGGGTTGTAGGCGGAGAGATGGGTTGGTGGTGGTAAAGGTTTTGGGTGGTGGAGTGGCTGTGTCGGGGTTTGACGGTGGCGACGGGTGGTGTCGACGGTGGTCGATGGTGGTACGGCGTGGTGGCCGTGGTGTCGATGATGGTGGTGGTGTCGATGGTGATGACGGTGGAGACGGGGGTGGCTATGGCAAGAAGTCGGGTTATGGACGGGAGGCGGATCGGGCTGGACGGGGTTAGGATTAGGTTTAAAGTTATGATTTTTGTCGTGTCGGGATTGTCGACACGGGGAAAAGGATTTGATGTAAATGTAAAATATATGGAATAAGAGTTTGGATGGACACAGACACGATGCACGTAGATTTGTGGAGAAAATATTTGTGAAATAATAGAAATTTGGAGGAGTACCTGCCTTTTTATAGGATGTGGGAATTCCCAATAAGATAAGAATTAGGATTCCTTTAAACCCAATTTAGATATTTCCTAATTTAATTTAAAAGCAATCAAATCAAATCCAAATCTAAATCCAATTAAATCTAATTTAATTCCCTTAGTTTAAAATCAAATCAACAAATCAAATTTCAATTATTTAACTATTTAAATAAATACATAAATTCAAATCAAGATTTAAATCTCCACAATAATTTTGAAATATATTTGCCAAAAATACTATAAATAATAATTTCGAAAATTACATTATTATTTGTCAAAATAAACTAATAATTAATTACGTAATATGTATGCACAAATAATATTACAAATATACACTTTTCTATCATACCATTTTATTAGAATATATTTTATTATTAATATAACTGTCTAAAAAAACTTTTCAAAAATAAAAAATATAAATTTAGAATTTTGATAGCTAAAAATAATTATTATATATATTTTCTTGAAACAATAAAAATAGAAAAATGTTTTTCCAAAAATGTGTACGCTCGCACATATTCGCACTCGTCGAGCAATCACGAAAAATAGAATTTCGTGCGCGACGTACAATACGGCTACGCGAAGTACAATACAAAATAAAAAAAATTAATCAGTACCAAATTTAATTATAAAAAATATAGTAGAAATTTAGGAGTTTTACTTCCTACCCAACATAAAAGAATTTTATCCTCGAAATTAAGAATTCGTAGGGGGTGAGAAGACACAACGGTAGATAGAAGGGTTCGAAGTTTATATGGTCGTAGTCTAGGTTGAGGATATGATTAAGAGACGATTGTAATCACTCTTAAATTCAAGTAGATTTAGAAAGTCAAGATTATAGATTTTGGGTCGAGGGAAAGGACGAGTAGTTAAGACAAAGATATAGTCACCTTGAGTGTTAATGGTCACAAGAGATAGGATAGCTAGGGGAACTTCAAGTACAGCACATTCGTCCTTCTTAAATAGGTGAAGGCGAAAGCAAGATAGAGTTCAAAGATGATATCCTTGAATACGAATACGTGGTTCAAGGCGGCCGTATAAATTTCAAAAGAATCGTCAAGGCAGTCGTGGATGAGATTCTAAGGGGAAAGTTCAACTACATCCCATCCACGTAGATTGATAAATAAAAAAAAGGCGAACCAAAGTGCACTCGGTTGATCAGACCATCATGTACCGGTTCTGATTAGACAATATGTTAGTGAGCGGCCGCTCAATAGCATATGCCTTGATCAAGCTTGATAAAGGATTAGCTTGCAAATACTAGGCTATATTAGCATCATTAGTCTAGAGAGTAGTACATAGGCACGATGGTAGATAAAATAAGATCCAATATGAATAGTCTAAGAGTCATGAGAATCTAAGTCTTGTTTATTCCTATACCATCATTCTACCATTTTTATTGACCAAGGCTTGGTTGACCAAATGGGTTGACTTTCTCTAGTCTCTATGGTATAGATAATACTATTTGTATTCCCCTAATGGTCAAGGGTATGTCAAGTCGTGGGCATTCTACCCAACTTAAAGAATTAAGCTAAGGGTGTTTTGGGACATCTAACTAGTAGGGTCAATTTCTAGCAAGCACGAAGGGAAGATAAGAATAGGGATGGAAGGAAGCAAGCAAGATGCAATTGATGAGTCAAACGGTAGATAAAATCAAGGAAAGAGGTCAAGTATGTGGATGAGATCCTAGACTTCTAATCCTATACGCAGGCTTGCTTGGTATGGTAAAGTAACCAAACAATTTATCTTGACCTGCATGGGCCACCACAAAAATATGTAACGCCCCAGTCCCAAAATACATAGGACTAGGTACATCGACATGCCAGCTGTATTCATACGAAGTATACTCCAATATATGGAAACCTCGTATAGATACATAAACTGTAAAATACAGTAGAACCATAACTAATCTCATCCACACAAAATAAATGAATAAAAGACATCATATAAAGATAATGAATTGTCTTGATACAATATGTTGGGCGGAGACAAATCCACTACCGACAAGTAAAGGAAAAAAATACATGAGTAAAGAAATAAATTTGGCGAGCGAAGCGAAGACGATCCAAGTGCAATCATCCTCGAAGAAATAGCGAAGATCACGGCTAGAGCTAGAACACCTGCGAAAGATAATAACACACACCTGGAGAGATAACCAGGTCCTCAGAGGGACGTAACATGACACATAATAGCATGCCATATAAACTGAATAAATATTGCTCAAATAAATAAGTCAATTGGATTATAACATGGTCCAATACACACCTACTGAACGAGCGTACCATCCCCCCAACCAAACAAGGACAGAAGATGGTAAACTAATTCACGGTGACGTATCTTTCCATGCTATTAATCCAATATGGTATCCGGACCCCAACAAGGTTCAATACCTTTTCATCGAAGTAGTAAGTCACACCTACAACCAAACTAGAACAAGATGTGACGAACTAATCCGCGACAAGTTATTGTTCCAAGCAACGGTCAGATACAAGTACCCAAACCAAGAGTACTCGTACCTAACGGATAAGGGTAGCCTACCGTTCTAAGTGAATACAGTTTTAAGAACAGGTTATGGTCGCATGACTACCCGTTCAAGTCAAGAAAATACCAATGCAGTACCTCAGTAGCGAGTCACAACACCATATACTATTCCTCAGTATCGAGCGAGTCTATAGCATATAGTCTACCTATCGTTCCTCAATAGCGAGCGAGTCTACGATAGATAGGGTGGTAGTCAACTTCCAATCATGTTCTTCCCGCCCAATGCCAACTCATAACTGCTAAGTCTTCTAGCATACATTTCTATTAGCAGTTATTTCCTAACGCACGGCTTATACGTACTGGTGGCCAGCCAATCACACATGTCCGAGTCCTATATGTGACAAACAACAACGTGGTATAAACGTGTCAAGGCCTATGAATGCAACACACAAAGGGTGGTCCCTTAAATCTAAGTTTAATGTGTAGAAAATAATACATAGCAAAAAACTGAACAGTATATTCTAACTGGTTATGCCATGTATCACAGTTTATTTTGCATAAAGAAAATAATGAACATGCATGAAATATGAGCTAAAATAATTAAACAGCAAATGACAAGGTGTCTTGCCTGGTAGGACGCCTAGTGTGCTGCGATGATCAAGGTGGCATGAACTGCGACTTCGGTGTAATAACTATACAAGGTGACCTCTGATGTCGGCACGGACGGTTCCATTGGATCCAGAAGGGTCAATTTAGTTAGGGTGGACATAAGGTAGACTTGAATTGGCGAGAAAACATAAATAAATGGGATTGGTTATGGGCAGGAGGAGATTCAAAAGAAAAGAATAATAATTATATGATTTTAGAAAAATAATTTATAATACTTGAAATATAATATTTATTAGCCAAAATATGCCTTCAAATAAATATCAAAAAAATCGAAAAGTCGATTTAAGACAAACTGTAAGTTTTGTCAAATAATATTTTAGACAAAAATATCTTAAGCGAAACTAAATAATATTAGAAGAAATTATTTAAGTTTAAGAACCATATTTTGTAGAAATATAATTTTACTAATAAGCTATACTTTTAAAATGGCACAAAATAATATAGCAATACCATTAGGGCTTCTAACCCAATGTTGAAAATATTATTTATACTTACAATCATAACAATATAAATATTAATAATACTAGTAATAATAATTATAAATACCAATAATAGATAACATACTTTAATCAATTTTTGTAACCAAAAAAAGATAATAATAATAATAATAATAATACTAAGTAAAATATGATATTAGCATTATATCCAAATATTACTAAGCAATAATCCTAATATTAATGTATGAATATAATAATACTCAAAGAGAAAAAGAAACAAGTCAAAAATCTGATAAAAAACAATTCTAACAAAAAAAAACAGAAAAAATATAATACTAATAAAACAAAACAGAAGAATAAAATAAATAAATAAAAAAGTAAACGAAAATTAGCAGCTATGCTGCTCTTTATTTAGAAAGGGGGAGAGAGAGAATAATGGGGAGAGAGAGAGGCGAACGGTCAAAAAATCGGGGGAGAGAGGAGCGGGTGGCAGGGAGTGGTCGGCGGCGGATCACCGGGGAACGGCAGGCTGAGGGAAGAGGAGGGCGGTCGGGAGCGTAGAGCAGCGGAGCTGGCGGCTAGGGCGACTAGGGCGGCGCCGTAGAGGACAGGGCGGCGGCGGCGTTGGGCTGACTGGCGGCTAGGGTTTCGGCGGGTCGGCGATTGATCGCGACAAGGCGCGGAGGAAAGAGGGGAAGACAGAGGAGCGGGTGACGGCGGTGGTGTTGGGAGGCGAGCGGCGGACACGGGCGGACGGAGTCGGAAGAAAGTGGGGATTTCCGGTGGGGCTCGGAGTCGAGCGCCGGTGGTGGTGCGCCTCCGGAGTGGTGGTGCGGCGCTTCGGGTTTCAGCGGACGCTGAATCGAGTGGCGGCTCGGCTGATGGAGGCGTTCGGTGAGGGCTGATACTCAGGGGGTTTGCCGACGCGACGGTCGACGGAACGAGGCCGGAAGTCAGGTGAGGATTTTGGTTATTTTTGGTTTTAAATTTCTGGTGGGTTTTGGTGCTGGGTCTTCGACGACGATAGCCGTGGTGGCGGGGTTGTAGGCAGAGAGATAGGTTGGTGGTGGTGAAGGTTTTGGGTAGTGGAGTGGCTGTGTCGGGGCTCGACGGTGGCGACGGGTGGTATCGACGATGGTCGATGGTGGTACGGCGTGGTGGCCGTGGTGTCAATGATGGTGGTGGTGTCGATGGTGATGACGGTGGAGACGGGGGTGGCTATGGCAGGAAGTCGGGTTATGGACGGTAGGCGGATCGGGCTGGACGGGGTTAGGGTTAGGTTTAAAGTTAGGATTTTTGTCGTGTCGGGATTGTCGACACGAGGGAAAGGATTTGATGTAAATATAAAATATATGGAATAAGAGTTTGGATGGACACAGACACGATGCACGTAGATTTGTAGAGAAAATATTTATGGAATAATAGAAATTTGGAGGAGTACCTGCCTTTTTATAGGATGTGGGAATTTCCAATAAGATAAGAATTAGGATTCCTTTAAACCCAATTTAGATATTTCCTAATTTAATTTAAAAGCAATCAAATCAAATCCAAATCCAAATTCAATTAAATCTAATTTAATTCCCTTAGTTTAAAATCAAATCAACAAATCAAATTTCAATTATTTAACTATTTAAATAAATACATAAATTCAAATCAAGATTTAAATCTCCACAATAATTTCAAAATATATTTGCCCAAAATACTATAAATAATAATTTCCAAAATTATATTATTATTTGTCAAAATAAACTAATAATTAATTACGAAATATGTATGCACAAATAATATTACAAATATACACTTTTCTATCATACCATTTTATTAGAATATATTTTATTACTAATATAAATGTCTAAAAAAACTTTTCAAAAATAAAATATATAAATTTAGAATTTTGATAGCTAAAAATAATTATTATATATATTTTCTTGAAATAATAAAAATAGAAAAATATTTTTCCCAAAATGTGTACGCTCGCACATATTCGCACTCGTCGAGCAATCACGAAAAATAGAATTTCGTGCACGACGTACAATACGGCTACGCGAAGTACAATAAAAAATAAAAAATAACTAATCAGTACCAAATTTAATTATAAAAAATATAGTAGAAATTTAGGGGTTTTACAGCGGCGCCCCACCCCCCGGAGGCGGCCGCATTTTTCCCTCTTAAGTGGCCGGCGTCCTTGCGCACCGGCAGCACTGGACCGGTCCCCGCCTCCACCCCTCCAACCTCGTCGACGTTCCCTCCAACGTCGGAGCCCCCCCCCCCCCTCGTGGGTTATGGTGGTCGCGCTGCGGCCCTCGTGCTCGGCTCCGGTCACTGCGCTGTGGCCAGCCGCCCCCGTCCAGGCATCCTCCTCGGCGTCGGTAGGTGGATCCACGCATGCGGTGGTGCCGTCCCCGTCGTCCCTCCAAAGCGGCGCTTCCTCCCACCCACCCAAGGCCTCCGGCGCTCCCTCCGTTTCATGCTGGAGGAGCCCCCACCGGTGGTAGGCCCCGCCTACAGCCGCCCGGAGGTCGAGCCCCCCGCTCCATCCTCCCTCACCTCTCCCTCCCCCCTTTCCTCCGTCTCTTCCGTCCCCGTCCTCCCTTCCGTCACCCTCCCCCCCTTCGTAGCTCACCTCCGTCTCCCCTCCGTCTAAGTGTAATGCCCATGTCTCGTATTACGTATTTAGAATACGTGTATATATTTTGACCCGTATTGCATGTCTTCCTGCTTGATTTATTTTAGTATTTTATTGATGGATTTATCTTGGTTCAGTTCGGTTTGTTGGCTTGGTTTGGTTTTTGTTAGATTTTATGTGAACCAAACCACTCCCACCTACCACCACCTTCATTAAATATCCCACCAACATTTCTCTCACCACATTAACTCTTCTTCTTCCCCACCATTACTTCTCCATCAACCTGAGAGAGTGGAGAGCTTAGGCAAGTGCATCTTGCTTCATGGAGGAAGTCCATTTTTAAATGTTCCATTGTCTTCCTCATGTGTTTCTAACCCACTTTACTACTTAGCATTTTTAATTTCCATGGCTAAATTCATGTAGATCTAAATTTATTTTATTTTTGAACTTCTTGGATTTTGATCTGTTTAACCTTATTATTTCCAAGTTCTGATGGTTCCATGTTGTAAAGAATTTCATTCTGCCCCAATTTGACCTATCGAAGTTCGGATTTGGACTCTGGATGACGAATTTTGGGGCTTGGAAGCATGGCTTCATGATGTTCTTCTTCTCAGAAATTGGAGAAAAGGACAGTACTTGACCGCATGACTATTTCATGCGGCAAGTGTTCTCCCCTGCCGCATGGACAAATCCAGCCGCATGAGCATTAATTTATTGCCTTGGCCGCTTAAGAATTAATTGCATGGCTTTTATTATTATTATTTATTTAATTGCATTGCTGGCCGCATGGAACCACTTGGTGAGCCGTATAGGCCAATGCCAGGTTGTATTTAATGCATGCATGCATACAAGCTTTGCTAGCATACTGATGAATTAAATTGAGCCGTATATGGCCTTATTTCAACATGCTTATAAATAATAATTCCTGGCCGCATGCAAGCAAGCTTGGCCACGTTATTTGCATACATGCAAGCTTCTTGGCCGCATAGGCTATTAAATATTTGCATGACCAATTGTTTGTTTGGCCATTTCGTTGCTTGGCTATTTTGTTGCTGCATGCTTGTATAAGCATTTGTTTAATGGCTTTAGTAGCATTGCTTAGTAGCATTTAATGCTTAGTAGCATTTAATAGCTTTAGTAGCATTTAATGCTTAGTAGCATTTAATGGCTTTAGTAGCATTTAATGCTTAGTAGCATTTGTTTAATGGCTTTAGTAGCATTGCTTAGTAGCATTTAATGGCCTGTGTAAGCATGTTTGGCCGCATGGCCATTGCTTTAAGTTGCTTACATGTATTGGCCGCATGGCCTTCCAATTTATTTGCATGCATTAACATGCAGTTATTTACATGCATAGCAATTTTGGCCGCATGGCCCTTAGCTTTTAGTTGCATTCAGCAACTTAGATTGGCCGCATGGCCTTATTTTAATTATTTGCATATAGCCATTTTAACTTGGCCGTATGGCCACATATATATAATATGTGCATGGCCAATAATTCTTGGCCGCATGCATTGTTTGAGTGGCCACGTGCCATGTTTTATCGCATACACCATGGTGTGCTGGCCTCATTAGTATGAAGCATTAATTGTAGTAGGGTCCCACAAGGTTTGTATCCATGTAATTTTAGGCCACCTGGCCCCAGTACTTGAGTGGCCACGTGTCCTTTTCTTTTGCTTGAGTGGAAGCTTGCATTTATTGCGGGTTCCTCTCTCTTTATCTTTTTTTGGTTGCATGAATATTTCTTGCTGGCCGCATGGTCCCTTCAGTTATTTCCTGGCCGCATAAGCTTTGGCTGGCCGCATGGGTGGCCTCCCACTCTCTTCGGCTGCATGTATGTTCTCCCACTTTTGGGCCGCATGGGGTCCACTTTGATTGTTTAAATGTTTTATTTGCCTGAATTGTGGTCAGAATTTCTTTCCACTTCCAACATGAAAGTTGTAGAGTTTCTCCTTGGCTTCAAGAATATATATATTATTATTTAATTGTGCAAGTTTCTTCTCTCCTTGATAAATGAGAATGACTTTATAGTGACCCATGGTGGTATACTCTTGACTAGTAATAATAAATGACATGACATGATAGTGGCCCGCCGTGGCGCACTCCTGACAAGTAAACTTGATATGATAACTTGATATGATAATTCTTGATAGTGGCCCGCCATGGCGCACTCTTGACATGATAAACCTGACATGATATTTCTCGAATTGCTGTTGCGACGGCCAACACGACATGACAAAAATGAATGACCTGGACACCGTGGACGATTGTGCTTGTACAAATGAACCCGTCTTGTCATGCATCATGTCTAGGACAAGGGCCCCTGAGAACCACGGTCAGGGGTACCTACTGTAAATGGCTAAGGCTAATAACTAGAATAATTCAGTAGTTCATGAAGAGACTTTCCCAGTTACCTGTTGCACCTTTGATCCTGGCCTTATATATATATATATATATATATATATATATGTATATATATATATATATATATATATATATACATGGGACTTGGAGATATCTGTCATGATGAGCACATTTCCAGCCTGCCGTCAAGTGGGGCACCTCTTTAGGATACATGTATCTTACTGCAGTGTGTCTGCTATACTTATTTTCTTTTGCTGGGGTCACTCAGGTAGCAGCAGGCGGGTAACTGGACTTGGAAATCTCTTTGTATCTTGCTAGTAATTAGGCCTGTGATAACCCTAGTTAGTTAAAGTATCAAGCCGTACTTATTGCTTGGCCGTGATTGTTGGATGGAGTTCAATCTGTCTAGTCTTGTCTTGATACTGTACACGATTGTTACTTAACCTAATTTCTTATATTTATCTTGCCGATAAATGGTGGGAGAAACCAAGTTCTGTTCAGACGAAGGGTTACAACCCCGGTCCTTATTTGGTTTACGGGTTGTAACTTGGTTATCTGAATAGTCCCATGGTTATCTCATCGTATATCACCTATCATGCTTTTCTTTAATTACTGTCTTTTATTATGTAATTATATTCCTGTGCTAATTGCTGGTTTTAGTTCCTAAGTGAAGCCTCCTTTGTGGCACTTGCTCTTTCTGGGGTCTGACCCAGCTGGTTTTGTATGGCCAGATTCCAGAGCAGCTCCAGAGGATCTACCGACTTTTCGGCCAGATGGTGACCACTAGACGGAATCCTGGCAATGAGTGGATTTATTTTGGCTCTTCCACTCTATTGTAAAATTATTCTTTTGAGGCGTTTAGCCGCCGAGCAAGTGTTAGCTCGTGTATATTTTACTTACTGTCTGCCTACGGGCTGTAACATGATTGACAAATCCTAGGGTTGATCATGTATGACGAAACTCTTGCTAGTCCTCACATTTTGTAACGACTAGCTTCATGATCAGCTGAATATGTAATGTTTGGGATGCCTTACTATTGTATATTTGGTGATCTTATATCTTGTAACGTTTACTTACTTGCTTGTGATTGAGACACTAGGCTTGTTATTGACCATAGGAGACTGTTGGCTTGTAGATAAACCCTCATATATCCTAGACAGCCGTGACCGTATGGTGAGATGGATTCCATTTCATTATACGTAGCTGGCTATGTCTGCCCCCGCTCTCCAGTATTCTGGTTCTGGGCGTGACATGGTTTAAGTAGTGGCCTATGCAGGTCTTGTAAATCAAGATATGTAAGGATTTACTGAATAGATGTCTCAATCAGTATTCGCCCTTGATCTCTGTTCGTATTCTCTGAATCCCTGAAATTCTTGTCCTGATCACATGCTTATATCGTTGATTTGTCTTGGTCCTTTCTTATTATTTTCCCATGTCGTCTTCTTCAGCGGCATTGTACCTGGCCCTGCCGATCAGCAAGGCGAAGCACCTCCCGTGGACCAGCAGCAACCTGGGGATCAAGCCCAGCATTCAGGAGTGGCTTCCAGAGTTGTGCCTACCGAGGATCCCGAGCCACCAGTTCAGCCCGTCCAGCCTGCAGAGCCTGATGATGGCACTTTGGTGGGTCTCATCAGGACCTTGTTAGCTTCCCAGGATCGTAGAGGAGATGCCTTGTACCAGGCAGTAGAAGATGCTCTGGGCAGAGACGGTCGTCATGGGAACAGTACAGTGAACAGTTTCAAGCGTCTGAACCCTCCATTCTTTGATGGCAGCGAAGATGCTATCACCGCAGATGCTTGGCTTCAGGATACAGAAGTGATTCTAGAGGAAGCCAGGACTCCGGAAGACGAGAAGGTGGCCGTGGTGCACCTGCAGTTACTGGATCTTGCCCGCAGCTGGTGGGCGACGCAGGCCGTAGGATTAGTGGCCCCTATTTCATGGGCAGTATTCAGAGAGAGATTCCAGACCAAGTACTTCGATGCTATAGCTCGGTACGATCTACAGACCAAGTTTACCAATCTGAAGCAGATGGGCAGGACGGTCGACGGATATGCGGCCGAGTTCTTCAGGCTTAGTCGGTTTGCTTCCACCTTGGTGGCGACCGAGTTCGATAGAGTCCAGCGGTTTCAGCAGGGACTCCACTTAGAGATTCTGCTGGCAGTGAAGCAGTTTGAGCATCAGACTTTCGATGCGGTACTGAGGTCATCCAGGAGGCACGAGTATACCTCCCACAGGATCGTGGACAGGACCAGAGGTCAGAAGCGATCTCACGGCCAGATGACCCAGTCGTCAGCACCAGCCCCGGCAGTTAGGGCTTTGACAATTGGAACTTCGAGGCAAACGGCCTCAGTGACGTCGGTCACGTCCCCTCAGCAACAAAAGCAGAAACAGAAGCAGTCTTCCGTAATGGGCTGCACTCATTATGGGAACCCAGAACACGTTGTTTCGGAGTGTCGTAGAGCACATGGATTATGTTTGGCTTGTGGGGCACCGGACCACAAGATAGGGTCCTGTCCGAATAGGGCCACTTCATTATCGGCCCAGACTAGTCCCTCCGCAAGGGGACCAGCACCAGCACCAGTACAGCAGTAGTACCAGCCTCCGAGGCCATTGCCGCCTCAGACTCAAGTATTCCAGCAGCAGAGACCCCAGCAGTATGCCCTGGTCCAAGCTCAGATTCAGAACCGACAGAGAGGTTTCTAGCAGGATGTTTTTTCTTCTTCCTTCTGTCTTCAAATTCCTTGCTTGCATGATTGATTGTTTGATTGATTGCTTAGTATAGCTTGTCATTGCAATCTCTAGCCACTAAATTAAATTTCGAGGACGGAATTCTTTTAAGGTGGGTAGAGTTGTAATGCCCATGTCTCATATTACGTATTTGGAATACGTGTACGTATTTTGACCCGTATTGCATGTCTTCCTGCTTGATTTATTTTAGCATTTCATTGATGGGTTTATCTTGGTTCAGTTCGGTTTGTTGGCTTGGTTTAGTTTTTGCTAGATTTTATGTGAACCAAACCACTCCCACCTACCACCACCTTCATTAAATATCCCACCAACATTTCTCTCTCCACATTAACTCTTCTTTTTCCCCACTATTACTTCTCCATCAACCTGAGAGAGTGGAGAGCTTAGGCAAGTGCATCTTGCTTCATGGAGGAAGTCCATTTTTAAATGTTCCATTGTCTTCCTCATGTGTTTCTAACCCACTTTAGTACTTAGCATTTTAAATTTCCATGGCTAAATTCATGTAGATCTAAATTTATTTCATTTTCAGACTTCTTAGATTTTGATCTGTTTAACCTTGTTATTTCCAAGTTTTGATGGTTCCATGTTGTAAAGAATTTCATTCTGCCCCAATTTGACCTATCGAAGTTCGGATTTGGACTCTGCATGACAAATTTTGGAGCTTGGAAGCATGGCTTCATGGTGTTCTTCTTCTCAGAAATTGGAGAAAAGGACAGTACTTGACCACATGACTATTTCATGCGGCAAGTGTTCTCCCCTGCCGCATGGACAAATCCAGCCGCATGAGCATTAATTTATTGCCTTGGTCGCATAAGAATTAATTGTATGGCTTTTATTATTATTTATTTAATTGCATTGCTGGCCGCATGGAACCACTTGGTGAGCCGTATAGGCCAATGCTAGGTTGTATTTAATGCATGCATGCATACAAGCTTTGCTAGCATACTGATGAATTAAATTGAGCCGCATATGGCCTTATTTCAACATGCTTATAAATAATAATTCCTGGTCGTATGCAAGCAAGCTTGGCCACGTTATTTGCATACATGCAAGCTTCTTGGCCGCATAGGCTAATAAATATTTGCATGGCCAATTGTTTGTTTGGCCATTTCGTTGCTTGGCTATTTTGTTGCTGTATGCTTGTATAAGCATATGTTTAATGGCTTTAGTAGCATTGCTTAGTAGCATTTAATGCTTAGTAGCATTTAATAGCTTTAGTAGCATTTAATGCTTAGTAGCATTTAATGGCTTTAGTAGCATTTAATGCTTAGTAGCATTTGTTTAATGGCTTTAGTAGCATTGCTTAGTAGCATTTAATGGCCTGTGTAAGCATGTTTGGCCGCATGGCCATTGCTTTAAGTTGCTTACATGTATTGGCCGCATGGCCTTCCAATTTATTTGCATGCATTAGCATGCAGTTATTTACATGCATAGCAATTTTGGCCGCATGGCCAAACATTTGTAGCAGCATGGCCCTTAGCTTTTAGTTGCATTCAGCAACTTAGATTGGCCGTATGGCCTTATTTTAATTATTTGCATATAGCTATTTTAACTTGGCCGTATGGCCACATATATATAATATGTGCATGGCCAATAATTCTTGGTCGCATGCATTGTTTGAGTGGCCACGTGCCATGTTTTGCCGTATACACCATGGTGTGCTGGCCTCATTAGTATAAAGCATTAATTGTAGTAGGGTCCCACAAGGTTTGTATCCATATAATTTTAGGCCACATGGCCCCAGTACTTGAGTGGCCACGTGTCCTTTTCTTTTGCTTGAGTGGAAGCTTGCATTTATTGCGGGTTCCTCTCTCCTTATCTTTTTTTTGGTTGCATGAATATTTCTTGCTGGCCGCATTGCCCCTTCAGTTATTTCCTGACCGCATAAGCTTTGGCTGGCCGCATGGGTGGCCTCCCACTCTCTTCTGCCGCATGTATGTTCTTCCACTTTTGGGCCGCATGGGGTCCACTTTGATTGTTTAAATGTTTTATTTGCCTGAATTATGGTCAGAATTTCTTCCCACTTCCAACATGAAAGTTGTAGAGTTTCTCCTTGGCTTCAAGAATATATATATTATTATTTAATTGTGCAAGTTTCTCCCCTCCTTTATAAATGAGATTGACTTTACAGTGACCCGTGGGGGTGCACTCTTGACTAGTAATAATGAATGACATGACATGATAGTGGCCCGCCGTGGCATACTCCTGACAAGTAAACTTGATATGATAACTTGACATGATAATTCTTGATAGTGGCCCACCGTGGCGCACTCTTGACATGATAAACCTGACATGATATTTCTCGAATTGCTGTTGCGACGGCCAACACGACATGACAAAAATAAATGACCTGGACACCGTGGACGATTGTGCTTGTACAAATGAACCCGTCTTGTCCTGCATCATGTCTAGGACAGGGACCCCTGAGTACCACGGTCAGGGGTACCTACTGTAAATGGCTAAGGCTAATAACTAGAATAATTCAGTAGTTCATGAAGAGACTTTTCCAGTTACCTGTTGCTCCTTTGATCCCGGCCTTATATATATATATATACATGGGATTTGGAGCTATCTGTCATGATGAGCACATTTCCAGCCTGCCGTCAAGTGGGGCACCTCTTTAGGATACATATATCTCACTGCAGTGTGTCTGCTATACTTATTTTCTTTTGCTGGGGTCACTCAGGTAGCAGCAGGCGGATAACTGGACTTGGAAATCTCTTTGCATCTTGCTAGTAATTAGGCCTGTGATAACCCTAGTTAGTTAAAGTATCAAGCCGTACTTATTACTTGGCCGTGATTGTTGGATGGAGTTCAATCAGTCTAGTCTTGTCTTGATCCTGTACACGATTGTTACTTGACCTAATTTCTTCTATTTATCTTGCTGATAAATGGTGGGAGAAACCAAGTTCTGTTCAGACGAAGGGTTACAACCCCGGTCCTTGTTTGGTTTGCGGGTTGTAACCTGGTTATCTGAATAGTTCCATGATTATCTCATCGTATATCACCTGTCATGCTTTTCTTTAATTACTGTCTTTTATTATGTAATTATATTCTTGTGCTAATTGCTGGTTTTAGTTCCTAAGTGAAGCCTCCTTTGTGGCACTTGCTTTTTCTAGGGTCTGACCAGCTGGTTTTGTATGGCCAGATTCCGGAGCAGCTCCAGAGGATCTACCGACTTTTGGCCAGATGGTGACCACTAGACGGAATCCTGGCAATGAGTGGGTTTATTTTGGCTCTCCCACTCTATTGTAAAATTATTCTTTTGAGGCGTTTAGCCGCCGAGCAAGTGTTAGCTCGTGTACATTTTTCTTACTGTCTGCCTACAGGCTGTAACATGATTGACAAATCCTAGGGTTGATCATGTATGACGAAACTCTTGCTAGTCCTCACATTTTGTAACGACTAGCTTCATGATCAGCTGAATATGTAATGTTTGGGATGCCTTACTATTGTATATTTGGTGATCTTACATCTTGTAACGTTTACTTACTTGCTTGTGATTGAGACACTAGGCTTGTTATTGACCATAGGAGACTGTTGGCTTGTATATAAACCCTCATATATCCTAGACAGCCGTGACCGTATGGTGAGATGGATTCCATTTCATTATACGTAGCTGGCTATGTCTGCCCCCGCTCTCCTGTATTCTGGTTCTGGGGCGTGACACTAAGCCACTCCGGGCCGACCTGTCTCCGTGCCAGTCCGGGACGTCTCCCCCGTCGGAGCCCACCTGGCTCCGGGCATCGCACCGGAGGGAGGGCCCGAGGCTCCTTCGAGCCGAGCGCCCACCCCCACCTCATTGGATGGAGCACCTCCTTCGGGATGAGTGCCCACAACCCCCCCATCGGGACGCGTGCCCTCGGGCACTGCTCCCGCTAATTCGGGCAGTGAACCCACACCCTCTTCGGGCTGAGAGCCCTATGTTTTTTCAAAAATTTCAAAATTTCGGTAATTTCGAAATATCAAATTTCGAACTTTTGTATTTTCTACTTAGCTTTTCAGAGCCCTTTTGTGCTTTTCGGCTCCGCAACTGTCTGTAATGCTCTTTCTGATCTCCCTCTTCTTTTTCAATAAAGTACCTTTTTAGTATTAAATATATATATATATATATATTTTTTTTTTTATATATATATATATATATATTTTTTATATATATATATATATATATATATATATATATATTATTATTATATATATAATAATAATAATAAAAATAATATATATATATATATATATATATATATATATATATATATATATGTAATTTTTATTTTATATATATATATGGGTTTTCAGGCTTTCGGGTTCTCGAAAACCTGGACCAACACTGTGTGGAGATCGATAAGCAAATCGTGGTTTTCCACGGTTATTAACGGCCAAGCTGAAGGATTCTTCAAATCTTCTCGCGGGGTCAGACAGGGAGATCCTTTATCCTCCACCATCTTCATCATCGTAGCGGAAGCTTTTAGCAGGAATCTGAATAAAATGGTTGGCTGTCCGAACTTTCAGCATTTCCACACCTCTAGATGTTGCCCAATCGTCACTCATCTGGCATACGCCGATGACATCCGCATATTTTCATCTGGGGACGTTTGGTCGGTCGAAGTGGTCAACAACACTCTGAAGAGATATGCTGAATGCTCTGGCCAACGCGTTAATCCTAACAAGAGTGTTATCTACGTCCACCACAAGACCAGTCACGAGCATTCCGCCATTATTAACAACATTACATACTTCTCTGTTGCGTACCCGCCTTTCTTCTACTTAGGGTGCCCGCTGGTTTACGGCAGATCCAATGCTGGCATCTACGAAGGGCTAGTGAGTAAAATCAGGAAAAAAATTAAGGGGTGGCATAATGCCACTCTATCCCCAGGAGGGAAGATGATTCTCATTCATCACGTGCTCTCCTCTATCCCCATATACACCTTAGCCGCCTGCTCTCCCCCAAAGAAGGTACTTACGTCCATTGAAAACCTTTTTGCTGACTTCTTCTGGGGTGACAACGTCGGTAAGGACAAGCATCATTGGACAAGTTGGGACACCATGGCCAGACCTACAGCCGAGGGAGGTTTTGAATTTTGTAGGCTGTCGCACGTTGTGGATGCTTGTTCGATGAAGCTGTGGTGGAAACTACGCATGAGTCCCAGTCTCTGGGCGCGGTTCATGCAGGCCAGATATTTCAAGCATACCCATTCGGCCGCTGCGGGGTTCAACTGCAGGTCTTCTGCATCTTGGCGGTGCATTCTACATGGTAGGACCCTCGCGAAACCCCTGATCCATCTCAAGTTGGGAACGGGCGAATGTCTCTCTTCTTCGAACGCTGGTCTGGAGATGATCTCCTACCCCAGTTACCTGCTACCCCAAACAATAATACTATCCGTGACCTGTGGGATTGCTCGGGAGATTGGAATTGAAAAAAGGCCCGAGACTGGATTGGCAATGAGGCCGCTGCCAGACTTATCAATACAGGGATTCAGATCAGGTCTGAGCCAGATTCTTTGCAGTGGTCTACCTCGGACAATGGGGTCTTCTCGACTGCGTTGGCCAGAAGGATTGCTCGCTGTATCGGCATGCATTCATCCATCATTGAGGCCTTATAACAGTCCTACATTCCCAAAAAATGGTCCTTCTTATTGTGGAGAGCGTTTCGCAAGAAACTCCCCACGGACGACGTGCTCAACACTAATGGCTTCAGCTTAGCTTCAACATGTCATTGCTGCAAGGAGAGACGATCTTAAATGGCTGACCACATCCTGTACTTAGGAGACTTGGCGGCAGGGGTTTGGACCAATATATCCAGAGGTGCAATCAGGCCCAGGATGGTGGGGGCTTCAACGATCTCCTAACCAGGTGGAGTAGAGCATCTCATGGAAATCAGATCGTGGTAGCCGCCACCACGTAGATCATCTGGAAGAACCGCAACAAATTCATATATGAGGGTCACAAATTCTCACTCAAACAACTAATCCGGGAGGCTCTCCGACAGACCTACAAAGTTAGCAGACACTGCAAACACGGCCTTGAAGACCTCTGTTAGTACATGCTCTAATGCTTGAAGTAGGAGCCGGTGTTTTATTGTCTTTCATTTGTCTTACTTTTGCGCTTACTTGTAAAGGCTTCGACATTTTGCGCCTTAGTATGAATAAAATCGGAGGGAGTTTTGGTATATATATATATATATATATATATATATATATATATATATATATATATATATATATATGACAAATAATATATATATATATATATATATATATATATATATATATATATATATATATATATATATATATATATATATATATATATATATGACAAATATTAGCCTATGGAAGATCACTGTATGTTTCCTTTTGTGAAAATATTATCATCAAGGGTGAAATCGAAAGTCCATCAGATAACAATTACAAATAGACCTCAATGAATCATTATTATATAAAAGCATTGATCAATCTTGGGTTAGCTGTAGAGGCCGGTTCCCAGCTAGCGGTAGTCCAAGGATACTTGACACTGTGTCGCTTTAGGATATTTACGCCTGTGTGACAGAAGGACTCTTTCGACGTGTACCCAAAATAAATCTCTTCTTTAATAATCGAGGATTTTAGAAGAATTTATGCAATATAAAATCAATTATATTTTATGGACTTGAAAAATCTCAAGCCAATGTAGCTTAAGGTATAAGATAAATCGACTACATGTATACATAAGTGCTACAGAATCATTAGATAACAATAAATATAAGATATCAAATATCCAAAGAATGCGTAGAAAATAAATTATTGAGATCAAGAAATCTAAATACTAAATATATCGATACGAGCTGGTAGCAAAAACAAATATCAAAATATGCTAGATTCTACAATTTTAGCCTTTTAGAAAGAATCGTTTAGGATGTTATCAAGGCGGTTCTTGTGACCACACCTATGTTAGTGCAATTGCTTGGAAGATAACCTTTATAGCTTTGCAATCACCAACATATTTCATGGTTTTATGGTTCAGCATAAGTAGCTCGACCTGAAATATTAGGCAAATTCTTTGGTATCCAAAACTTGGATCCACATTTGTTAGCTTTGGGAACCCATTTGCACAAATTCATATCAACAAGTTTCCTAGTCTGACATTGACAAGAAATGTGTCCTTGCATATCGGAATAATGACATAAAGTATTAACATTAGTGCTATGTGCAGCGGTATGAGAGCGTGATTTGGTGTCATATGTCTTGCATGGTTGACTATAATAATAAGCATGGTTGTCTCTAACCTTGGTTGTGTCAAATTACTTTTTGAAAGATTTCTTGGAAGTGACCGTGGGTTGTCTCACATCCCTCGTGTATGACTATATCTTGGGTTGAACAATTTGTTTACCCAATATAATTTCTAGCTTTTTATTGATGGCGCAAATATCATAATATTTAGTAGTAAGCGCATCAATTTGAAGAGAGGCAATAGAGAACTTATTCTTTTCAGACTCAAGTTCTTCATTTAGTCTAGCATTCTCTTGGACATTTCTCTTAATGCATTCAAGAACATTATTAAGATTCAGCTGAAGTGTTTCAACCTTAGTCGTGTCATTAAAAGAAAATGTGTCTCCAACTTCATCCAGTGTATGAGACTGTTTCTCATACTTAGCCTTTAGGTCCTAAAGTTCTGTCCTAACATTCTTATAACTATGTATTGATCACCTTTTGTGCTCCTCAAATAAACTACCAAATGCATCAGAAAGTTCATCATATGAAAATTCTTCATCATATAAGGATTATTCTCTACCTTAGATTCCAATGCCGTGATGTATACATTTGCAACCTTATGAGGACTATCTTCTTCTCTGGAGTCGTTAGCTTCATTTTTGCACCTGCACTCATGAGTAGCTTGAGATTCCATATCTCTTGTGATGTAGTGCAAGTAGAAATATGATTAAATTCTTTTATGTTGATAGCACAAAATAAAGCATTCATTGTCTTAACATCAAGGTTAGCTGACTTCTTTTCTTTCTCCGTATAACTATAATATGGCTTGTTAATTATAGAGGACGTGAGAATAGAGGTGATAATAGGCTTTTTGTAGTCATTAATAACAATTGACTAGAGGTCAAAATCTAGAGACTTTAGGTAAAAGCTCATTCATATTTTCCAGTACGTGTAGTTGTTACCATCAAATAGGGATGGCCTAATTGTGGATTGCCCTTCATCATTGGTGTAAATGGATCTAATAGATGCCATATTTAATAAGTATTTACCCTAAGGATGTTAAGCCAAATAATAGAGTCCTTGCTTTAATACCAATTAAGGACAACTATAGACGGGGGTAAATATAGTTCGTGTCAATAATTACCAACTAAAACGTGTATATGGCTTAATTTATATACTATGCAAGAAATAAGTAAGATGTGTAGAATATAAATAACTTACATGTAAATAAAGCAATGAGAGCATTCAGATGACACCGAGATTTTATACTTGTCTCTCTCTGAGAGGACTATTCCAGTTTCGAGAAATTTTGCTTGATGTTAATCCACTATTGAAATAGTACTTACACCACGTGCTTTAATCCGAAGGGCACGTCGACCTCTTTCACCTCGTGCTTTGATCATAAGGACACGTCAACTTTACAACCACAAGTATAAATAACAACACTTAAAAAAACAAGCTTTTTACAACTCAAACAACTTCTAGTCGAGATCGCAACTTTGGCAAACTAGAAGACTGGAAGTTGGCTTCTTGGTGAAAGAACGGTTTATGGCTCAGATTATTGGCTCATGGGTCATGGTCGAACCAATTTTGATAATCGTCTAAACTCGGACTCGATATAAGGGCTACTCACAATGGACTAAAACAACAAGTACTGCTACTAATCGAGATTTGCACAGTCATCGAGTCTGCCTTTGTTTTCCTTCTTGAGTGTATATTTTACTATTTTAGTGAGTCTAGAAAATAATGTAAACTGCGTCGTACTGGCAGGCTTAACCCAAAAATGTTTTTCAAACTACCCTTTATTTTTAAAAAACCAAAAAACCCATATTTGAAAAACAGTCCCAAAAGCCCAACAGTTCCAAAGAGCCCAAAACCATGTTTTAGACCTTAGATTCTGACCTAAACAGAAGGCCAGATTTCGTACAGAGTTCGGTCCGAACTCGGGTACCTGATTTGGTAAACCTGTAAAGCTGTTCTCCCTGCAGACTCGGCTGCAACGGTCAAATTTACTACATGAAAGGAGGCCATTCTTCACAGTTATTCCCCGTCAAGAAAGGGTTATCTTGACGTTTGTGGATCCGTCAACTAGGCCAGAGTCAAGAAAAACATGACCCTTTTTTAACGGTTGCTAGATTTGTTTTTCTTGACGGTTTTAAACTGTCAACTAACAAAATTTCCTTGACCGTTTTTAGCCGTCAAGGAAACATAGGAACAAAACCGTCAAGGTAAACTTGAACTTTTCTTGACTCTGGCCTAGATGACGGGTAATGACCGTCGAGGAAACCCTTACTTAACATTCAAAAACCATCAAAAATAATATTTTGTGGAAAAATTCAGATATTTCTTGAAGTTTTATAACACCATCAATGCTTCTGTTTGCCAATTACCAAACACATATAATATCAATATAATCTAGAACATTGCAAACATCAAAGAACTATAATAAACATAATTTTGTATTAACAAAAATACACGTTTGTACACCACAAACATCCAACTACATATCCAAATAACCAAATAAATAATTTTTGTACAATATCTTAAACATCTAAAACCTATATATGCAAGTAAATCAAATACATGGCATATTTCCTAATTATATAACAAAATGTCTGATCCCAAAGCACATCCCATCATAGTCCAGCCTTCACTTTTCATGTAGTTCCTGAGAGAACAAAAGCACAAGTTACCAATTTAAGTTAATGAGCTTGTTGAACAATAAGAAAATAAATAATAATATCCTGGAAAAAATAAGAAGAGTATAATAACTCAACTGAAGTATCATGAACAATATTTAGAAGACTAGATTACTAATAAGAGCAAAATAATAAAAGGTAAAATTTTACCCAGGTGGCAGTCATGGCAAGAAAATAGTGGAGTGCGTGCCTATGTGAGTTAAGGAGTAACATTTTGTGGGAGTTTAGGAACTTAGCTAATATGCAGAAGCTGTAGCAACAACAGCTTTGTTGTACACCAGATAGCAGCAAAACGAGTACAGTAGCACGCAGCAACGTATCTGCATATCAGATGTCATGATATGGATATGTATCAGTACATGAAGAAGCAGCAGTAGCTGCAACTTGGAAAAAAAAATAGGGACAACAAATACTATAAGTAAAATGATAGTCAAGAAATGTTTGAGATCAATGATAGTCAACAAAATAATCTACTGATACTCAACAAAATTATAATAGAGAAAAAAATAACCTGGACATAGAAATTTGATAGAGAAAGCATAGGCTCAGAAATTTGATAGAGAAAGCATGGGCTAAGAGTATTTGCATGTTCAGTAGATACCACTTCCCTATGACAAAGTTCACATTGATCTCCATCTCTTGTAATGCCATAACAAAGCAAGTTTGTCTTGGCTGGTAACTTTACTTTTACTCCCCTATAATTATAGTATTATATTTAGTTGTGGGTTTCCCTTCAACCAAACCATACTCGCCTCCTCTGGTGTAGTAAACTTCCCCTGGCAAGCATGTATGTTGTTCTAATAGAGAATTGTATGGAAAAATAAACTTGAGTGACCATAGTACTGAAAGTAGGGGTGCACGATGGTTCTCTGTAAACACACACCATATTTCAAGAAGAAGAAAGAAAGTTATATTTCACACTCTAAATTTACAGGATATAGGAATGCAAAAAGCACATGCTTTTGCATCTTTATAAACTGGAATTTAGGAAGTAAAAAGGATGCTTTTGCATCTTCGGTATAAAATGCTTTCCCGAAGTATGTTCCCTTTGTGGACATCACCATCTGGCCAACATTGATATCCATCCTTAGGCCTGCGTTACAAAGTAGGCCTCCAGAGATCAGGTTCTTGCGATAGTAGGTACATGCTTTACACCTTGAAGCGTCAGAGACTTCTCTGAATTCAGCTTCAACACCACCGTCCCGATCCGTTGCACTTCAGCTTGTGCCTGATTCGCCACCATAACAACTTTAAAAGTTGGTGTGTAGGTAGTGAACCATTCCTTGCTTGAGTAAACATGGCAGGTGGCACCAGTGTCTACCTACCAGTCAGAGTCAGCCCCTACTGCAGTGACCTACACAATCATTACAACAACGTCAGTGATCATTGAAACCTTACTAGGCTCACCTTGCTCTGATTGCTTGGGCTTATATTTTCATTCACTCTTGAAATGGCCCTTCTTGCCACACTTAAAACAAGCCAAGTGGGACTTTGTCTTCTGTTGTTTAAATAAAGTCCCCTTCACTTTCAGATTGTTGGGATCCTTCTTCTTACTGTGGGAAGCTGCCTGCTTTTCCTTAGATTCCCTGGTATGAACCAAATTGGCATTAACCATCTGTTTGGACAAGCGTCCACCTTCAGTTGAGTCCTCATCCGGTCCTCAACATAAATTTCTTGCAGGAGATCTTCGAGACTGACCTCCAGTTTCTTCGTATGAATGTTTGCATAGAACTTGCTCCACCCAGCAGTGAGCTTAGAGACAATCCCTCCAACCACAAACTTGTCGGTTAGAGGCATCCCTTCATCATCCAACTTCTATCGCAGCTTTAGGAACTCCTTCACTTGCGGCAGCATAGTCTTCTCGTCTTCAAAGAGCAACTTATGATTTTTTAACGATAAATATCTTGCTCCTATTTTTGTCATCTTCGTACAGTTTCTCTAGTGACTCCCAAATCTCTTTGGCAATCGTTTTCTTAGAATATGATTCTGCCAGGGAGTCCTCCATAGCATTTAGAATGAGAAGCCTACAGAGGCTATTATCCCTTGTCCATTTGGTCTGACTTTTATTAGCAGCAGTAATTGCGGTTGCAGACCCAATTTCTGGAACAGTCGGTTCTTCCTCGGTTAACACGTGGTCAACTTCAAAAATTTAAAGATTAAGGCTAACCTTCCTCTTCCTGACTTGATCGTGCTCTCCATCAAATTGCTCTAACTTGCAGAAGTTAGGATTCATGAGAGAAGCACGAAAGTTTTCCATCTTGTGAAATCAAGCTTTGAGATATTAGTCCCGGGGCATAATTTTTTGATAGAAAACTGAAATAATGCAACACTTCAAAGTAGGTGCACGAGAGAGATCCCGGAGGATTCTGAGAAAACGAACACTAATGTGTCACTTCGAAGAAGGCACAGTAGAATTCGTAGCAGCAGCAGTGAAAGTCCACTAACGTTTTCTTATTAGATCAGAAACGTTCTCGTTTAGAACGAGATAAAAGTGAATAAACATAAATGATGAAATGGCCTGCTGGGGTGAATAATCACCGGCGGTCAAAGCTTGATTCGTCCCACACGCACAGCTTCCAGGAACCAGCAAGTTCGACGGAGAACTTCGGAACACTCCGCTCTTCTGACTCCTCGGATGGCGCGGAACTCTGATTACAAAGTACCTCTCTTCTTTGCTCTGAGCTTAGAGAATTTCGTAAGGAAATTTTTGATACTTAGTACTGTCTGAGAGAGAAGAGAGGGACTTTATATAGGTGCACCTAGTAACTGCTCGGTATACAGAACGTTCAGAACGTGGGAAAAACTGCGCCGAACGTTCCTTAACCGTTCAAATCATACACAGACATGATTGAGCCAACTAGCGCACAGTGCGTGCCAATTAGCGCATATCACGTGCTAACAGCGCACAGTGTGCGCAATTGCGCACTGCTGCACCAACTGCATACACGCGCACTACGCGCCATCAGGCCGTGCCACTGGGCGTACCACTGGACAGTGCCATCTGGCCACGCAAACGGACGTGCGATCGGCTGCGCAGAGGCTCGCACAACGAGTGCAACTTAAGCGCACTATACGCCTAGCGACAATGCTGATGTGCTAAGTGCAAAGTGCACCAACAAAATGCCATATCATGCCTCATGAACCCGAGTCACTAAGCCCCTACGGGGCTTAGTGTCACCCCGCTCCCGTAGGAGCGATCGTCCTCGCTAAGGCATGAAGCCGCACGAGGCTAGATTGCGCTCGTGCAAGGCAGGTTCCATAACGGCCGATTTCAGCGGCTGCGACGGGGTCGTCGCACAGAAGTCCCATGCAGAGACATTGAATAATAGCAGCAGAAATTTTAGAACAAACACAAGTTATTCAAAGAAGCTCTTTATTGATATTGAAACAAAGATTACAATGGGGGCGCAAGGCTAAGATTACAATCACTCCAATCCACTCATCTCATATTACAATCACTCAGCTCTCTCTCATCTCTTAAAGTATATTTGCTTGAGCCAGCAGAAGCTTCGAAAGGCGACATCCATACATTATGTCCTATATAAGTCTTGTTTCTATGCGGCAGCACGTTTCGAATCGCCAAGGAACTCCATGCCTCGACGCATCCAAGCAAGCCCCGTACCACGAGCTTCTACCTGTGCCTGCACATGTAAACTATATGGATGTCAGTACTCAACTGTACTGGTGGAATGAGCTCCTCGCCCACCCATATAAACCAACTCGTTTGCTTTACTTTGTGCAACATAGTCCATTCTTATCAATTGTCTTTCTAGTCTTGTCTTAGGATCAGTTTTTATGACAGACGCCTTTGCATACTTGTGTCTGCGAACCATTCCGTGCTTGCGTAAACAATGTTAACTCATGCTTTACCTCTAAACCCTCCTCATGCCAACAACGTTAACCTATCAAGTCGTATTTGTCTTACGGCCATAATCAGGGACGCAACTACACGATAGACTCCATTTCTGTGTGACCGTGCTATCGCACCGATAACATCCTTATCCTTGCCTCAAGACCTTCTTGTTTGCTTGCAATGTCAACACACCGACTCATACCTGGCTTTCGTGCCAAACTCTGGGACGTAACGACTCAGTCGTGCCATGAGCTCAATTCGTGTTTCAATATCTCTGAGGCAGCGCCTCCTCTCTTAGTCTTGCATATACTTAAGTTTTGACAACACGGTCGTGCCTCACATTTCGAGGTCGTGCCCAAAAACTCAACGTAACTTCATCCAACTTTGCCTTACGGCCCTTCTTGACTTAACTCGCAACAGCTCAAGCCTAACACATGCAACTCTATTCCAACGACTTAACACTCGATGCCACATCTCGTGCCGAAGCACGCCGCCTTCGCTGTAGCCAAATATTAGGCCCAGTCATTGTGTCTTCTAACTGCATACACATTCAACTCAACTCAGTCCAAAAGCACACACGCGGATTGCCACCCGTGCCGACACATCTATATGAATGGTCACTGGCATTAACTAGCCATCCTGGACATAGCCTGGCATTCGGGACCCTTGTACCGTAGGTGGCGATCCCCGATGCAAGTCTTCGACCTACCGGTTGCTTCATACCCAACTCGGCTATAACCTGTTTCTTCCTAGGCCGAGTCGGTCCCTTAGCCCTAGGTTGCCGCTCGAAGAAACCATCGCCCTTGTCGACAAGTTGTCCATGACCATGCGCCTACGCTAACTTCTAGACTTAACGTAATTGCATGATCTCATCCTCATCACTTAGTTCTTTTTCTTTCCTTCTTCTACTTTTAACACTTCTTTGCAGAGCCCAAACCAGGGTTGCTTCGGCGACTAAACCACAGTCCCGACATATTTTCTCCCGGCGACTAACCATCGCTTAGACTTAACATTCTTTGAACTCAGGGAATGGCTACTGCATAGCCTTCCAACTTAACTTGAACATAACGTATTCCTTAAGTATCGACAGACCATGGCTAACTTTCTACTGAACCAACCATGGCTCGTGCCTTAAACCGACTCGTGTTCTACGCAAGCTATCGCCCAAGTCATACCTCATATGACGAGCCTTGGGATCGTGGGACTTTTTAACTTGACAACCACAGAATGAGCGGGACAGCACTTGGAATGACTTATGTCGACCGGCATAACTTTGTCTAACTTACTCAAGCCTACAACTTAACCCGAGGGACGAGCAAAGGCTATGCCAAGCCTTGCGAAGTGGAACCGCGCACGCTTTATCAAGCGTTTACGCGGACGACGTATATGACTTAGGCAAATTCATAGTTTTGTGTCGTAGACCAACTTTCCTTCTCCCAAGCCACGGGACGAAGGACCGAGTGTCATTTTCAAAGCACGCCGTGCACCAACTCTAAGCCGACCGTTGGACCTTTTCCATGTTCTAAACTCGATTCGATCCGTCGGGATTATTCTCTTTGGCTATGTGGATTCATCTCTTTTATTATTAAGCCTACTTGTGCAAGTTGAAAACATGCGATTTACTATGTGAAGGCAAAGATGAGGCAAGTTCACCGAAACTACCCCACCTGAGCGAGCGGTCGCCTCGACCGAGCGATGTTTTCGAGCAGCCGTTGCAAGGCTAAGTCCGAACGCCGTCGGCGTTCCGATTCCTCTGATTGACTAAGCGGGACGGGGCACTGCATCATACACCACTCAGAAAAAGTTTCGTCATCGAAACTAACTGAGTACACTTATCGACTTATCACTCGACTCAACATCCTACGTTTCTCGCACACATTTCTCCTATGCGTTCCCTCAATTCGAGCCACGTTCGTGCTATCCACAATCCTTTTCTTCAAAACTCACGATCTCAAAATCCTCGACACTTTCCTGTTCCTCAAGTCTCACTTGAATTTGACATATCACTTAGTTTAGATCGTGCACACATTCCAGGCGTCCCCGAAATACATGCATTTCAACCAAGCCTTGTGATAGTGAATCCAATTCCACCTATCGATCCATCCACTCAATCCTGAAAATCAATCCTACCGATGCTAACTCCCGCAACATGGACATCTCGCCTAGCCGCTAGGCAATCTCTTTAGACTAAAGTCAATTGTCAGTATTGGAATCACAGTTCCCAAACAACGATATCAACACTGACCCCATCCTAAGGTCAAACCAAGTTGATAGTATAGGGTTTCCTACCTAAGCTCGTATTACTCTGATTTCTAAACATCGAGCATCGATTCCCGACACACATCCCAACGTTTTGTCGTACAGGGTCCGAGTCGTTCAGCAAAGTCATCCTACGATAACTCACATTTCAACCAATTCCTTGACGCATCGACATCACTCGTTCATCAAGCCATTTCGTATAGTCTATCTCTTTGAACACGTTCGACGTAGATCACCTATCAATCTTTCTTAAATCAAGCACGCTATGACACAATTCATCGCTAACCACAATTTCACATTCCACATTTTCTATGTCATCTATTCCAATTCACGCAATCGATCACAAGGTCGTCTGACTTAGCAATACGTTGTGCCCCGATCTCACGCGAGTCAGATTATCCACGGTGGGCATGAATCACCATGCACGCTCCCGCGGAATAATTATCCTCATCGGGACGTAACTCTTGTTTTGCATCTAGACTAATTCATTCTTGATACGCGGATTGGGCCTACTCAATCTTCAAGTTTACTCAATCATCAATCGCAAGTCCTACAAATTCTCGAATTCACCTTCGCATCAAGCCGACAGTCGAGACAATCAAAGTTGCCGCATCCCGATTTTTCGAGTTCGATCATTCCCGCGACATGAATTACCATGATAGCGCTCACACGGAACGATCGCCCCAAATCCGACGCAACGCATGTGCGAGGCTAGAGTTGCGCTCGCACAAGACAAGAATGTCGACGCTGTGGTTATCCGCATAACCATCAAGACACAATCATTTTCATCCAACATTCATCTCAATCAAAATTCTAAGTATAACATCCAACCGAACAATAACACTTGCACGATCGTCATTCGCCGAGTCAGAGTACTCCCGAGTTATCGCATATCGATCTTTGATACGCCTCAATACCATCGATGATATGCATAACCTGACGATCATTCTTTGCAACAAGTTCCGAGTCGTGCGAATGATGCTATCGTCCGACTGGATAGTCTCTTCGACATTCAATTCAAGTTCGATCATTATCCCTCGAATCATTCATAACATCAAATTCCTCAAACCCAAATTCGCGTATTGTTTATCCGTCTATCTTAAGTCATCGAATAACACATTTCTTCAATTTGCATTATCCCTTTTGTTAACTCAATCATCGAGCAACATTCAATCCAATCCTTAGAGTCATTCGTGTAACTTCAAAATCAAACCTTTCATGCACGCTATCCACCTGTCGTGCTAACTTTTCGTACATAATCCGTATCAATTTCCTTGATCAAGTCATATATTCGTACACCCTAACTTTTCCTCGATTCGATTTACGTACTCAATTACCTTCGCGTTTCATACTCGCGCAATCCACAATCTCTTGCACGTCCCGTGCATGTAAATTCTAGGTTGGTCGAGTCGACTCGTCCAATCTTAAAGCTACAACTTATTCAACGATACTCAATCTATGACTTTGCATATACGCGACGCTTGCTGATAGACTCACCGACACCCCGCATCCTCAATCGATCGATCGACATCCCTGAGGCTATCGCATACACCACTTAGGGATGAAGTCGTTTATCAAATCCTCAACTATCATTCGAATCAAAATCTACTTCTTCAAATTTTCCGTTCGAACCATTCCTTAATTTCTAAGCATGCTCACCTTATATCGTACCGACGATAACATCGTCGTTCGATAGCACCCCTATCGATAATTATCCCATTTTACTCAATCGAGTTCAACTTATTCTTGCTCAACACTATTCAATTCCCGCACTCGACTTTTCTAAGGTCGACGCAACTTTGGTGTATATGCCCAGCCCGCCTTAGCCAACCGTGCTTACGCAAATCATCTTTTTGTTTGTTTGTCAAAAACTGTTCACCTATGTTTTACAAAATAGTTAGACTTATCGTATGGACATCCATGGGACATTTGAGAGAGAGCGCACCAACGATATCAACTTTACGGAAGCAACAAGGTTAAAGAATTCAATCGATAGTCCAAGGACGTAAAGTCATGCTCTGATACCATTATGTGACACCCCGCTCCCATAGGAGCGATCGTCCTCGCTAAGTCGTGATGCCGCACGAGCCTAGATTGCGCTCGTGCAAGACGGGTTCCATAACGGCCGATTTCAGCGGCTGCGACGGGGTCGTCGCACAGAAGTCCCATGCAGAGACATTGAATAATAGCAGCAAAAATTTTAGAACAAACACAAGTTATTCAAAGAAGCTCTTTATTGATATTGAAACAAAGATTACAATGGGGGCGCAAGGCCAAGATTATAATCACTCCAATCTACTCATCTCACTTTACAATCACTCAGCTCTCTCTCATCTCTCAAAGTATATTTGCTTGAGCCAGCGGAAGCTTCAGAAGGTGATGTCCATACATTATGTCCCGTATAAGTCTTGTTTCCACGCGGCCGCACACTTCGAATCGCCAAGGAACTCCATGCCTCGACGCATCCAAGCGAGCCCCGCACCACGAGCCTCTACCTGTGCCAGCACATGTAAACTATGTGGGTGTCAGTACTCAACTGTACTGGTGGAATGAGCTCCTCGCCCACCCATACAAAACCAACACGTTTGCTTTACTTTGTGCAATATAGTCCATTCTTATCAATTGTCTTTCTAGTCTTGTCTTAGGATCAGTTTTTATGACAGACACCTTTGCATACTTGTGTCTGCGGACCATTCCGTACTTGCGTCAACAATGTTAACTCATGCTTTGCCTCTAAACCCTCCTCGTGCCAACAACGTTAACCTATCAAGTCGTGTTTGCCTTACGGCCATAATCAGGGACGCAACTACACGATAGACTCCATTTTCGTGTGACCGTGCTATCGCACCGATAACATCCTTATCCTTGCCTCAAGGCCTTCTTGTTTGCTTGAAATGTCAACACACCGACTCATACCTTACTTTCGTGTCAAACTCTGGGACGTAACGACTCAGTCGTGCCATAAACTCAATTCGTGTTTCAATATCTCTGAGGCAGCGCCTCCTTGCTTAGTCTTGCCTATACTTAAGTTTTGACAACACGACTGTGCCTCACATTTCGAGGTCGTGCCCAGTAACTCAACGTAACTTCACCCAACTTTGCCCTACGGCCCTTTTCGACTTAACTCGCAACAGCTCAAGCCTAACATATGCAACTCTATTCCAACGACTTAACACTCGACGCCACATCTCGTGCCGAAGCACGCCGCCTCCGCTGTAGCCAAATATAAAGCCCAGTCATTGTGTCTTCTAACTGCATACACATTCAACTCAACTCAGTCCAAAGGCACACACACGGATTGCCGTCCGTGCCGACACATCTATATGAATGGTCACTGGCATTAACTAGCCATCCTGGACATAGCCTGGCATTCGGGACCCTTGCACCGCAGGTGGCGATCCCCGATGCAAGTCCCCCACCTACCGGTTGCTTCATACCCAGCTCGGCTATAACCTGTTTCTTCCTAGGCTGAGTCGGTCCCTTGGCCCTAGGTTGCCGCTCGAAGAAACCATCGCCCTTGTCGACAAGTTGCCCTTGACCACGCGCCTACGCTAACTTCTAGACTTAACGTAATTGCATGGTCTCATCCTCATCACTTAGTTCTTTTGCTTTCCTTCTTCTACTTTTCGCACTTCTTTGCAGAGCCCAAACCAGGGTTGCTTCGGCGACTGAACCACAGTCCCGACATATTTTCTCTCGGCGACTAACCATCACTTAGACTTAACATTCTTTGAACCCAGGGAACGGCTACTGCATAGCCTTCCAACTTAACTTGAACATAACGTATTCCTTAAGTATCGACAGACCGTGGCTAACTTTCCACTGAACCAACCGTGGCTCGTGCCTTAAACCGACTCGTGTTCTACGCATTGCTATTGCCCAAGTCATACCTCATATGACGGGCCTTGGGATCGTGGGACTATTTAACTTGACAACCGCAGAATGAGCGGGACAGCACTTGGAATGACTTATGTCGATCGGCATAACTTTGCCTAACTTACTCAAGCCTACAACTTAACCCGAGGGACGAGCAAAGGCTATGCCAAGCCTTGTGAAGTGGAACCGTGTACGCTTTATCAAGCGTTTACGCGGGCGACGCCTATGACTTAGGCAAATTCATAGTTTTGTGTCGTAGAACAACTTTCCTTCTCCCAAGCCACGGGACGAAGGACCGAGTGTCATTTTCAAAGCACGTCGTGCACCAACTCTAAGCCGACCGTTGGACCTTTTCCATGTTCTAAACTCGATTCGATCCGTCGGAATTATTCCCTTTAGCTATATGGATTCATTTCTTTTATTATTAAGCCTACTTGTGCAAGTTGAAAATATGTGATTTATTATGTGAAGGCAAAGATGAGGCAAGTTCACCGAAACTACCCCACCTGAACGAGCGGTCGCCTCGACCGAGCGATGTTTTCGAGCAGCCGTTGCAAGACTAAGTCCGAACGCCGTCGGCGTTCCGATTCCTCCGATTGACTGAGCGGGACGGGACACTACACTTAGCTCCAATAGAAATTAATTTCCAAGAGCAAAAAGCATAAATGCTTTACCATGGAGTCTTATCCTTACCTCCTAGAAAAATCATCCACATGGTTCCCTCCTTAGGGTCACCACCCCATGTGCACATCTCAACAACATACAAAGTATATATTGAGATACAACTCATGGTGCTTTTCCAATGTGGGACTAAATAATACTAGGCATGTGTTGAGATCAAGCCCTCTCTACATGTTCAAGGAAAAGCTCCAACAGTATTGTCACGCCACTAAAATTAAATTAGAGGGAAAAAATAACAAGTGGTGTAACAACATACTATTGGAGGAAAAATAAGGTTCACAACTGTCATGTGGTGATCCCGGCTTACTTAAGAGTTTCTCGTTTAGTGGTTGCACTAGGTAACAGAGGAGGGAAGTCGGTATGGATTTATACACACCCAGTCCGAATAATAATGAAAATGGGTATCGGTTTGCTAGTAATCTAGAACATGGACGGCCACTAATGACTCTCATCCCAGTTGAGAGAGAATTTTTTGTTGGGACTTATTTGCAAGAATGGAAGGGTTTGAAAAATTGGTGAGATAAAGATATATGGAGACAATAACCTGAATGATATATCCTGCCAAAAAGCTAAAATTGCTTAGCCCAATCATCATGTCCATACCGCAACAAAAACAACTCACACCTACTTGGTTACTTGCTCACTTATTTCTATTTACAGGATGGAGGAGGAGGTTCTGGATCTTGTTAGTACAAGTACATTTCGAAGGAACACTGGTATTTTACCATCACTATATGTTACTAACAATGGATCCTTTGGGGAAGCAGGCTATTATGTACAGATTAAGTTTGTTATATGGAGACGAATGAACCCAGATGCAATTACACTCCTTTAGACAAGAATAAACAAAAAAAATAAATAAATAAAGCATTCGGCACCCTTTAGCATTTCATCGAACAGTTAGAACGTATCGAACAAATCCCAGAAAAATGACTATTTTTAAGAAAAAGAAATCATTATTCTACTCATCCTTCAAATTTGTTCCTTTATTTCAAATCTAACCACATCAAAATTGGCTAGCAACAAATATAAATAAAAATACAAACATATTTTCATGCTAAGTAATTAAAATATCCTAAATCTAAATTATTCTTCAACCAAACCTAGAAATGATAGCCAAATCTAAAACAAGCATTCAATACAGAAAGAGATAGGGAGATAGGAGATTTTAGACCTATTGGAAATTGTTGGGGTTCATGAGCCTCTTGTGAGAGGCCCGTTCTCCTCCTCTAAGGGCTCCTCGATCTCCATCTTCACCATCGGGACCACCGTTGGGGGAGGCGTCCTTTTTGTCGTCGGATCGACATGGCGCCAGAGCTTCCAAAGGTTCGCCAGCTGCACCATCGAAAATGACCAAACCCTAGCTTTTCTAGATCGATGATTCGAAGAAGAAACCCTAACTCTAACTTTTGACGGCAGGGGAATCAAAGAAGAGGAATGAGAAGTGAGAGAGGGAGAGGGTAATGTTCAGGGAGAATGAGAGGATTTTCTGAGAGGAGGAGGATTTTTGATGGAGGAAGCGGGTTTTTCTCGAGAGATTGATCGAAAGTTTGGTCTCTGGTTCTTCATAAAAAAGAACCAACAACCGTCAACATATATAAAAAGTTAAAAAAAATTACTATAATAACAGCTGAAAGAACCGCAATTTTTTTCGTACATACATTAGTTGACGGTTATCACCAAACTGTTAATAAATAAAACAATATTTTTGACGGATCCTCTAAAACTGTCAACTATTATGTAATAAAACTGCTAAATTGACATAAAACGTGTCCTTTTTGGCGTGTCTAAAACTGTCAAGATAACCCCCTTCCTTAATGATTTTTCACGACCGTCAAGAAATAAACCACCAAGAAACCTCATTTTTCTTGTAGTAATTTTTGAACGTTTGGCATATGAATTCGGTCAAAACTCGATTTTTAGTAATCCTATAAATAGAGAAGAGTTTTTCATTCTAATCATTCATTCAATTTTTATCTTCTCTTCATTTAAGCTTTTTTAAGATATACAAAGCCTTCCATATCAAATCCCAAGCCTGTTTTACAACCTCTAGTGTACTTGCAAGTACAATACGATCTAGAAGCTTCAGAGAGTTGTAAACAGATACTTGTCCAGAAGTTCACACTTCACAATTGAAGTCGGTCGAGCACTTCAGATTTAAAGTTCGGTATTGTAAGAGCGACAAGCGCTCGGTTATCGCTTGTGTTAATGTAAAACACCTAAAATTTTAATATAATTTTTTTTTTTGGATTTTTTTTTACTTTATTTTATTATTATACGTCAAGTATGAATACGTATATAAGAAGTATTTTAATTATTTTTTCAACAGTTTTATTATTGGATTTTTATAAATGTAGAAGATAAAGATTTTGGTTCGATATAAGAGAAGGTAAATACTTTCTTATTATTTTGAATATATAAATTCCATCGCACTAGATTGGCCAAATTTATTTTTATTTTTATTATTATATAAAAGCTATTTTATTTGTTATACCAATATATGTATCGATTTCAAAAATAATATTTATGTAGATATTTTGTACTAGTTGCGTGCGAGGTGCATGAAAATATAATCATGTATATTTTAGGAAAAAAAATGATTTTAAAAAGTTATTTGGATTAATTTTTTTATGGAAAAGTATTTTCAATTCATTAAAATCATTTGATTTATAAAAATATATTATGTTTAAATATATCTATAGTAATTTAAATTTGATTTAGATTTTACTAAAGTAATTTTTAATTGATTTGAATTAAAGTAAGATTATCCATTTGGGATTTAAATTTTTCCTACTCCTTGTCTAACTAGGAGCCCACCTCCTATATAAGGAGAGTCCCTTGCTCTTTTTGCTAGAAATTCCATAAATCCAATTTTCTCCACCACAACTGAGTGTGCATCGTATCAGTGTCCACCTTCCCGTGTTAGCCGTGACGGCCTCGGATCCGACCCCGGATGTCTTTCTACTATATTGTTTACTATACATCACATCTCCATCTCCGTATCCGACACCCCAGACACGATTCCACCTAAAATCATATGTGTTATGTATCACGCAGGACACGACACCAAAAATTTTCAGCAATTCCTAAGTCAAATCCATAATCTAACCCTAACCCTAACCCTAAACCCGCTGGCCAGCCGCCACCCAAATCTTGTTCTGGCCATCCTCCCTGTCTGCTGCCGCCCACAAACCCTCGTCGGCGGTAGTCCTCTACAGCCTGACCTTCTTCCCTAACCCAACGTCACCACCACAACCATCTTGTCGAACCTTCCGCTCGACAAAACTAGTATCACCACCACCTCCATCTTGTCGAACCCTCCGCTCGACAGCCGCCACCCAAATCTGGTTCCGGCCATCCTTCTTGTCTGCTGCAGCCCATAAACCCTTGTCGGCGGCACTCCTCCACAGCTTGACCTTCTCCCCTAATCCAACATCACCACCACCTCCATCTTGTCGAACCCTCCGCTTGACCCAATCACCGTCACCCCATCCATCACCACCGGGACCCCTCCTTCTCCGATTTCCTTGCTGCTAACACCACCACAAGGAACTACACCCAAACACCTCTACCATCGGTCGGCCACCTCTGCCCAGCCTTACCCTCAAAACTGTGAGCCACTACGTCTTTGTCATCTCTGACCTCCGATCGACACCAACACCAACGCCCTAAAACCCCTATCAACAGACAATCGCCGCTCCCCGTGCCACCTACATAACAAAAACACCACCACCACCGTTACTTATCTCCACCGTGACCAATCCACCACGCCGCCGCCCCTCGGCTTCCTCTGTCGAGTGCAGCACCACGCGCCAGATCTAGCTGACCTCGCCCTAACAGATCGTCAACGTCGGTGCCACACCCTCTGTGACCGCCCCTGTCCGCAGCTGAGTCCTCTGCCGCGCCGAAGTTCGACGCCGCTACCCAGCACTGAGCTAGGACGAGCCTCCCTCTGTAAGTCTCCTCATCTGTTCACCCTCCCTCTCTGCCTTCTTCTTCCTCTCTGATCTCCCTTCTTCTTTCCCCCTCTCCAGTTTTCTCTCACACTCTCTCTCTTTCTTATGCTGCTTCCTCTTCTTTATGGTTGGTTATGTTTCCCGATAGAAGAACGCGGACCAGTTGATCTTTACAGCTTAAAATATTAATATTATTATTGTTATTATTATTATTATTGTATTCTTTCCTTCTATACACCACTAAGTAGTATATCTATGTATGTATGTACAATATTAGTATTTTAGTATTTTATCAAATTAATATAATGTTATTAGTATATTTTGTTGTTATTATTATTACTATGACTTGGTTACCAACATCAATATAATATTTTTTTAAACCATAATATTTGCGTATCTAGTTAGTTTGGCCTTAAAAGATATAACCATGTATTGTGAATAGGTTTTTGCACCAAAGCATTTTTCTAGATTTTATATTTTTCCTAAAAATATTTTGAACTATAAAAATGTGGTTTCCAAATTATACAATGATTTCTATTCTTCCAAATGTTTTTTTAATTTTACTAATAAAATTATAGCTTCCTACCTTGACAAACATAGAGTATTTTTTGCCTAAAATGATTTTTTGACTCTTAAGTATTTTCCTAAAACATATTGTGACTAATAAAATCTAGTTTTAAATATTATAAAAATATTTTTCTAAAATAGTATCAGCATTCATTTACTCCAAATTCCCTTCGATAATCGTCGTTGATTATAATTAATCGTGCGTACATATTTCTTCACGACTTCGGACCTCCACATATCGATCATGGCAATTGGACAATTCAGGACATGTCAGACCTTCACACCACATCCGGCGCCCTCAGGCAAGTGTACCTTGCTATGATTTCTGATTGTGCATATCTATTTCAACATGTTTTCTTATTTATTTCCTTTTTATTTGTTGTTTTAGCTTAAACTGCGGGTCTAAGTCGTACTTAGGTGCAAGCGACTGTGTTAATCATTTTTCTGTTACTTTTATTTATTTTGCGCATAATGACTTAGAATTAAGAGACTACCTCACATGTATGAAGCATCTCTATGTCTTAATTAGCCCTGACACTTGTGTACCACGAGTTGTGTCCCATATAGATCTCGGACGTGCGTACTGACTGGCCAGCGGTACGTACAGGCCGTACGATAGGTTGTAACTTCTAATAGATATGCATGTCTAGAGGATTTAGCAGTTATTAGAAATATTGTGAGTAGATACAACACGAGTAGAGCATGGGGAAGGAGAAGACAACTATTACGCATAAGGTCTTCCACTTATTTATTTTTCTCTAGTTGCAGCTAGTAGTATTCAGTCGAGTGCTAGTGAGCTATGCATTTACTTTTCTCTAGTCACCATTAGTGACTCACCTGAGAGCTAGTGTGTCGTGCATTTAATTTCTTCTAGATGCCACTAGTGCCTCGATTGAAACGCTAATACGTTGTGCCTTTATTTCGGAGAGCCTCCGTGTGGAATGTTGCCTTCAAAGTACACTTTCACATAGATGGTTAGGAAGCCCATTTGTTGTTTATATTTTCAGTTATTGTAGCATATTTCTTTTGTATCTTTTTACTTCCCTCTGAGAACCTGATGATTTCTCCAGGTGTGTATTTTCTTGACTTTTCGCAGGTGTTCTAGCCAAAGTCGTGATCTTAATTTTCTATTCCTTCGGAGATGACTTACTCTTGGATCGCCTTTGCTACTTTTGACAAATTCTTTCATTTGTTATGTATTACTTCTCATTTAAAATGGTTGGTAGTGGATTTTTTTTCATCCAACGACTTGTAAAATGACATATCATATCTGTTTATATAAAAGCTTTATTTTTTATTTTATGGATGAGATTTAGTGAGCCATGATTATACTGCATTAACAGCTTACGTATATTTATTATGCGGCTGACATATTTACGTACCTAGTTCTACGTATTTTGGGACTCGGGTGTTACATATTTTTGTGTTGGCCCATGCAGGTCGAGGAAAATATTGTTACTGTTATGTTACTATACCTAACAAGCCTACATATAGGATTACAGTATAGGATCCCATCCATATGCTTGATCATCTTCCTTGATTCATTTTTGAACTCTCGTTTGACTACGTTGAATTGCATCATGCTTGATTCCTTTTCTACTGTAGATTTTATTCCTCGTGCTTAATAGAGGTTAGAAAGGTGGCTTGTACTAGACATATATGTTCCATTACACTACTAGCTAAACTCTTGTAAGTTGGATAGTATGTCTTACGACCTAGAATTCACTTTGAGGATACTAATAGGATTACCTAGACTATAGAGTATAGAGGTCCCTAACCCATATTTTTCGACCAAGGCCAAGACAAGAAGACAGTAGGACAACTATAGGGACACAAACACCGGATGAGTCCTAGATTATGTTAAGATTAAACTATTTGTACTTTCTATCATCGTAACCTTACGTACTTATATTTTTGATTACTTTTACTATTATTATAGTCTATTTTTGCAAGCTTATTCTTGTATCAAGCTTGTTCAAGGATATATATTTTATTGGGACCCTCCCACAAATATATTGTCTAAACAGAACCGTTGTATTATGGTCTGATCAACCTAGTGCACTTGGTTTGCTCTCCATATAATTATTCTACGCGGATTGAGATATAGTTAACAAATATACTTGTTCTCTAGGATCTCATCTGCCACTACCTTGATAACTCTCTTTTGAACCATTCAATCGCCTTTGAACCCCGTATTTGTAATCAATCACATCTTCTTTGAACACCTTATTGTTTTTCATCTTCATAAACGCTCGTACTGATAAATAGCACAGAGTATCCCCTTAGTTTCCCTATCACCTATGGCGGAGATAGTTGTATAAACACAAGTATTGTTAGCTATCGACCCGAAACATGTGACAACAACCTCATCTTGAGATTACTCTTCCTTTCCCTCGACCCTAGATCTATTATCATTAATTACTAATCATTTGAAACTTGATAATGATTAAAACTATTTCCTTGATCATACCCTAATCAAGGAGACTAAGCTTCTCTCAAAGAACCACGTCTCTCGAGTCTCTACTTATCTTTGTCTTGATTTACTTAACCATTATTCTTTTATGTTCGAGCGTTAACTAGCAATTCTCGTTCATTACCCAAATCATATTCGTAATTTTATTTTCTTAGCGCTATCTAAATTAAAATTTTCTAAATTGCCTATTTCGTTGTACGTCGTTTCCTTCTCCGATGCTTGATTGTATTTTCTTAGCAAAGAAATCCTTCTACCTTCTCAAACTTACCCACCCTAGTTATTTCTTAATTTCGAAAACAATGTTTTTGTAAGTTGGGTAGGGTGTAAATCCCCTAAAATTTAACTATAGATTTTTTATTTTTTTACTATATTTTATTATTATCAGTCAAGTACGAATAATATATACGAAGTATTTTAATTATTTTTTCAATAATTTTTTATTGTATTTTTATAAATGTAGAAGATAAAGATTTTGGTTTGATATAACATAAGGTAAATATATTTTTGTTATTTTGAATATATAAATTCCATCACACTAGATTGGCCAAGTTATATTTTTATTTTTATTATTATATAAAAGCTATTTTATTTGTTATACAAATATATGTACCGATTTCAAAAACAATATTTATGTAGATATTTTGTACTAGTTGCATGCGAGGTGCATGAAAATATAATCATGTATATTTTGTAAAAAATGATTCTAAAAAGTTATTTGGATTTATTTTTTATAGAAAAAGTATTTTAAATTAATTGTAATCATTTGATTTATAAAAATGTATTATGTCTAAATCCATATAGTAATTTAAATTTGATTTAGATTTTACTAAAGTAATTTTTAACTGGTTTGAATTAATGGTGAGATTATCCATTTAGGATTTAAATTTTACCTAGTCCTTATCTAACTAGGAGCCCACCTCCTATATAAGGAGTGCCTCTTTCTCTTTTTGCTAGAAATTCCATAAACCCAATTTTCTCCACCACAACTGTGTGTGCACCGTGTTAGTGTACACCTTCCCGTGTTAGCCGTGGCGGCCTCGAGTCTAACCCTCGGTGTCTTTCCACTATATTGTGTCCTTTACAATACATCATATCTCTATCTCCATGTCCGAACCCCGGACACGATTCTAGCCAAACTCATATGTGTCCTGTGTCACACAGGATACAGACACCAAAACTTTTTCAACAATTTCTAAATCAAATCCCTAACCTAACCGTAACCATAACCCTAACCCTAACCCTAACCCTAAACCCGTTGGCTAGCCGCCGCCCAAATCTGGTTTCGGCTATCCTCCATGTCCGCTACCGCCCACAAACCTTCGTCGGCGGCACTCATCCACAGCCTGACCTTCTCCCCTAACCCAGCGTCACCACCACCTCCATCTTGTCGAACCCTCCACTCGACACAACCACCGTCACCCCCTCCATCACCACTGGGACCCCTCCTTCCCAATTTCCTCGCTGCCAACACCACCATAGGGGACCACATCCAAACACCTCCACCATTGGCCGGCCACCTCTACCCATCCTCACCCTCAAAACCGTAAGCCACTGCATCCCTGTCATCCCTGACCTCCGGTTAACACCAACACCAACACCAACGCCCCAAAACCTCCTCCAACAGACTATCGCCGCTCCCGCGCTACCCACATAAGAAAAACACCAATACCACCGTCACTTACCTCCGTTGCGACCAATCTACCACACCGTCGCTCCTCGGCTTCCTTCGTTGAGCGCATCACCACATGCCAGATCTAACTGACCTCGCCCTAACAGCTCGGCAATGCTGGTGCCACACCCTCCGTGAGCGCCCCTGTCTGTAGCTGAGTCCGCCACCGCGCTGGAGTTCGACGCCGCTGCCCAGCGCCGAGCCTCCCTCTGTAACTCTCCTCCTCCGCTCACCCTCCCTCTCTGCCTTCTTCTTCTCTCTGATCTCCCTGCTTCTTTCTTCCCTCTCCAGTTTCCTCTCACACTCTCTCTTTGTTATGCTACTTCCTCTTCTTTTATGGTTGGTTGTGCTTCCCGATAGAAGAACACAGAGCAATTGATCTTTATAGCTTCAAATATTAATTATTGCTTCAAATATTAATTATTATTATTATTATTATTATTATTATTATTATTATTATTATTATTATTATCATTATTATTATTCTTTATTATTATTATTACTGTATTCTTTCCTTCTATACACCACTAAGTAATATATTATGTATGTATGTACAATATTAGTATTTCAGTATTTTATCAAATCAATATAGTGTTATTAATATATTTTGCTGGTACTATTATTACTATGATTTGGTTACCAACATCAATATAATATTTTTTTAAAACATAATATTTGCATATCTAGTTAGTTTGGCCTTAAAAGATATGACCATGTATTGTGAATAGGTTTTTGCACCAAAGCATTTTTCTAGATTTCATATTTTTCCTATAAATATTTTGAACCATAAAAAGGTAGTTTCCAAATTATACAATGATTTCTATTCTTCCAAATGTTTATTTAATTTTATTAATAAAATTATGGCTTACTACCTTGACAAACTTAGAGTATTTTTGCCTAAAACGATTTTTTGATTTTTAAGTGTTTTCCTAAAACAGATTTTGACTAATAAAATCTAGTTTTAAATATTATAAAAATATTTTTCTAAAATAGTATCAGTATTCATTTACTCCAAATTCCCTTCGATAATCGTCGTTGATCATGACTAATCGCACGTACATATTTCTTCTCGACTTCGGATCTCTACATATCGATCATGTCAATTGGACAAATAAGGACATGTCAGACCATCACACCACATCCGGCACCCTTAAGCAAGTATACCCTGCTATGATTTCTGATTGTGCATATCTATTTCAGCAAGTTTCCTTATTTATTTCCTTTTTATTTGTTGTTTTAGCTTAAACTGTGCGTCTAAGTCATACTTAGGTGCAAACGACTGTGTTAGTCATTTTTTTGTTATTTTTATTTATTTTTGCATATTGACTTAGAATTAAGAGACTACCTCATTTATATGAAGCATCTCTATGTCTTCATTGGCCTTGACACTTGTGTACCACGAGTTGTGTCGCATATAGATCTCGGACGTGCGTATCGAAATGCCAGTGGTACATACAGTCCGTGCGATAGGTTGTAACTGCTAATAGATATGCATGTCTAGAGGACTTAGTAGTTATTAGAAATATCGTGAGTGGATACAATATGAGTAGAGCACGGGGAAGGAGAAGACAACTATTAAGCATAGGGGCTTCCACTTATTTATTTTCCTCTAGTCACAGCTAGTAGTACTCAGTCGAGTGCTAGTGTGCCGTGCATTTACTTTTCTCTAGTCACCATTAGTGACTCACCCGAAAACTAGTATGTCGTGCATTTATTTTCCTCTAGATGCCACTAGGGCCTCGATTGAAACACTAATGCAACGTGACTTTATTTTCGGAGAGCCTCTGCGTGGAATGTTGTCTTCAAAGTGCACTTTCACATAGATGGTTAGGAAGCCCAGTTATTGTTTACACTTTCAGTTATTATAGCATGTTGCTTCTGTATCGTGTTACATTCCTCCGAGGACCTGGTGATTTCTCTAGGTGTGTATTTTTTTGACTTTTCGCAGGTATTCTAGCCAAAGTCGTGATATTCTCTATTCCTTCGGAGATGACTTGCTCTTAGATCGTCCTTTGCTACTTTTGACAAATTCTTTCATTTGTTATGTATTACTTCTCATTTAAAATGGTTGGTAGTAGATTTTTCTCCGCCCAACGACTTGTAAAATGATATTTCATATATTATTATACAAAAGCTTTATTCTTTATTTTGTGGATGAGATTTAGTGAGCCATGATTATACAACATTAACAATTTACGTATATTTATTATACGACTAGCATGTTTACTTACCTAGTCCTACGTATTTTGGGACTGGGGCATTACAGTTTTGAATAGTGGATTTCAAACTCGGAGCAAGAGTCCTCCGACCTGGGCTAGTCCTCATAAGAGGAAAACTAGGATATATCGCTGTGTTTACGTTTGCTCTATGTCCCTCTTATTTACTTTTTTTATATAACTGTGACATAGCCACTACGACACGATAGTGATCTAGTAGTGCTGAGTTTTTTAATTGTTAATATTATGCTGCACAATCTATTCACCCTCTATAGTATATATTGCTGCATATCGATTCTACAATTGGTATTAGAGCGGGTTAATTGACCAGTATTTACTTAGTAGTTAACCGTTTCTGTCATTTACTTGCATATACTCTCTAAAGACACTATCACATGGCTAATGCACGTGAAGGACAATCCACCAACAGACCTCCATTGTTTGATGGAACCAACTATACTTACTAAAAAACACGAATGAGCTTCTACTTGAAGTCATTAGATTTTGACATTTGGTCAATCGTTATTGATGGCTACAAAAAGCCGTCACGTATAGTTGTTGATGGTGAACTTGTTGATAATCCACACGACAAGTATACTGACAATGAAAAAAAACAAGCTAGTTTTGACGCTCGTGCTTTTAACGTGCTATTTTATGCAGTAGACATGACTGAATTTAATAGGGTATCCACTTGCCCCATACCACATAAAGTATGGAAGCTTCTAGAGGTGACTTATGAAGGCACGACTCAAGTCAAAGAATCAAAGATCAGCAGATTGACTCAGGAATATGAGCCACTTAAGATGAAGACAAATAAGACGATTACTCAGATGTTCACCTATTTCCTTGACATCATAAATCCGTTGTCTTCTCTCGGCAATGAGTACAACAATCACGAGAAGATTCGTAAAGTACTGAGGGGTCTCACAAAGAACTGGAACTCTACGGCTACAACAATTGTTAAAGGAAACGATCTCACAACAATGTCACTTGAAACACTCATGGGGAAGCTGATGACACACGAGCTAGATCTACAAGATTTTAAAGGATCGACACCCAAGAAGAAATTAATTGCTTTCAAGGCACAATACAAAAGAATAGTTGAAGAGGAGTTAGAAGACAATGACTCAGATGGAGAAGAGCAAGCTCTCATGGTAAAAAATTTCAGAAAGTTCCTAAAGTTCAATCGTCGAAACAAGAACATCAACAACAACAACAATAATGACGAGGAAGAGCAAATATGGTACGGATATAAAAAGAAAGGACACACCAAGAAAGACTGTCCGTCAGCATTATCGACCAAGGGCAATAAATATAAAAAGAATTGTACGAAGAAATCAATGCCCAGAAAATATTCAAATACGAGCATATGGCACGAAAGTGAAGCTAGAAACTCAGAAGATGACAGCTCTCAAGACGTTATAAATGTTCGCCTAATGGCGTTTGATCTGGTAACTACTAACCCTCTATATGAAGACTTCACATTTGATGAGCTAGGTGATGCCTTTAGTGACCTCCTAGAAGATCATAGAAATTTTTTAAGTAAATACAAGACTTATAAGAAGGTACTTAAGGAACACAAACTTGAGATAGAAAGACTGACCCTACTACTAGAAGATGTTAAAAAGAATCAACCCTCTAGTGAGACTGGTGAGCTTCTATCAAGCTACAATTACATGAAGTATCACACACTCTTGAGAAAAAGGACAAGACCATAGCTCAGCTGCAAGAGGACTATCAAGTCGAAAAGAAGAAGAGTATCAATGCGCTAATTATGACTGACGTCCTAACAGCTAATTATAATAGATTATTTGACACTTCCAAAATGTTATAAATTAGGCTAAAAAATAGCCGATATCGACTGCTTCCTCTCCTAACACGTGTCACTTACCCAAAAGGAACATTATCCAACCAAAAACTGACAAACACAAAAGGTATAGCAATCCTAGACATGCTTTTTATTATAAGCATCCTCCTAAAGCCCATTGGACTACCAAACAAGTACACAAGGCCAACACTTTATCTAACAATCATGCACATGCTAGATGTCACTACCATGGCACCCCTGGTCATACTTCTCCTACATGTAGAGTTAGAAGATTAGTATATTTGAATATTTGTACTTGGATACCAAAAGCTAACGTGTTAAGACCCGGTAAGAAAAGGGTACCAAGAGTTTCATCTACAAATTATTTTGTAGGTGGAACATCCAACCCATTCTAGAAGCCAGTTGATCCTCGACAGCGGTTGCCCATGGCACATGACCCGCAAAGCATCTTTGTTTGCAATACTGTCGAAGAAGAAAGAAGGATATGTCTCCTTCGAAAACAACTTAAAAGGGTACATTATAGGTATTAGTAACATTGGTAAGGCTCCTTATTCCATTATTAAAGATGTATGTCTTGTAACAAAATTAAAACATAACATACTCCGTAAAAGTCATTTAGCTGATCATGGTTATGGTATTAATTTTGTTAAAGATAAATATACTGTTGTTGATAGCTCAACTGGTACTACTATTTTTTAAGGTATTAGGGAAATAATATTTATGTTTTCTATCTTTTGGAGAATACTAACACTGTAGGTAGATGCCTATATGCCAAAAATAATGATAGTCGACTGTGGCACATGAGGCTAGGTTATACAAGCATGGACACAATTGCAAGATTATCCACACAAAAAATGGTACGAGGCTTACCAGAGATCATTTTCAAGAAAGACGTGGTATGTAGCGATTCTAAAAAGAACAAAGCTAATAAATAACTTTTAAATCGATTAACGCTGTAAGTACTACTCGACCTCTATAATTGTTACATATGGATATATTTGGACCCAGCAGAGTTGCTAGTCTAAATGGTAAGCTATATGACTTTGTAATTGTAGATGATTACTCCAGATATACGTGGGATATGTTCTTGCTCATAAGAATGACGTATTTTTAGAATTTGTCACATTTTGTAAAAAGGTACAAAATGAGAAAGGATTTATAATTACTCGCAATCGAAGCGATCATGGTGGCAAATCCGAGAATATTGACTTTGAGCAATTTTATGACACACATGGATATTTGTATAAATTTTCTTGTCCTAGGACTCCGCAACAAAATGGCATTGTGGAACATAAGAATAGAACTCTTAGCGAAATGGCTAGAGTTATTTTAAACCAGTTTAGCCTGCCTAAATATTTTTGGGCTAAAGCTGTAAATACAGCTTGCTATGTTCTGAACAGGGTTCTAATTCGACCTAAATCGAAAAAGACTCCCTATGAACTATGGTTTAGTAGAACGCCCTCTGTTTCATATTTTAAGATTTTTGGTTATTGCAAATGTTTCATTTTGAATACAAAAGATAATTTGGGCAAATTTGACTCAAAAGCCGATGAATATATTTTCCTAGGTTATACGGCCAAGAGAAAAGGTTACCGAGTTTTCAACAATAAATTAATATGAGTTGAAGAATCAATCAACGTCACTTTCGATGAGATGAACAGTCAAATGAACAATGACAGTGGCGATGAAGGCCACGGTACACTAAGCAAAGCACCTACTAAAGCGGAACCCGAAACCATCTACTTGGAGAGTCTGCCAAAGAGAATAAAATTTATGGCCGACCACCCCAAGGACATTGTAATAGGTGAGATCACAAAAGGTGTACGTACTCATTCCTCATCTAGAGATATAGTTTCTAGTGTAGCATTTATTTCACAATTAGAGCCTAAGAACATAGAAGCTTGTAATGATATTTATTGGTTAGATGCTATGCAAGAGAAATTAAAGTAATTTGAACGAAATCAAGTTTGGGAACTTGTTCCTAAGCCTATTGTTCAACTGATAATTGGCATCGTTGGGTATTCCGAAATAAGCTTGACAAGAATGGTTTGGTCACACATAACAAGGCTCAACTTGTAGCTCAAGGATATAACCAAGAGGATGGTATCGACTACGATGAGATATGTCCCAGTTGCGTGTTTAGAATCCATTCGCATGTTATGTGCTTTTGCATATTTTCATGATTTTAAATTATTTCAAATGGATGTTAAAATTGCTTTCTTAAATGGTTTTATAAAAGAAGAAGTTTATGTTGCTCAACTACCTAGTTTTACTAATTTCAAAATTTTGAATATGTTTCCAAGTTGAAGAAATCCTTATACGGATTGAAACAAGTCCCTCGGGCTTGGTATGGCTGTCCAAGCTCTTTTCTACTTGAAATGGTTTTTTTCAAAAGGCAAGGTTGATACAACACTTTTTATAAAATCTTTGGATAGTAAACTTTTATTAGTACAAATTTATGTCGATCACATTATTTTTGGTACTACCAATGAATCTCTTTGTTAAGATTTTTTTAAAGTGTATGCAGAGTGAGTTTGAGATGAGCATGATGGAGGAGTTGAAGTTCTTGCTTGGACTGCAAATCAAGAAAACCACAAATGGGACGTTCATTAATCAAGCCAAATACATAAAGGATCTGCTGAAGAAGTTCGATCTGGAGTCAACCAAACCGATTGGAACTCCGATGGCAACTTCAACTAAGCTTGACATAGATGAACAAGGGAAACCAGTCGACACACGTAAGTATCGAGGTATGATCGATAGTTTATTGTATCTAACTGCTAGTCGCCCTGATATAATATTTAGTGTTTGCTTATGTGCACGATTCCAAGCTAACCCTAAAGAATCACACTAGCGCTGTTATGTGTATCTTTCGATACATTTAGAATGCTTCTTATGTTAGTTTTTGGTATCCCAAAACTACGTCCTTTGACCTGACCGGTTATTCGGATGCTGATTTTGCTTGATGCAAAGTGGATATAAAAAGTACCAGCAGAACCTGTCATTTCCTAGACAAAGCTTTAGTCTCTTGGTTTAGCAAGAAACAAAATTCTGTTGCATTATCAACTACTGAGGCAGAGTATATCGCCGTAGGACATTGTTGTGCACAAATTTTGTGGATGAAGCAAATCCTAAAAGGCTACAACTTATATTATTCACATATTACCATATTTTGTGATAACACTAGCACGATAAATTTGATTAAGAATCATGTATGTCACTCACGCACCAAACATATTGAGGTATGACATTACTTTCTTAGAGATCATCAACAAAATGGAGACATAAATTTAAAATATATTAACACAGTACATCAACTAGCTGATATCTTTACTAAACCTTTGGCAGAAAATAGATTCAACTATTTACGTCGAGAATTAAGAATTTTAGATATCAATAATATTAACTGATTTTAATTATTGAATTAATTCCAATATGTAGCAATTGTTTTAGAGACAAGCTTATAAAGGATCTGTTTGACACCAAGGCAATAAGAGGTTAAGCGAAACAGAACTTAAGCAACTCGTGTGGATCTCCGCTAGTTGGGACAGTATCTCTAAAGCTAATCTGAGACAATCAATGTGTAACAGAATTCATTTGTTAAATAAATTTATCTATATTAATTGATATTTAAATTTAATAATTTTCTGAATTAAACAGTTGAAAGGATTTGATAAATTGGATAAGTGGTTATTGTTTTTAGTATAAAATAGCCCAAATAGAGTTCAATAGAGTTCAGGGTGAGTTGGGCCTGAACTCGGACCGAACTCGGGTAGCTAAGTCACAGCCAACCCAATGGGCCCCACTTCTTCTATTTATCACCCCTCTTTATCTTCTTCCTCTACTCCACGAACATCAGCTCCGAACCCACCAAAACCTTAACCCTAGTTCAATTTGTCCTTCCTATTTTCTTGGATTTTTGCCTCCAAACTTCGGATTAGGGATCTCGGGTTCATTATCTACATCACACTCAATTTCTGGAAGGTATAATCTCTATTTTCCTTCCGTCTCCTATTTCAATTTCTAGAAATATTTTTTTTGCAACGGCTCCTAAGTTATTTAGAAAGAGAAAGAAGAGTGATGAAGGATCATCATCCTCCAAACAACCTTCTATTTTCTCTCCGATCCAACCAGACGATGGATTGTTTTGCGGGTTCTCTTTCAATGCTAGACCAATCCATAAAATGGTTTAGAGATTTTATGACCGCACCGTCTGTGTCGGTGTCCCAATAAATTTAAATATTTTTTTGGACCATCTCAATGCTTTTCAATTATTATAATTTCATTTTCCCTTTCTTTTTCACTACTATTAGGTTATTTTACTGCAATTTGACATATGACTATGGTGTTATTTCTTCCCGTATAGGGGGAATGGATATTAAATTTGATGCAGATGATTTAGCGACGATCCTTCGCATACCCAACGAAGGAGAAGCGCTAACCGATCTCTCCAAAATTTTCTTTCCTTCTGACATGTCTTTGAACACGTTCAAAGCTTCTATTTTCCATCACCGACCTTGTCCTATCGGCAAACTTAAGGCCAAACACTTGAGTTTGTATTTCTACAACATCCACATAATCATCTTCTTTGTTATCCTTCTAAAGCAGACTTCTACTGATGATATCACTGTACTTGAGTTGTCTGCCATCTACCATATTCACTTTGGGATTACATTTTTATTCCCAAAGACTATGATTGAGATAATGGTACGTGCTCGCATGAACAAGAGAAATTTTGTTTACATACGTGCCACTCGTATTTCGGTACTTTAACATTGAACGAGACGAGTATAACGTCCTTTGCTGAACCTGCACATCTTAGTGCAGCTAGGCGTTTTGAGATTACTGCTACTCATCCTCCTGTTGCTCTACCTCCTGCTTCAACTCCTACCCCTCTAGCCACTATTTCTCCACCCACTTATTATCCACAGACTATTAAGGGTCTCTACCATATGACGAGAGATCACATGCAGCTGATCCAGAGTCTGCATCAGGCTAATCTTGATCCAGTTAGTGCTTTAAAGACTCGCTGGACGGAACGGTTGAAAGATTATGAGTATTGTGATGTCATTCACACTCAGGCAATGTCCAACACACTTGCTGACCTCCGTTTTGCTCAGTCCAATCAGCCTGGCGGCCCTAGCTTCCTTTTTAGAGATCCTACCTTCTCTGGCTACCGTGTTGAGGATCAGAAAGTACGCCAATACTTTAATCCTGCAGGCACGTATGATTGGTTTAGATCTTCTAGTGACCCTGCTCATACTTCTGGTGGTGATAATGATGATGTTGATCAGGATGTAGGCGAGGATTGATGATATTTGGATGTCATTATTTTTAGCCTAGATATTATGTTTAGTAGATTTTCTATCTATTGTCATCATGTCTTAGAAATGTCTTACATTCTGAGAACATGTAGTATCAGTTTATGCATTTTCTTTCTAGTTGCTTATTTGGATTAAAACTCTTTTAGTTTCATCTGTAATCACTAGTTATTCTCTTTATGAAGACTAGTAGTTGTCTATTTATCTCTTTTTGGCAATATGCATATATCATAATTTAGCTTCAATAAAGCTTCTTATATTTATAGTTGTGACATATCTGTTTTATTATTATTTTCTTTACGTACGTCTTTTTTGTATGCATCAATTACGGGGGAGCATTTTGGTAAATAACAACGGGGGAGAAAATACAACACTTATCAAGAGGAGAGGGTACAACTACAACTTTGAAGAAATTCTTTTGAACAAGATGTTATATCGGTTAAGGTTTATCAATTATCAAAATGGGGGAGATTGTTGGCCCATTGGTCATGGTCGAACCAATTTTGATAATCGTCTAAACTCGGACCCAATATAAGGGATACTCAAAATGGGCTATGACAATAAGTACTGCTACCAATCGAGATTTGCACAACCGTCGTGTATGTCTTTATTTTCCTTCTCAAATGTATTTTTTACTATTTTATTGAGTCTAGGAAGCAATATAAACTGCGTCGTATTGGCAAATAAGCTTAACCCAAAAATGTTTTTCAAACTACCTATTATTTTTAGACAAACCAAAACAAACCCATATTTAAAAAACAGTCCCAAAAGCCCAACTGTTCCAAAGAGCCCAAAATGATGTTTTAGACCTTAGATTCTGACCTAAACAGAAGACCAGAGTTCGGTCCGAATTTAGCCCGAACTCGGGTACCTGATTTGGTAAACCCTGCAAACCTGTTCTCCCTGTAGACTCGGCTGCAACGGTCAAATTTTTGAACAGTTGGCATCTGAATTCGGGCAGAACTCAGTTTTAGTAATCCTATAAACAGACAAGAGTTTTTCATTCTAATCACTCATTCACTTTTTGTCTTCTCTTCTCTTAAGCTTTCTAAGCTATTCAAAGCCTTCAATTTCAAATATCCTAAGCCTGTTTTACAACCTCTAGTCTACTTGCTAGTACGGTATGTTCTAGAAGTTTCAGAGAGTTATAATCAGAGGCTTGATCCATAGGTTCACACTTCACAAATGAAGTTAGTCGAGCACTTTGGATTTAAAGCTCGGTGTTGTAAGAGCCACAAGCGCTTGATTATCACTTGTGTTTCTAATAGTGGATTTCAAACTCGGGGCAAGAGTCCTCCGACTTGGACTAGTCCTCACAAGAGAAAACCAGGATATATCGCTGTGTTTGCATTTGCTCTATGTCCTTCTTATTTACTACTTTTATATAACTGTGACATAGCCACTACAATACGATAGTAATATAGTAGTGCTTAAACTTTAATTGTTAATATTCTACTGCATACTCTATTCACCCCCCTCTAGAGTATATATTGCTGCATATCGATCCTACACAGATGGTAGAAGATATGAAAGTGAATTGATGAATTGGTGAATGTAAGATAAAGAATTGGAGCTCTATTTATATGATGTTGGGGGATCGAGTTTGGGAAGAGTTTTTTCCCCAACGTTTATAAATTCGAACATTGAGCTCCTGGTCGGGTGGAAGACCAAGTTTATATAAAGACCAAATCAGGATGGCAAAGTTCGGGTTGAGTTTTGTCCCTAGAGTTCGGGCAGAGTTACATCTACATCTATCCAGAATGTTGGTTGGGCTATTTGGTTTTCAATTTTTTAATGGTTTAAGCCTGACTTGAGTATTAGTTTTGATCTGGGTTTAGGTAGGTTATTTTGAGTGGACTTTAGTACTCTAGTCACCAAGTTCGACTACGACTTAAATAAGTCTTAGACTCAAATAAGATATCAAATACAGAAGAAAATATAAACCCGAGCAATATGTAGATGACTAGTGTATCCTACAGGATAGCTTGATTTGTCTTCTTTCTTTATACAATGATGGCTTTTTTCTTTAACGGCAGCTGTCTAAAGATAAACAAATCTGGAAATTTATATACCTTTCGTGAGCTTTGCCTCGTCTTTGTCCGTCATGAATTACCTTTTATGTGCTTAGTGTGTCGATCTTGCTTTCTGCTTGTCTGCAAACTTGTTAGACGAACACAATAATATGCATAGTAGCCGGTATGCACATTAGGACAGTGCTAACAATATAGTGATTTCATGACTATTAGTGATATCATAATGTTAAACATAATTGATTAACCATAATAAAAAATATGATATAATCATTGGACTAATACTGACCACCGTCGCTTGAGCCGTTACGACTGCTCGAGACTCGCAGTCGACACTTCCTCGTTAGCTGTCGCCGATCAGACCACTCTCTCTTCAGTGGCTCGAGCTTCTGACAAGTTCCTTCTCTTCTTCTTCGCCTTCATTTCCTTCTTCTAGAGTCTTCCCTTTTCTTTTGGATTAGTTTATCTCTCTACAAAAAATGTGTATCTTAAGAGGGGTGGGGATTATATTAGATTGGGTCTGGATGCAAATCCTAGGCCAGATTCATAGTCTCGAGAAAGAATAAAAAAGAAAATGAATTTGAGGCTGTGGGAGCAGGCCGAACCATGTGAGAAAGGCTAAGAAAGAAAAGAAGAGAGAAAAAAAGAAAGGAAAATGTTTCAGTATTAGTTAATATTTTATTTTGGGTAGTTATTAATAAATATTAGTGTCTAATATTAGCTAATTAATTTGGTTAATATTTTTGGTATTTAGTGCAGGTTATTAGTTAATAGTTAGTTAGTAATTAGTTAGTTAAATATTTGGAATTAGAATAATTGGTTAGTTAGTTACCTTCAGGGAATTTTTTAGAAAACTCTAGAAATGTTTTCCAAAATAGAAATGAATTATTTCTAACTATTTATATGTGGTGATTTAGATGCGATTGTAATTTTCAGTAAAAGGCAAATACACCGACTTGAACTATGTAGTTTGTATTTCTGAATTGCTCATCTCATATTGGACACATATTGACACGTTTGTATTGTGTCTCATTGATTATATTATGTCTTATTGATTATCTTGCGGGGTTGGGAAAATATTATCTAGTATGTGACCGCACCCCCAAAGCTAGGTTATTGTGGATAGCCTAATTGTACACTCACGTACGATTAAGCCATACCTTATTATACTAATGTGGTTTCCAGCCGGTCGCATACTAAAGAGTATTTCAAATCGCACTTGCATTGATTTATTGTTCATTATTTCAGTCATTGTACTATTTTTTAGTAGTGCAGGTTAGTCTATATCATTATTTGTTGTATTTCAGATTTACTTGTATAGTGTTTATTATCGGGGTTGTATTTTGATCCTTTCTTGACTAGATACGTTAATCGATGACTTCTTCCTTAGCTTTTATGGTTTATAGGACGAGGTCATACTATTACCTAGCATGGATGCTACACAGAGATCGGTGATGATTTAGGATAGACATAGTACATTTGTATAGATCTCCTTCAGTTGTATGTATTGATGTTGTACTTGATAAAACTTGAGGATTTCGTCTTTACTATTTTATCGGATTTGTCTTCGAACATTTTTGTAAAAGATGTATTAAGAAAATAGTGACATGTGTGATCATGTGGTGATTGGATATTGAGCACGTGATTAGTAGCGGTGATGAGCAAAAATTGATAATCATAACCATTTGATGACTATTGAGGACTAGAATAGCTCACTACCGTCGATACTACGACGTAGGTTGGACGTACCCACGCACTCGTGCACGAACAACTGGGTGCGGCATAACATGTTTTTATGCTAGCCCATGTAGGTCCAATAATGATGATTAGGAGTAGAGTACCATTGAGAGCCTATGATATATGAATGTGTAGGACCATAAAGGCCACTTTAAAGGGGGGTGAATAGAGTGCAGCAGAAAATACCCTTTAAAAATAAAAATAAAGGCACAGTACCAACTAATAAAGCAATAAGCATAGATGTATATAGAAAGTAAATGAATTGAGAACAAGAAAGGCAAACACCGAGGTTTATACTGGTTTCCTTCTTAGAGGACTTATCTCAAGAACTCTAGCTCGATGTTAATCCACTATTAAAGTAGCAGTTATACCACGTGCTTTGATCCGAAGGGCATGACGACTTCACAACTACAAGCTTTTGATACAAAGTGTCACGACCCGCACCCGATGTAGGGGGCACGAGTACGTGGGTACGTCCAGCCTACGCCGCAGCATCGGCAGTAGAACGTTGTCTAGGTCAACAGTATTATCTAACATATTTAATGATTATTTGAATCATGACATGTCAATGATAATAACATCTCCAAAGGAGGACAATATAATATCTAAAATTTATACTCAATCACAAATAACTAAAGGAAGATAATGGCACAAAATTATATAAAGATATCAAATGATAGACAGAGAAATCTAACATAAACATAACACAAGTATATACCCAGGGTCTAAGAGTCTACTAGCTCAATAACAATGCCTCTAAATAATAGCATGCCATGATAAACAAGATGGAGACAAATCCAGTACTAATAGCTAGTCTAACGGAGTCGCTATAAGAGTCTCCTCAGTTGGAGCTAAGCCCCCCTGTACCAATATCTCCTGGTCATGTCCTACTACAACCTGTGGCCCGTAATAGGTAGGGCACTCATCATCTAAATCATCTAAAAAATATACCCAGTGAGGATTGGAGCAAAGTACACCTCTAACAATAGTTCCAATAAATGATAAAGATAATGTAACAGTAAATAAAGAGAATAAACAAGGTTAAGAACAAATACGAGAATATAATAGATATGGTAAGTGTTATAAGTAAATACAAGAGCAAGAATATCATATACAAGAACTAATAATAAACTATCTAAGTGAGCGAGCACTAATTTCAACATGTTATCGGCTTGGGAACTTGCACAAGGATTTATGGCCTGGTTGATCATTAATGACATGCACAAGAAGGATATAATCACATATCTACAATAATACTCCGGCCACCGAATGGTATAGTGGATCCAATCATGGTACATTATGACACGAAATTCTCTGAGAAGGTCGTGAGCCTTTACAGGAATCGGTATCCATACAATGCACAAGAACAACAACAAGGCTTGCATAAGGTACACCAAGATATACAAGGAATAGCATGTCATGATGGGATCCAAAAATACCAATCCATGTAACAAATGTGTCAAGAAATCAAGGATATCTTCACTAAATACAAGAAACATAGAATATATTATAAATGACAAATTATCAGAGAATGAACTCGCCTGCGGTCCTAAGCATGGGTGTGGATCGATGTCCAAAATGGAGTCACAAAGACCTAAATATGAAATATAAATGTCAATTGGTGTTTTGGTATGCTAAACATTGATATCTAAAGTAAAATGTGATTTCTAGGTCAATTCTAGGTCATTGGAGATCAAACTAGGTCAATTTACCTAAAAGGTTGACTTTTAGGGTTAAATTAGTCAACGCTAGTCAAAACTAGGTCATACCTAGGTTTTTAAGTCCATACCTTGCCATACCAAGGTATTCTAGCCACTATTAGGAAAGACTAGGCCAATACGCTATTAAATACCTATAACATATACACATAGGCCCTATATAGCAATATCCGAACTATCATCCCAATACCTTATTGTTATCTAGCATCTATCATATGGTACCCAATTACCTATACCTCTAACCTATGGTAATACACAATAACTTAGCCATCCTACATCACATAGGTATTCCCCAATACCTATGTGTTCTACCTATTACCCATGTCTTTGCTTATACTAGCCTACATTACATAAATATCCCCCCCCATTACCAATATGCTAATCCTTAACCCGTTACCTACATTATCTACTATTACCATTACCTAGACACTCACACAAACACATATACACATAGACACTCACACAAACACATAAACACACTAGCTAGCCACACTCGCACACAACTAGGATACACCACACACACATTGCGGCCTAGCAGTCACAATCTACTGCTTGCTACTCCACACATCTTCCCCTGCTAAACTCCTCCTACTGTCTGTAAAAGCAGCAATTTCCTACTGTGGCTCTCTGTGCACAAGTGCATAGGTGATTATCCTCTATCTCTAACTGCTAACAGCAGTGTATGCTGCTAATGCATTTCATACAACTACTATTGTTCTTGCTACTGCTACTGTTGTTCTTGCTACTGCTGTAGCTAAGTAGCTCTACAACTGTTACTGCCACTGAAGCTACTGCTTATGCTAGTGTCACTGCTACTTCCTTCCTTTTGTTACAACTACTTCTTAAGCACCTGCTCTCGCCTCTTCGTCTTATTACTGCATTCTGTTACTACTATTGCTACTGCTAAGGCTACTGCTACTCCCTACTTCTAATGCTACTACTTTTCCACCCCTCTATATACAACTGTACAATCCAAGCATTATCAGTTACTCCTACTGCTGCTATTGCGCCTATTCTTATCTGCTGATACTGCTTCTTCAATCCCTTGATCACCTGCTGCTGCCAAAGGCAGCAACATACTCTGCTGTTGTGCTTATGATCCTCCCCAATCTCTCTATAAACCTATAAATCTATCAATCTACACTTCTAACTATCTAACAATTGATGTCATTACAATTGACCTATCTAATTACCTAGTTGGCTAACACACACTCAAGACACAAACATGTGCATAACACATACATACACATGCACACTATCCCACAAGGCACACATGTGCATAAGCTCTCACACACATACAAGGACATGTATGCATCCCCAAATGCACACACTCACACACCTATATAAACACACACAATATCTATGCCTACTCATATACACACATATAAGGATTATCTATATAGATAAGTAGACATACAACACACTTTTATACATGTGGTACTCACATGAGAGTCAAAAATAAACATTTGGTGTGCATCATCCCCATATTGCACTAGTCTGTGATATGCTTGTGATACGCCCAAGATACCTATACCAAACCTTGTCCCAATCATACCAAATCACGTGAGCAAGTCTAAATATATGTATATAAACCTAATTAGAGCAATACAAAGCTAGTGTCAAGTGTCATGTGAAGTTGGACATGTGTGCCACAAGTGTTGGAGGAGAAAATTCCCAAATTGACTCCGTATTCTAGCACCATGACACAACCTACTCGTATCTATTTGTGGACTCATATTTATCCACACACAACAACTACTAGTCAATTTAGTTTAATAATCCAAATGACAAACACTTGGTGCACCATTCTCAGATTTTTCTAAAAATGGCACAAAAACTCTATGTAACTTTTACACAAAGGATCATTAGAGCCAAGTTCTTCCTTCTATAGATACCCCTAGTACATGGGTGGGTTCCTAATGGTCCAATGCATTTATTAGACTCTAAAAATAGAAAAAATAGATGTATACCTATTGGGAGATGGATTTTCAATGCAAAGCCCGGTGGATACCATTCAGACACGGTTGAGACACAAGCTCCTAGTCCAAGCTCCCTCTCCTTATGCTTCTTTCCTCTAAAGCTTCTATACTCTTTGGATGAAGAGTAGCGAATGATTGGGAATGGTTGGGAATTTTTACATGGAAATTTGGTGAAGAAATGGAATAATTTTGGGAAGAGCACCAAGCCTTGGAAAATATGCTTAATTGGAGAATGAAGTGAGCTCTCTCTTTCTCTCTCTCCCCCCTAGCTAGGGCCGGCCACTAGAAAACCCCTCTCTATGTCATTGCACAATGACTAAAATGCCCTCCTATGTTGTCATAATGGTTTGGTTAATCAAATGAAGCTTCTAATCTAATTTGGTAATTAATCTAATCCCTATTCATGACATGTTTTGACTTAAATAAGTCTAAATGAGGTAGCCTAATATGTTAGTCCAAGTATCATGACAAACCTAATCGGGTTCACTAACCAAGGGTCAAATTAATAGGCTAATATACTAACAAATGCAACAATCACTATAATTAATTAAATAAATATACACGATATATTAATAATATAAAAATAAAAAGAATAACCATATCTAGGATTATGGTAGTGACAAATCTACCCTCTTTAAAATAATTTTGTCCTCCAAATTAAAAATACGAAACTAGATGGACAGTCGTCGGAGGAAGCGGATAACCTCACACGGAGTACCAAGAAATTCAAACGAAGATATCCGGAGATCTCTGGTTCTACTTCTCCTTCCTTTGGTGTGGGAATGCAATCAAGACAAGAGGAATAATACCTCAAGGCTCGAAGAGATAAAGGTATCGCTCATGCATGTCATTCTCCTTCTCCTAGGTAGACTCACCCGAAGAGTGATGCCTCCATGCGACACGAACCAAGGGGATAACCTGGTTCTGGAGCACATTCTCCTGACGATCCAGAATCTCTACTAGCTGTTGTGGATAGCTGAGAGTCAGGCCCACCTCTATTTCGGAGTGACTAGTATCTGCTATGTACTGCAACGCCCCAGTCCCAAAATACTTAGGATCGAGCACGTAGACATGCCAGCTGCACATATACGAAGAATAATCAAATATATGAAATCTTCGTATACGTACATAAGCTGTAAATCATAATAACCACAGGCCAGAATATAAATAAACTATATCTCATCACAGCTCAGCACAGAAGATATAAAAAATCCAGAATAAATAAGTGAATCAAAGAGATAGCCGGGTGGACATACCCACTCCAAACAGCTATATAAAATAGTCTCAAATGATCGGAGTCCAACCTCCACAAAATGAAAATAATAGAAAGTAGAAGATGTCCACTAAATGTCTTAATGAATAAATAAACTAGAAATCAGCTAGAGGTGCCTCATCATCGATGTAGGAAGGATACAATGCCATGCCGTACTCCTGTAGGAAATCGTCTAACCCTGGAGAGATAACCAGGTTCTCAGAGGGATGTAACAAGATACAAGAAAATACCATGCCATATAAACTGTGATAAAAGAGAATAAAAAGGGGATGCATGCAATAGGGTTCCTAACCATTCTACTGTGAATATGCAGTTGAGATACAATCCTTCGACGTATGAGCCCTGACTGTAGATGGGATCTACATAGTTCCCGTATAAGGCACCTGGGGCCTATGTCCGTAATGTCCGAAGATCGTCAGAGGGCATCATGTGCATGGGGGTACGTCTATAACGCTCTGGAAAACGTAAGAAGGCACCTGGAGCCTGCGTATCTGGAGGAGCACACAGGTAATCAGGGAAGTGGAAAGAAGCCCATAAGTCAGGTATTTTTCTCCCCACCGAATGCCTAGTATCATCATCTCCATGACTGATAAGAACCTCTAGTAACCGCCAAGTCTTCTAATATGCAATTCTATTGGCAATTACTCCTATCCGTCGTACGCTCCATACGTATCGGTGGCCAGCCGACTACGCGGGTACGTGTCCTACATGTGACTCACAACTCGTGATGATCATATGTCAAGGCCGTATGAGATATACCAATACCTCATCATCAATGGGTGGTCACTAAGCTAAGTCAATGCAAGAGAATAAAACAAAGGCAAGTAAACGACCGATATAGTCGCTTGCACCCAAGTGTGACTTGGACGCACAGTGATATAATACTAACAACAGATAAGTAATGCTGAATATAAATAACTAAAAATAAGATAAAGTAAATCACAGAGAAAGGTGGCAAGGTATCTTGTCTGGCGGTGCATGAATGTCAATCCAACAATCAAGTACGTCAGCAGTAAATATCAAAATCCACGAACGGCTCCGGATCCTGAAATAAATATCAAGAACATTCTCGATGTAAAAAATATATCTAAGAAACGCCTGTCCAAAAGTCCAATTCTGGAACAGAGGCAAAATCGTAATTTCGGGTCAAAACGATGTCAACCGTTGGATTCGTTTTTGCACCGAAATACGTACCAATATCTATGGTCTCTAAAGTCATCAAACTACATGTCTGCAGGTCCGATTTGAGGAGACGAACCCAACCATATGTTCCAAGTTGGATTCCGGCGGGCCGTGTACAATTTCTCCTGTTGGATCGGGTCGCGGGCCCACCAATTAGGCGTTTCGATCGACCTTCTCAGAATTGGACCAAATTTGGCACACATGAGCAAAATTTCGAAACGATCTGCTGGCATAAGTTTTGTCTCGATACGGCAAACGTACACGAAGTTATGGCCAAGTTTGCAAAAGGTCAATACGGGGGTATCTCGACGGATACGTACTGATTTCGTCATGCACATGCAACAAAATCGAGTTCCGTCAGTTCCCACACTTCGGTAACATCCATACGCGTCTTTCGATGCATATAGTTTGTGACCACGTCGTCCGGTTTGTCAGGGCGCACGCCGTATCGGGATGAGTTTTCTATATTTTTGAGTTTTTCGAAAACTATTTTTCAACCGTGGATTTGAAAATAATGGCATACAGTAAATGAAAAATTAAACTACAAGAAAGGATTATAAGTTCTACATGTGGTCGAAGACTTTGTTCCGGTAAAATTTTAATTCTGCTAATAGGTTGACGAGGACGGACCTTCAAATAATACTACCTGGACTGTTTACAAACTGTTTATGTAACAATTTTTCTCTGATGTTTGGCTTGATTTTCTAGATCAATGGCACGACTACTCCCCGAGCTAGTTGCTGGGGTGACGAGTGGGTTATGGGGTCTCTCAATAGGAGTTTATAAACCTCGATTTGATCGAGTAAGCGAAGAGAAAATCGGATGGTAAGGTGTGTACCTTGCTGTCGACAGAGCAGAGCACTGCTCTATTTTGGTCGTCGGGTTTTGGCTTCCTCGCGGTGATATGGCGACCGGAGACTGCGCGCAGGTGGTCGGAGACGTGCAGAGCAGTGAGAGGAAGGCTCGGGGTCGTCGTGTTAGGTGGTAGATGAAAGTATCTAGGGTTCCTTGAAGTTATATTGCTCGTTCATATACAATGATAATATCTGAGTTTTTGATCGGATTAGGAGTCGAGTGTGCAGGATTTTAATTCAATTCTAGTAGGTAATCTCTTGTAGATAGGATTAAGATCTTATTTGAATCAATTTGATTCCTATTTGATCGAGTATTAGGTCGGATTTGAATTCCTTCCTTGCGGTTGTGTGGGCAGGGATCGAAGAGTATGGGTTAGAGCATCTCGCGAGAAGCAATTTCTCACAAGAATTTGTGGAGAAGTTTTTGTATTTATTATTATTATCTTTCCTTTTATATATATATATATATATATATATATATATATATATATATATATATATATATATATATATATATATAATTATATGTAAGAATATTATAAGCCAAGTATACTTATATATATAGTAGTACGAAATACCATAGTTTATGGTGCACATTTATATACACTATATATCTATAACCATATATAAACCTATATATTAGTATAAACATATATGGTTCATGCTAGGGTATTTCTAAAGGAAATACTAGCATAGTATCAAGTATATAGCAAAAAAATATTTTGTATTTATACTACTCCTTTAACTAATAATAAAAATACAAAAATCATTTGTTAGTTTAATAATACAGAAAAATACTAATAATATTTAAAATAATTTAAATAAATTCATAAAAAACTTTAGGGTGATTACATGTACCGTCTGAACTGCGATACGTAGAACACGTTGTGAACTCCATCTAGTATCAATGGCAAGTCTAGTCAATAGGCCACAACACCGACCCTCTTGAGAATGGTGAAAGGTCCGATGAACCGTGGCCTAATCTTGTCAGAGAAATCCTCAGGAACACTAGATCGCCAACCTTTCACAAAATAAGACCTCAACACAATTTCTAAAGCAAATAATCATAAGCAAGCACAACATAAAGAACTAAAGCTATACCTCAAACTCCAAAGTTCACCAGCACCTAGCGGCCCAATGTCGCTGTCTGTCCTGTGCCACCCGATGTCTATCTCTAATCAGCTTGACCTTCTCTGCTGCATCTACAACTATCTTCGGGCCAAGCAAAGCTCACTCTCCCATATCGTTCCAAGACAAGGGAGTGCGACACCTTCGACCATATAGAGCCTAAAATAGTAACACCTTCGACCCAAGCTATAGGCAATCACCTTCCTATGTTGCAGAAGAATATAACCCAAGTCTTTTCCAGAAGCATTACTATAGATAGTGAATCCATCTGTCCCCGATGGCATCGTCAAGATAGGAGCTATAGTTAACCTCTTTTTTATTTCCCCAAAGACAATCTAGAACTCCTCGGACCACACAAACTCTACGTCCTTCCTATGTATAGGCAATCACCTTCCTATGCTGCAGAAGAATATAACCTAAGTCTTTTCCAGAAGCATTACTATAGATAGTGAATCCATCTGTCCCCGATGGCATCGTCAAGATAGGAGCTGTAGTTAACCTCTTTTTCAATTCTCCAAAGGCAATCTAGAACTCCTCGGACCACACAAACTCTACGTCCTTCCTGGTGAGTCTGGTCATCGGCTCTGCAATCCTAGAAATCCTGTACGAACATTCGGTAGTTGCCTGCCAGAGCCAAGAAACTCCAAATCCTTGCAACTGTGCTTGGTGTGGACCAAGACTCAACTGTTGCAATCTACTTCGGGTCTACCGATATGCGGTACTAAACTTGAGCTGAGTACCCAAGCTAGCCTGCAAACTCAGTAAAATAACTATTAAGATCCAAGACTATGCTCACAGGAACCCCGTGCAACCTGACGATCTGCCTCACATGCATTTCTGCCAGCTTCTTTATAGACAAGCCTACCTTGAAAGGTAAAAAGTGGTTCAATTTGGTCAACCTGTCAATGATGACCCAAATCGCGTCTTTCCCTCATGGAGACCGTGGAAGTCCATAAACAAAATCCATGGTAATGTGTTCCTACTTCCACTCAAGAGTGGGTAGTGGCTGAAGCAATCCACCTGGCCTTTGTCTCTCTACTTTCACATGCTGTCACACTAAGCATCTGGATACAAACTGTGCCACCTCTCACTTTATGTCATACCACCAAACGTGCTCTCTCAGATTCTTATACATCTTGTTGGCACAAGGATGTATAAAGTTCAAAAATGATATAATTCCTGAAGAACCTCCTCCCGTAGCTCTCCACTAGGCACGTACAACCTAGTACCATACCTCAATGACCCATCCACGATAATAGAGTAGTCATCCAACAATCCTGCCTTAACCTGCTCTCTAATGCTTCTCAGAGTCACATTATTAAACTGTATTGACTTGATCCTGTCCATCAACTCTGACAAAATTTGTATGTCCCACATCTGCATCTCCATCCCAAGAACTACTACCTTGATACCCATCCTCTATAGATCTACCAATAAGTGACGATCTACTGTCAAGTACATAGCTACCAGATACCTGCTCAAGGCATTAGAATTATGTTGGTCTTGCTTGGGTGATACTGCAAGGAGATATCGAAGTCCTTCATCAGCTCTAACCACCGCCTTTGCCTCATATTCAACTCTTAATGAGTAAACACGTACTGCAAGATCTTGTGATCTGTAAAGATCTCTAGACGCTCTCCGTATAGGTAGTGTTTCCATAGCTTCAGAGCAAAGATAACTACTGCTAACTCCAGATCATGGGTCGGGTAGTTCTTCTCATTAGAACAATTGCTTGGATGCATAGGCAATCACCTTCCTATGCTGCAGAAGAATATAACCCAAGTCTTTTCCAGAAGCATTACTATAGATAGTGAATCCATCTGTCCCCGATGGCATCGTCAAGATAGGAGCTGTAGTTAACCTCTTTTTCAATTCCCCAAAGGCAATCTAGAACTCCTCGGACCACACAAACTCTACGTCCTTCCTGGTGAGTCTGTTCATCGGCTCTGCAATCCTACGTCCCTCCTGGTGAGCCTGTCAGAGCCAATAACCTCTAAATATTTACAACTGTGCTTGGTGTGGACCAAGACTCAACTGCTGCAATCTACTTCGGGTCTACCGAAATCCCCTCCTCATTCATAACATGACCGAAGAACTCCACCCATTCTTGGAAGAACTCATACTTCGACAACTTCTCGTACAGCTTCTCCTTCATGAGGGTCTCGAACACAATTCTCAGGTGCTCCTCGTGCTACCTTGGCATCTTCGAATAGATCAGAATATCATCGATGAACACCAATAAAAACTTGTCAAGGTATTGATGGAATACCTTGTTCATCAAGTTCATGGACAATGTTGGGGCATTAGTCAACCCAAACAACATCAAAGTGAACTCGTACTGGCCATAACGAGTCCGAAAAGCATTCTTCGAAATGTCTTCCTTTTGTCTTCACATGATGGTATCCAGACCTCAAATCTATCTTAGAAAATACCTTCGTGCCACTCAACTAATCAAATAAATCATTATTCATCGACAACAGGTATTTGTTCTTAATAGTGAGGTTATCCAGTGCCGTGTAATCAATACACACACGTACCGATTCATCTTTCTTCGGTAAAAACAAAACAAGAGTATCCCAAGGTGAAGAACTGGATCTGATAAATCTCTTGTCCTGTAGCTTATCTACCTACTTCTTTAACTCTGCCAACTCACTGTAGTTGATCCTATAGACGTGTTACGAAATAGACTTCGCACCTGGTACCAAGTTTATAGAAAACTCAACATCCATGTCCAGCGGCATTCCTGGCAACTCCTCAGGGAAAATATCCAAAAACTCTGCTATCAATGGATGTGGCAACTCCTTCTCTTCCACCATAGCTCCACAGGTAAAGCCATCCCTCTTCAGCTGCCCCTCTGACAAACTCAAACTCTGGCTCTCCTGGCGGACTGAACAAAACTCAACCTCCTCTATAATCTATGATAGCATGGTGCCTACTCAACCAATCCACCCCGAGTATAATATTGTAGCTCGGAAGTGGCATTACGAGTAAACATGCGCTCAATTCCCGACCTCTCAGAGAAACTCTCCGTCCCTTGCAAGCATCACTGACCAGGATAATGCCTCCTCCGGTCATGATCTTGTAAGTCCTACCCAAAGGTTCAGTAACAATATGATGTCTAAAAATAAATAATACATATACAAAGCTATGTGTAGCACCAGGGTCGAATAATTCTAAAGCAGAAAATGAATCAAAAAGTACAGAACCTGTGATAACATCTCCAATGGGCTCTGCCTCCTCTACCGTCAAAGCAAATGCCCTACCCTAAGCACCCCTCTGTTGCTGGTGCTGAGAAAACCGCTGCTGCTGGGTCTTGAGTGTAGGTCCCCTCCGCTGTGTTGCAGGTGGCCTAGTCGGTGCTCTCTAATATGCACCTGCTTCTTGAGCTGCATGACGAGGGTTCAAAGGACAATTCCTCAGCTGATGCCTCTCGATACCGCAATATAGGCACACTCCTAACCGTTTCCTGCAAACCTTCTAGATATGGTCGAGCTTCTTTCAGAAGCGGCAAGAAGGATCATAATGTAGCGGCCTCAACTGTTGCTGTGGCACCTACCAAACTGGCACCCTAGCTGGAGACAGAAATAGTTGCGGTGACTGGAACGATCTCTGCTGAAGCTGGAAATGCTTGGCCGGTCCTGTACTAGTACCAACACCACCCACAGCATCACTGCCTCTCTTGGGCCCGAGGCCCAAGTCCTGCCCCGCAAACTAGACATCCATCAGAATGTCTTCGAAGGTACCGTACGATTCCCAGAAGTTTGTGACCTGACCTCTCTGCTCAGGCTCCGCTTGAACTTCCGGACCTGATCTCCTGGGTCCCGAACCATGCTCTTTGTGAAGCAGCTCGGACGGGAAAACTCGATGTCGTACTCGTCGACTAACATGCTTCCATGAACTAAACCAAGGAACTGGCTCCCTAGGGCACCCAAAGCTACATCAAGAAAGAACTTTTCCTTGAAAATATTCTTGAAGGCCTCCCAAGTAAGTCCAGTCACGGCGAGCCTAGGCTCCATGCGATACCATGTGAGCACAATATCAAATAGCTGACTGGCGGTTGCCTCAACCTACAAACTCTTAGGAATCTGTGCTAGTTGTAGAATCCTCTCAACGCCCTCCAGCCAGTAATCTGTATAAAGTATCCCTTTGGTACCTTTGAACTCTCGAGGAGACATCATCTTGAAGTCCACAATGGTACCAGACCTCGACTGCTGCTGAACTAGAGCACCCTGAGGCTGAACAAGCACCACCTTCTCGACTACAGCTAATGCCAGCTGTAGGCACTCTCAATGCACTAGTGCATCACCTCAACCTGTCTCTACTGCACCTCGGCTTGGGCTCTTTGAGCCTCCATCATCTGCTGAAACAACACAAACATATGTACTGCCTCAGTCGGTGTTGGAGGTGGTGGAGGAATAGTCTTTGGCTCTACGGGTGCAACCCTCTAAATAGACGGAGGAGCACCCCCAAAAGTAGCTGAAACTACTACATAAAAGAAAGAAGTGGTAGGAGCAACCCCCACAGCCGAAACAGGAGGTCGAGAGGTAGTAGACCTCTCCGAAGCTGTCGCGGATCTAGAGCGCTGAGATCTAGTCTTCGGCGGCATCCTGAAGATATATCAAACAAAGAAAGTCAATATGGCACAAGATAAGATATTATCAAGGATAATTAAATTCGAAGAACAATATGCAAAAAGAATTTGGAATGGTAATCAAATAGATCAAAAGTTTCCTAATTGTGATTGAGTATCTCCAACTGTAGCTTATAACTTATATCCTAATGGCAGGATCGTAATAGCACTCTAAGTCTGAGCCCCACTAGGATATAGCACTATTTGCGACCTATAGACCTGCATGGGCCACCATAAAAATATGTCACGACCCGCACCCAGTGTAGGGGCACGAGTACATGGGTACGTCCAACCTACACCGTAGCATCGGCGGTAGAACGATGTTTAGGTCAACTACACCATCTAACATATCTAATGATTTTTTGAATCATGACCTGTCATTGATAATCACATCTCCAAAGGAGGACAATTTAATATGTAAAACTTATAATCACAAATAACCAAAGGAAGATAATGGCACGAAATAATATAAAGATATAAAATGGTAAACAGAGAAGTCTAACATAAGCATACCACAAATCCATACCCAGGGTCTAAGAGTCTACTATCTCAATAACAATGCCTCTAAATAATAACATGCCAAGAGTCATAAAGCTGGAGACAAATCTAGTACTAATAGCTAGTCTAACGAAGTCGCTAATAGAGTCTCCTCAGCTGGAGATAAGCCGTCTTGAGCCAATGTCTCCTGGTCAACTCCTATTAATCTTATGGCCCATAGTTGGTAGGACACCCATCATCTAAATTATCTGAATTATATATCCAGTCAGGATTGGAGCAAAGTACACCTCTAACAATAGTTCCAATAAATGATAATGACTATGTAACATTAAATAAAGAGAATAAAAAGGTAAAGAACAGATACGAGAATATAACTGATATGGTAAGTATTATAAGTAAATACAAGAGCGGCAATATCATGTACAAGGATCAATAATAAACTATCAAAGTAAATAAGCACTAGTTTCAACATGTGATCAACTTAGAAACTTGCATAAGGATCTATGGCCTGCTTGATCATATATACGATGTAAGATTAAAACTCACAAGAAATAATAACATGCACATGTTGGGTATAATTACATATCTACACAAATACTTCCTGCCCCCGACTGGTATAGTGGATCCAACCATGGTACGTTACGACACAAAATTCTCTGAGAAGGTCGCGAGCCTTTACAGGAATCGGTGTCCATAGAATACACAAGAACCACAATAAGGCTTACACAAGGTACACCAAGATATATAAGGAATAATATCTTATGATGGAAACTGAAAATACCAATCTGTGCAACCAATGTGTCAAAAATTAAGGATATATATACTAAATACAAGAAACATAGAAGATATCATAAATGGAGAATTATCAGAGAATGTACTCGCCTGCGGTCCTGAGCACGGGTGTGGATCAATGTCCAAAATGGAGTCACAAATTCTTAAATATAAAATATCAATGTCAATTGGTATTTTGGTGTGCTAAACATTGATATCTAAAGTAAAATATCATTTCTAGGTCATGGGGGTCAAACTAGATCAATCTACCTAAAAGGTTGACTTTTAGGGTTAAATTAGTCAACACTAGCCAAAACTAGGTCATACCTAGGTTTTTAAGTCCACACCTTGCCATACTAAGGTATTTTACCACTACTAGGCAATATGAGGCCAATACCCTATGTAAATACCTATAAAATATACACATAGGCTCTGTATAACAATATCCTAACTATCATCCCAATACCCTATTGTTATCTAGCATCTATCATATGGTACCCAATTACCTATACCTTTAACCTATGGTAAAACACAATTCCTTACCTATCCTACATCATATAGGTATTCCCCAATACCTATTTGTTCTACCTATTATCCATGTCTTTGCTATACTAGCATACATTACATAAATATTCCCCTCTCCCTTCATTACCAGTATGCCAATCCTTAACCCATTACCTACATTACCTACTATTACCTTTACCTAAACACTCACATAAACACATATACATACTAGCTAGCCACACTTACACACAACTAGGACACACCACACACACTGGTGCCTAGCAGTCACAAACTACTGCTTGTTGCTTTTCACATCTTCCCCTACTAAACACCCCCCTGCTGCCTCTAATAGCAGCAACTTGTTGTTGTGGCTCTCTGTGCACAAGTGCACATGTGATTATCCCTTATCTCTAACTGCTAACAGCAGTGTATGCTGCTAATGCATTTGATACTGCTACTGATGTTGTTGCTACTGTTGTAGCTAAGTAGCTCTACTACTGCCACTGAAGCTACTGCTTATGATAATTTCAATGCTACTTCTTCCCTACTGTTACTGCTACTCCTTGATCACCTGCTACAACCCCTGTTTCTTGCTACTACCTTATGTTACTGTTATTGCTATTGCTAAGGCTACTGCTACTCCCTACTACTAATGCTACTCTTTCTCCCCCTACATACAACTGCACAACCTAAGCATTATTTGTTACTCCTACTGCTGCTATTGCTCATATTCTTATCTGCTGCTACTTCTTCTTCAATCCCTTGATCACCTGCTGCTGCCAAAGGTAGCAGCATACTCTACTGTTGTGCTTATGATCCCACAATCCCTCTATCAACCTATATATCTATCTATCTACATAGCTAACTATCTAACAATTGATCTAATTACAATTCACCTATCTTATTAGCTAATTCGCTAACAAATACTCAAGACACAAATATGTGCATAACACATACATACACACACGCACACTATCACACAAGGCACAAATGTGCATAGGCTCTCACACACAAAGAAGGACATGTATGTATCCCCAAATGCACACACTCACACACCAATACAAACATACACAATATCTATGCCTACTCATATACATACATATAAGAATTATCTATATAGATAACTAGACACACAACACACTTCTATACATGTGGTACTCACATGAGAGTCAAAAACAAACACTTGGTGTGCATCACCCCCGTATCGTACTACTCGATAATGAGTTTGTGATATGCCCAAAATTCCTATACCAAATCTTGTCTGAATCATATCAAATCACATAAGCAAGTCTAAAATATATATATATATATATATATATATATATATATATATATATATATATATATATATATATATATATATATATATATATATAAACCTACTTAGAGCAATACAAAGCTAGTGTCAAGTGTTATGTGAAATTGGACATGTGTGTCACAAGTATCGGAGGAGAAAACTTCCAAATTGACTCTGTGTCCGAGCACATCATGACACAACCTACTCGTATCCATTTGTGGACACGTATCTAGCCACACACAAGAGTTACTTGTCAATTTGGCCAAATAGACCAAATGACAAATACTTGGTGCACCATTCTCGAATTTTTCCAAAAATGGCAAAAACATTTATATAACTTTTGCACAAAGGGTCATTAGAGCCTAGTTCTTCCTCCTATAGGTACCCTAGTGCATGGGTGGGTTTCTAATGGTCTAACGCATTTATTATAGTCTAAAAATAGGGATAAATTAGATGTATACATATTGAGAGATGGATTCCCACTACAAATCCCGGTGGACCCGCTTCGTACACGGTTGGGACACATGTTCCTATTCCAAGCTCCTTGTGCTCCTTGCCTCTAAGGGGGCGTTTGGTTCAAGTTTTTGAGGCTTGGGAATGGGATTTGAATTCCTTACCTATGTTTGGTATGTTTAAGATTGGGAATGAGGAGGGAATATGAGGGGGTTAGGTGGGAAAGCTATTCCCATAGATGTGGGAAAGCTATTCCCAAGCCCCCTCTTGGGAATAGATTTGCTTTTCTAGGAATGATGTTTGACTATTTTTTTTGGACGGTTATACCCTCACTTTATTTTTAAATTTTCAACTCTCATCCCAAACATGTGAATCATCATGAAATTAGTGAAAGGGTATTAAAGTAAAACTAAATAAATTAAGATTCCTATCCATGTGTGAACCAAACATGAAAATAATTTTTTTTAAAAATTTTGAACTACTTATTCCCAACCTAACCAAACATGGGTATGGAAATGTTGAATTCCTTTCCCATGGGAAATGAATTAAAAATCTATTCCTAGGAATCCAAAAACTTGATCCAAACGAGCCCTAAAGCTTCTAGACTCCTTAGATGAAGAGTAGGGAATGATTGGGAATGGTTGGGAATGATTAGATGGACATTTGGTGGAGGAATGAAAGGATTTTGGGGAAGAGCACCAAGCCTTGGAAAATGCACTCAAATGGAGAATGAAGTGAGTGAGCTCTCTCTCTAATTCTCTCTCTCTCTCTCTCTCTCTCCTAGTTAGGGCCGGCCACTAGAAGACCCCTCTCCATGTCATTGAATAATACCTAAAATGCCCTCCTATGTTGTCATGATGGTTTGGTTAATCAAAGGAAGCTTCTAATTTAATTTGGTAATTACTCTAATCCCTATTTATGACATGTTATGACTTAGATGAGTCTAAATGAGGTTAGCCTAATATGTTGGTCCAAGTGTCATGACAAACCTAATCGGGTTCACCAACCAAGGGTCTAATAAATAGGCTAGTCTACTAACAAATGCAACAATCACCATAATTAATTAAATAAACATACATAATATATTAATAATGTAAAAATGATAAAAATAACCCTATATAGGATTATGGTAGTGACACGAAGAGCTTGTCAACTTCAAACAACAAGTATAAATATAAATACTTAGAAATCCAAGCTTTACAACTCGATCAGACATCTAAAATTGGAACTGTGTTGGCACTACAAGACTGAGAGTTTATCTTGGGAATGGAGAAGGTTTATAGCTCAACTAGAATGGCAAGTAAAGATTGAAAGAATTGATGAAAAACAATAAAGAATTCAATATCTATTTATGGGTTTATAGGGGACCGAGTTTGGGCATAGTTCGGTCCCGTAACGTACACAAATTCGAATGTTAGAGCCTGGTCTTCGGGAGGGAACGGTCAAATAGCAAATTGAGTCCAAGGGACCGAGTTTAGGTAGAGTTCAGCCAAAGTTTGGTCTATATAGACTTTTAGGTTTTTGTTAGTTTGATTTTGTGGACTATGGTGTTTGTTTAGGCTTCGGTTTGAGCTTTCTAGTGCCAACACGACCCAATGCACATCTTGTAGAATAAAGGAGGCATAAAATACATAACAAATAATAAAAGACATATGGCGTCCTTGTTGTACGAGAATAGTTGAAATATGCATTATTGACATTGTGCTGATGTGCTGGCCATGTCGTATTGAGTCATATCAAGTCATGATTCGATCAATATCAAAATTAGGTTGACCGATGACTATTTCGGCCAATAATCAATCTTGTTTTCATAATTGACAAACCATGGCCGATACGCGATACGATATGCTAATACCATGCCGGTACAATGCTTTCCCGTAATTTGTACTGATGCTCCCCCTCAATTTGTGAGCTTTTACAGTTCAGAAGATGTATCGATTTTCTCCCCCTTTGTCACTTCATCAAAATGGATAGCTTCCCTGTAAGTGGTGAAGCCAAAGACAAAGTAGAGAAACAAAAGAGTGAAACAATATAAAATATAAAAAATTAAACAACAGCTGCCAAAAGACCTTAATAAATCTTTAGTTCATAAATTATTAATCGATCTTGGGTTAGCTGTAGGGGCCGGTTCCCAGCTAACGGTTGTCCAAAGACACTTAAGTACCATATCGCTTATGGCTATTTATACCTCTTTGACAGAATGACCCTTTCGATATGTACCTAAAAATAATCTCTACATTAATAAACGAAGATTTTAAAAAATTTAGGAAATGCCATGCAGCTTCATAATTCCTAATTCTCTACGGAAGTAGTCGAAAAACATATATTTATTAACATGCTAGGTTCTACAATTTTAACCATTCAAGAAAGAATCTGTTGGCGCATTACCGAAGTGGCTCAAGTGGTCACACTTTTGTTTGTGTAATTGCTTAGAAAATGACATTTGTAGCTTTATAATCACCAACATGTTCAATGATTTTATGGCTCAGCATAAGTAGCTATACTTAAAATATTAGGCGAAGACTTTTGTATCCAAGACTTGGATCCACATTTCTTAGCTCTGGGAACCCATTTGTACAGTTTCATGTCAACAAGCTTTCTAATATGACAATGACTAGAAATGTGTCCATTTTATACACAATAATGACAAGAAATATTCACATTAGTGCTAGGTATAGATATGGTGTGCATGGATACTTGTAATAAAATGCGTGATTATGTGAAGCTTTAGCTTTGCTTGCTTCCTTTGTAAAAGATATATCGTGTGCGACTTTTTAACGTGTCACGTGTCTTATGTTAGACTGAGTCATCGATTGTACTTTATACTTTTACAATCTAACCTCTAACTTTTTAGAGTTAGTATAGATCTCATCATTTTAACAATAAGAGCATCAATTCTAAGTGCGGGTATAGACTACTTTTTTTTTTGTTTCTAAGTCCTTAAGTTTAGCATTTTTTTGAGTGTCAAGTGCCTCATGCAATCTAAACTCAAGTCTGGAGATTTCAGTAGAGTTATCAGAAGTAGAAGTGTCTCTAGCATCATTCAATAATCAAGTAAACTTTTTATTCTCAAGCTTATATGATATAATATCTTTTGTAGCTTGCTTATACCTATCTAGAACTTTCTTGTAATCATCAAATAAATTATTGAAAGCATTAGATAATTCACCATAAGAGAATTTATTCTCTTTAAATAGAGGATTATTCTGTACCTTGTCGGATAATGCCAATAAATATACATGAAGCTTGACGAGTGCTTTCATCTTTTTCAGTCGTTTGCTTTGCTTTCACACCATATGCATGTGTTAGCATACTTGCAAGATGATGATCTTTCTTTGTTCGACTATTCATAGAGATTTTCTTTTTTCACTTTATGTAACGCAGACCACTCCAATTAATGTATAGAAATCTATGTATACACACATAAGCTATAATATAAGAGCTCCAACTCATAATAAATAAGTCATTATCACAGCCAATAGTAAATCTCATCCAAAATAATAATTAAAGAAATTAAATAACAAACTGTATTAATTAAAATATAAGATAAAATATTTGTCAGGTGGAGATAAATCCAGTACCAAGCGATTGAACCAAAAGTAGAATAAATGAATAGAAACTAACAAGTCCACTACCCAAGGAAGGATCATACGGTCTGCAAAAGAAGAGTCTAGTCCGGGTCATACTCCTCGATATCATGTCGATCTTCCATACCTGAAGAGATCACCAAGTCATTAGGGGACATAGAAAGATACATAAAAACGTACTTTCTAACAGTATATAACATGCATAAATAATAACCAGCAAGGAAACAAAAATGAATAAGTAACAACGATACATGCAACAAAGAAAGGGGAAAAAACCAAGCAACAACTATATAAGCATGCAAGAATAACTACGCATAAATGAACTGTTGGAAAGGAAACAGGTAACAAATGCCAAGTTCCTAGGTGACACATGGCAAGAAGTCAAACGGAAAATCAATAACCCCTGCGTGGACTCTCGGGTTTGAACAATAGCCAATCCTCGTCCCTACATGGACTCTTAGATTTAGAAAACCGAAAATAAGAATAGCAAACAGTCAACCCTCGCCCCTAGTGTGGACTCACGAGTTTGAGAAAAATGAAAATAGGAATAACACATCTGTTTTTACGCACTCATTTTCCTACTGTCACTACTACTTTTACAACTAGGGATAATTTTGTCAATTTAGATTACATATATTTTTTGCATATTTATTTATCTATTATAATGTTTGTTACTATGGTTAGTAGGCTATCCTATTTATTAGATTTGTGTTAGTGGACCAATTAGACTAGATATGACAATAGAGCCCAACAATTAGATTGACATGACATATGGACCAATACTTTAGACTAAGCCCAATTAGGCCCAATTAGTAATCTCATTTATTGAATAGAGATTAGTTTAATTACCAAATTAGGATTAGAGGGGCATATGGAAAATTTTCCATTGCATGGAGATGGCCACATGTGGCTGGCCCTTGTAGGAAGGAGAGCCCTCTCTCTCTCTCTCTCTCTCTCCCTCTCATTATTTTATTTTGTGCCAATTATTCTTCATTTGGTATTCTTCCCAAATTGATCCATTCCTCCACCAATTCTACTCCAATTCCCATCCAATTCTCTTCATTCTCATCACTTGGAGGAGCCTAGGAGATTGATGGTTTAGTGGCCCATACAGGTCAGAGCATATCGTATCGGTTAGGTAACTGTACTGATACGAGCCTGCGACCTTGACTAAATGTTAGAAATCTCAATCCACTCTGCCTTGAAAAATTCTCCTAGAAATTCTCTACGTCCTTAAAAATTCCATATTTGCTCTCGATTATACTCCCTTGTTTTCCGTACCGTTGATTCGCATCCGTTCCTATTTCGGAGTGACGAACGATCGTGCTGTCTAGAATTTATTAGAAATCCTTAAATTATAGTATATATTGCTTGACTATTGAATATTGGTTGTTTATATATATGAGGGATTATAGGTACCATATGTCCTAGATAGTCTTGGTAGAATTTTTAGTCACTAGTTAGAAGATTATATGATTTTAGTGACCTGTGTTTCAAGGGAATAGTGTGACCAAAGGTGGGTAGAAGCCCTCGAGATTTCGTAAATACCAATGACTAGAGAAGGTCATTAAAATATTTTTGAGAAATTAAATTTGAGGAGATTAAGGTAATAGTAGACTTTGATATTTTAAGGAATAGTCATGAATTAAAATTTCGAGGACGAAATTATTTTTAAGGTGGGTAGATTTGTAGCTCCCCTTCCCAAAAATTTTTGGAATATTTTTATTATTTTATTTATTTGATTAAAATGCTGAATTATGATTTTATAAATAATTAGTTAGTTAATTATTACGGTAGATGACTTTAGCCAATTGGAGTACAAGACGACTAGGAATCATGGCACAGATAGTGTAGTGGCGTGCTTTGACTAGTGTATTAGCCATGCCAAGGAAGGCCGAGCCATAGTGATGTCCTAACTAAGAAAACCAGGCCAAGTTGCGACTAAACCCTATAGAACATTTTAATTATTTATTAATTATAGTATTGACCTATAGGAGACCGTTTGTGTCGACTTAGCCCGAACTGGGCCCGAACCGAATCCAAGCCTTTGTAAGTATGTAACGGGACCAAATACGACCTTGTAGACATTTTTGGTAAATGCATTTATTTTCGTATATATTTTTAGGAATTGGCAATTATTTGCTAAATATTTGTTATAGATAAAATATGTATATTAAATATTGATAGGTTATATATTAATATTGATATATTGTTATAGGTAAATATATATATTAAATATATGGGTGCATATATATATATATGTGTGTGTTTTTGAATATATAAAAATAAATATTATATATTATAAATGTGTAGGAATATATAAATAAATAAGTATTTTATAGAAATATATATAATGTATATGTGTATGTGTATATAAATATATACGATGTACACGTATACTTGTATGTATATATATATATATAAAAACTATATATATATGTAAATGTATACGTGTATATATAGGTAAATGTGAATATACGTATACGTATATATATATATATATATATATATATATATATAAATATAGCTATGTATATATCTAAATAGTAAAAGAATTAGAAAAAGGAATATAAAAGAAGTCAAAGCCCAATAGAACTGAGCCCAAGCCCTATTCAAACCAAGCCTGGCCCGGCTCTCCCAAGCACAGTCACCCCGCTCATTGTTTTCCAACAGAGGGGAACCCGCGTATGCACAACATAAATAGGATCGAGAGAAGCAAGAGTAAACCCTAACCTTACACGCAGCATCTGGCCGCGCGTGCCGCCGCTGCGCCACGGCGGGACGGCCGACGGTCGTCGGGCAAGACCACGCACGGCCACGGCAACACAGTTCGCGCAAACAGTAACAGAGTAGTAGCTGTACGCGAGGTAACCCTCTTCCTCGGCTAGTTTCTTCGCATCTACTCGACCGATTCTGATCTCGTAAAACCCTAAGGAGAGTCCACATGACCCTCTTTACGACCCATCCAATAGCTCCTCCAGGCATTGACCCATCGAGTCGAAAATTCAACTCGAAAAACCCAAAAACATATCGTTTTCTGACGACTGAAAGCATCCCAAACCCCCACGTTTGGAGAGAAATTCTGATCAATCTAGCAACAGTCTTTGGAAAACTTCTGAACAGAAATTCTAGACTCCATATAGCTCTTCCATCTCCTTCTGGTGGTTTAAATTTTTATACAATGTATGCAGTTATTTTCTAATCCAAAGTTTCCAAAAAATATTTTTTTAATTAATAGAAAAACTAGAAAATTGTCCGATACGACGTGCGTCCCGCCATTCCGGGCGACATGGCCGCGGACCGTAAGCATCGAAAGCTGCGTAACGGCTTCGTGGTCGTGTGGGCTTTGGCAGAATTCAAATTGGTCGCGTGTGCGCGACGAATTTGATACGTATCCGTCGAAATTTACCGTATCGTGCACTTTACAAATTCTCCAATTACTTTGTGCATGCTCGTCAGATCAAGACAAAACTTGCGCCATCAGGACCGTATCATTTTTCTGGTCCTGTATGCCAAGTTTGGTCCGATTCTGAGACAGTTGATAAAATCGCCGTATCGCGGGCCCCCCGGTCCGACTCAACGGGTGATTTTGTGCATGGCCTGCCGAAATCCAGCTTTGGACATACGATTGGGTTCGTATCGGAAAACCAGATCCGTAGACATGTAGTTTGACGACTTTAGAGACCATTGACTCTGGCACGCTTTTCGGTGCAAAGTGGGTCCAACGGCGGATACCATTTTTGCCTGAAATTACCGTTTTGCTCCTGTGTCCAGAATTGGACTTAAGGACATGCAATCCTTGCTAATTTGACTATTCTGAGACTGTTGGTATTGTCTGTTTCAGATTTCGGAGATAGTTGTGAGGACTTGGACTGCATGGCTTGGCAGTTGACTGTATTTTGTTGGATCTGCGTGCAACCTCCAGGCAAGATACCTTGCCTTCCTCTACAGTTTATTTACATACATATTTATATTATTATGCAGTTTTATTAGTTGATTATTTATATGTGATTTGTATATCATGCCTGCTAGTTTATATATAGCCTTGTTTATAATTAGCTTTATAGTTCAAATTGGATTGGTTTTTTCGTGTATCGTGATTGGGTCGTGTCGTGTCATCTTTGTAGTCGGACTGAGTCGCATCATGCCACATGATGAATAAGTCATATCGAAACTGCTGTACCTTGAAATTCTTGAAGCTAACTTGCGAGCCCACACCAGGGGCGAGAGTTAGTAAGCTAATCCGCGAGTCCACATTAGGGACGAGGGTTAGTAGTTAAGCTAACTTGCGAGCCCACACCAGGGGCGAGAGTTAGTAAGCTAATCCGCGAGTCCACATTAGGGGCGAGGGTTAGTAGTTAAGCTAACTTGCGAGCCCATACCAGGGGCGAGAGTTAGTAAGCTAATCTGCGAGTCCACACCAGGGACGAGGGTTAGTAGTTATATGTCCATACCTGCGAGTCCATACAAGGGATGAGGGTGATGCTAGCCTGCGAGTCCACACCAGGGATGAGCGTTAGTAGTATATATTTCACACCTGCGAGTCCACACTAGGGACGAGGGTGATGCTAGCTTGCGAGTCCACATTAGGGGCGAGGGCTAGTAGTTGTTCAAACCTGTGAGTCCATACTAGGGACGAGGGTTTGTGTATTCGATTGGTTATCCATTGACATCGTGATATCGTGTTCTCGTATTCTTCTCCATCAGTTCGTTTAGGCGTAGTGGTTCTTCCAGTCGTGTGTAGTCGTATTTTCGTGTTGATTAGTCTTTTCCCGTTTATTTCCTGTATTTTCTTTATTACATGATAAACTGCTAGATAGGCATGTTTTTATGTATCTTGCTATGTCCCCTGATGACTTGATGATCTCTTCAGGTTAGTGATTGCATGGAGTTAGCTAGTATTTCTGGATGGCGGAGGATTTGCGGTTCTTGCGGGATTCAGGTACCGTTATTGTGTTTATTATCCGCTCGTGCTTTCATACCTTATCATGAGTTATCCTGTTTCTTGATTCAGTTTTAGACTCTTGTTATTTCCTTTAAAGTCTTATCGGGCATTTATGTTAATGGGCTGCAAACCACGACCCATAGTGTTCATTCATGTTTTATTCTTATTGTTGATTGAGATATAGATTTATTTGCCATGATTTGGCAGTATACCATAGCCTTGACAGCGTTTACATATTCGAGTCGGGCTGGAGTCCGTTCGATATGTAGCTGGGCTTGCTCACGGACTCGCGTCCAAAAAGCGGGTGCGGGTCGTGACAGATGGCTAGGAGCACTAGAATAGGAGGCTATTTGCTAGGAGGTCATGTCCGGATCGTATCTATTGGACTTTGTATTGGGAATCCATCTTCCAATATCTATGCATTGCAATTTCTCCTCTAATTAGACTCTAATTGTTCAATTTGACCATTAGGAATCCACCCATGGACTAGGACTACCTATAGGAGAAAGAATTATGCTCTAATAACCCTTTATGAGAAAGTTATGTTAAGATTTGTGCCCAATTTGGGGGAATCCCGAGATTGGTGCACCAAGTGTTTGGTATTTGATAATCTAGATCTAATTAGATTTGTTTTAGTTGCGTGTGCCTAGATCCGTATCCACGATTGGATACGAGTAGGCCGTATCATGATACAGTAGGACAACGAGTCATTTTGGGGGTTTTTCCTCCGACACTTGTAGCACACATATCCAGTTTTTCATGATACATTGCATTAGCTATATATTATTCTAATTAGGCTCTAAATTATGTTTTATGCATGCTTATGTGATTTAGGTAGATTCGGACAAGGTTTGGTATAGGTATCTTGGACGTATCACTAGAGTTTTAGTGTGATACGAGGGTGATGCACGCCAAGTATTTGGTTTTTGACATTTTTGTGAGTTTCATACATGTATGTTGTGTGTGTCTATTTACCTATATAGATGCCTATGCGTGTATGCATGTGAGTGTCAACTTCATATGTCTTTATTTACATAAAGATTTGTGTGTGCGTAGATATGAATGTGGGTGTGTAGCCATAAGGATATAGATGTATGAGTGCATAGGTATTTATATAGTTGATGTGTGTGTGTTTGGTTTTAGCTAGCAGCTAGTCTAATAAAGGGGGATAATATGCTCCGTAATAGCACTTAGCAGCAGTAGCTGCTTAGGAAATAGGTTAGGACCGAGTAGCAACTGTTAGCATATTTTAGAAGAGTTGAAACAACAGTAGAAAGAAGAAGAAGTCAGCAGCAGTAGTACTGCTGTCTACTAGCAACAGTAGCAGAAAAGGTTACTACAGAGGCAGTAAGGAGAATTAGGTAACTGTAGTAGAAGTTCTATGGAGTAGCACTGTAAAACCCACAATTCAGATTTTTTAATTAATAAATGGGTTTTACTATATTAATTTGGTTGATTGTAATTTTAGAATATTTGCTATTATTATTATTATTATTATTATTATTATTATTATTATTATTATTATGCCTTAATATGGGAAAAAAATAAATTTTAGTTTTATAGGATTTAATGAATTGTAGATTATGATTTATAGTTTAATAAATTCTGTTAGCTAGGTTGAGCCTATTAGCTAAAGCCCACGGCTCCTAGCCTATAATCTTAAACCATCAACCCGTTTCCCATCCAAAGCCGCTAACCCAAACCCAATAGACTAAATCCTACCCGTTCAACCCGCTCCCCAGTCACTCGTAGATCCACTTCCTCTGTTGAACCCCCCCACGTAGCCATCCCTTCACATACTTCTTTCTCCAGAAACTCCTGTTTTCCCCACAGAAACCTCCAGAGCTATTTTTTCTTTCCCAAACTTTCACAAAACCTCCCTATCTCCACCTACACTCCACCTCTTCTAAATCTGACCACACCGCAATGCTCCCTTTCTTTTCCCGCCCGAATCAACACCTCATTCGAGGCGTTTCCGCGTGACCCCTGACCGGCCAGCTGACCGGCGCCCCCCGTACCCTGTGCGCGTCACCGCAACCTGCCAGCACCTGCCCGTGACCCGCCAGCGCCGCCAGCACCGTGAGGCCCTTCCGGCGCGTCTTCCGGTCGTGCCTCCGCATGCCAGCGCAGCCCCCGACTGTGCGCCTCCCTGTGTGCTCCCGCGCGACCCTGCCCTCATGCCCCCATGTGCCGCGTCGATTCCGCTCTCATGCTCCCGTCCCGTCGCTTTTGTACGACTCTGAGGCCGAAGCCACCCTTCGGTTCTCCTGCGTCAGATTTCTAGTAAGTCCCCTAAAACTTACTGTGTACCTTTTCCATATTAAGAAACCTTATGCATGCCCGGCCAAACTGACCGAATGAACATCTGTCAGATTGGGGTAGCTAGTTTATTATCAGAACAAATTTTAATATAATAACCATACTAGTTTCTGTACCTTAAGAAATTGGAAACCAGAAAACAAAATGTATCCTGATAGTATAGGAATTAACATGTTAGCCTATTAGTTATGGTTAATTACTAATATTAACTAGAGAAACCTTAGTTTTTTACTATTGTAAAAAACATTAGCCTTATTAACTATATCAGATAGGTCACAGCCCAAATAACGAAGCTATAGTTTACCTACTACTTTTAATATAATAAAAAATATATTTTTAACATAAGCAATTATAAATGAAAATATTTGTTTTATTCACTAAGTAGAAATTTGGTTATTGCTTATTTTGGAAAATATAGTAATTCTCACGTTTTATAATAAATAGCTGTATTTAAAAGATCATTTTATCCATTAATTGCTACGATGTGTATTATGTTTAAAAGTATTAAAATAGTAGCCTAGATTAAATATTTTCAAAAGTTAGAAATGAATATTAATTTATCACGATCTTTTTATAATTAAATTAATGATAATTTCATTTAAAGAAATAACAAGTTTACTTTTTATCAAAAACGTATTTTCTTCTTTATATTCTCACATGGAGTTTTACAAAAATATTTTAAGCAAATGCCTTATAATAATTATTAGTGAAATTAAAGTCTAGATTAGCATGGTATTATTAACATGTTAGTTAATTAGAATTATATCAAACCTTAGATTGGCGACTAAGACATGTTTCACTAATGTAGGGTTCAGTTCGAGACATTAGCTTGATTGTTTTCCTGTCCCTGTCTACAACACCGAAAAAAACTAAGGCAAGTTTCATACTATTCATATTCGTGTTTTAATTGATAATTAAATGCACTACATCAATATGACTATATATTATATCGACACTGACTCACGGGATCTCTCTCGAACCCCAAATTGATTGCTTGATTGACTTATTAACTCGAGAATTGGGGAGTAGTATAGCAACTGTGACCAAAGCCATGTTACTAATATTGACTCTATCACGCTAACCCCTATTGCACAGGGGGTTGAGCCATACCATATACTAGCATTAGGCCCAATATTAGTATACACATTGAATCTACCAGCCGGTCACAGATTGCTATACGTTCAAATCACTATTGAATCATTATAGATTGCATCATTGTCTCTCTTGAGATTTTATTGCTTTGCTGACTCTTTTTTATTATTTAGAAAAATATAATAATGTTTTAAAACTGCCCTTACATTATTTATTATATATTAGAATATTGGATATGGATATATTTTCTTACTCCTCTCCTGTCTGGAGACCAACATTTTAGGTGATTGCGAGGACGAGAAGGTGCCTTTTAGCACTTACTACGAACCCAATCTGAGTTCTGAAGAGGTAGCCGAACCTGACCATGGAGCCATGGATTTCTAGTTACGTCTATCATTTAGCTTTCTTGTTTTGAGTTGTAATAAGGAACAATTGTAATAACTTAATACTTTATCTACTTGTGTATTTGTTTCCAAGATAGACATTTAGTTCTAATTCAAAGTTTCAAATAAAAGTTTTTTTTAACTCTCGCATTATAGAATGTTCTGTTTGTCTCACAACGGTGTAGGCTGGACATGATCCGACTGGACCCAGAATCTTGGAATTGGGTCGTGACATATTTTCAGTAGTGGCCTATCCAGGTCCGTTCTGCAAATTTGGTCTAGTCAACTTACTCTAGACAAACATGCAGCCTTGCATTCTGACCTTAGATTTAAGAATGACTTTAAGAAAACAGACTCTAGAAACAATTAGAACAATTAGACTATTTCAACCCATCACAATGTAGGATCGAATTTATCTATTTATATATCTATTTTTGCTTTCTTATAGTTTCGTAGGTTACCTAAACCTTCCAGAGGATGGCAAAAGGAAAGACAACCTGTTCTGGGCCTGCCGTCGAAGAGGTTTCATCCTCTGAGCACACCCCTACTCAGGCCCAGTCTGACCTTTCTCTGTTGTAGCTTACAAATCTTCTTCATGCTGCACGGGCTCCCTGTACTGCTTACACTTCCATAGTGCATGCAGCATCACCGATTCCTCCGAGGACCACACCACCGCCTACTGATGTGAATCATCCTACTGTTCCACCTGTGCCAGTGGACCCTACCGAACTCGTAGACCGGCTACGAGGAGTTCTTGAGGCCCAAAGGTCGTAAGCTGAAGCTAATCGTGAGCAGACCACAATTATGAGAGAGGGTGTGGAGAATGCCCATAATGTGGCCATGACAGCACTAGATTCATCTCAATCCGATTAGAGGCCTTTTAAGGTAAAATAAGAATAATTTGTTAAGTTTTATGTTTCATTGGAGAAATACAAGTCTGACAAGCAGCCTATTACCCAGGAAAAGGTTGAAAACATCAAGAAACTCAAGAAGTTTGACCTGCGCCCATTCAAAGGAACAAAGGGCATCATCTACGTAGACGAGTGGCAGGATGATATGGAGCGACTCCTCATCATCGCTCGACTCCCTGCTGACCTTAGGGTAGAGGTTATCGCTCTACAGCTCAGGGATCTGGCCATTATTTGGTACATAAATGAGCCAAGATACCAGACTGGAGGAACCTCCTAGCATTCCTTCAAGAAGCAGTTTAAGCAGAAGTTCTTTCCGGAAGCTGCCCTAGAAGCTACGGGAAGGTAGTTTCATGATCTAAGGCAGGAAGACCGTACTGTCGAGGAGTATGCAGCTGAGTTCAATCGGCTCGACAGATTTGCGCCCCGCCTGGTAGAAGACCTAGTGGAGCATGCCAAGAATTCTGGCATGAATTGTGAGAGGAGATCCGTACTCTGGTTGCCGCTAATGGTGTCACGACCCGCACCTGCACTTCGGATACGAAGCGTGTCCAAGCCCAGCCTACGTCGCAGAATCGGCGGTAGAACGCTGTCTATAACTCACAAGTCACTGAATCTAGTATCACATGGAAATCTATATCTCATCCACAAAATAATCAAAACACAACCAAGATCAATGAATATCCATAAAACTGAGTAATAAAGAATATAAACTAAATGTTTCCAAGAATCAAGGTCACGTCTGGTGGACACAAATCCACTACCAATAGACGGAATAAAACAAAGACATGAAATAACTGACTAAGTCTAAACTGTAAATCAAATAACGACCTCAACTACAAAGGCACCATGGTCTAATGCTGGCTCACAACTGCTTGTCTGCTTCTGGCTCAAATTCGGCTAAACCTGAAGAGATCATCAGGTCCTCAGAGGACTAGCAAGATACATAATATACAAACCTTTCAAAAAGTTTATCATACAAGAAGAAAATAGAAAAAGACTAAGCAATACTGATACTCGAATATGAGCAACTACGCATAAATGAACTGTTGGAAGAAAAACAAGTGAACACGAGATCAACGGATAACCAATCGAATACTCAAATCCTCGCCTCTAGTGTGGACTCATAGGTTTGATCAACTAATAACCCTCGCCCCTAGTGTGGACTCGTAGGTTAGCTTCAAGAATCACCCTTACCCCTAGTGTGGACTCGCAGGTGCGGACAATAACTACTAACCTCGGCCCTAGTGTGGACTCGCAGGTTACCTTCAAGATTCAATACAAGAAGGTATAGCAGTTCAGTTTATAACTTCTCGTCCTATGACACGACCCAAACAAGACACAAATGTGAACAGTCCAATCAAACACAAGGCTAACTGTGAACAAGGGCTATATATCGATGAGGCAAAATACTAGCTTGATATGAAAAGCATATGTTAACAATAAATGAAAGAAACTGGATAATGAAAGACAGTACATGTAAATAAAGCTGTAAAGAAAGGCAATGTATACTTGCCTGCAAAGTCGTCCAAATCCCTGTTGAGGCAAGAACTCGAAGGTCAATCCTCACGTCCTAGATATTTGTTCATGACACAAAATGCATTATTGAATAATCTAATTTTAATCTATTCATAATTTGGCTAAAATTTATATTCTCCAATATATATATATATATATATATATATATATATATATATATATATATATATATATATATATACACACGTAAGTTTTAAACGTAGCTGAATTTTAAACTAAGTATTATATTCTAAAGTGACTTGGGTATATACTAAATAATTATCTTACTATTTGCTAATCTAATTAAAAGTAGCACTTATGTGCAAAATCTCCTTCAACCAATTCTCTTCTCTGGAACCAAAGTCTGAAGACATTAAATATGAGTTGACACCTATTGTCATTAGGGTTGAAAAGATTCCTCTCTATACTATATTCAATACTTATAATGTGTGAACATTGATTTAAAGTGTTCAATTTTCTAATAAGTGTACAACACCTAAGCAACCGTTTTTTTTACTTCATCTTCTCTCGATGTTCATGTGAACATGGCCGGATGTCTTATTCCATATTATACTATACTATTTTATTCATGCTTAAATATAGGGAGAGGGGACTTACCAGAGAAAATCTTGGAGCTCAACGGAGGGGTTGGGACGCGTGCAGGAGCGGAAGAGAGAGGTTTTCGATGGAAAGAGTTTTTTTTTCCCTTTTTTTAGGGTTTTTGGAAAAGATGGGGAACGACTGCTACCTTCCCTATTTATAGCTTGTAAATGGTAAGAGGGATTTGGAGTTGGTATCCTATTAAGGTTTATCAAGAAGTTTAGAGTATCAATCCTGCTTGGATTCGTATCATCACGCGGCTACAAGGGTTTAAACTGGGTCGGCTAGGAGGATTTAAATTTGAAAAGAAACTTTTACCAAGCCCCTTTAAAATTTTGATTTTACAAACTCCCTTCAAAGGCCAAGTTCATTATATATATCTATACATATTCCCTATGATAAACCTCTAGATATAAAATATATTAGTTAAATATTTATAAAATCCAAAATTATTATCTCATGCCAATTAAAAAAATACTGAGAATAAATAAAATAACAATAATCAGAATAGGGGCTTACATCCTACCCACCTTAAAATAATTTTGTCCTCGAAATTCAATAAGGCTAAGATCCACTAGAGTGAATAGTCCAACATATTTTGCTATTAAAATATTTCAAATATTCACTAGTCAAAATCTAATACTATTACTTTAATCTATTGGAAATTTCTGCTAGCTGCTCCTTGTGGTGTCGTTCCATCCTCCGTGAACATGGCAAAAGCTTGCCCTCCTTCTGCGGTCGATAGTGGTGGGGCGCTCGCATTTCTCTTTGGACAATTTTGAGATAAATGTTGGTTGGATCCAAAAGTCCAACACAACCCTAATCTGTCGCGATAATTTTCTTGTGTGTAGCCTTTCTTCGAGCAATACTGGCAGGTGGGAACATCTTGGACTTGTCGTGGGGCTGCTCGTGGCTGCTGCTGATGCTGCTGTGCTGAGGTCTTCCCTGTAATGTTGGGATATTTTGTCGAGGTTGATTGGTGGTTGTCTCCTCTGAATGCATCTCGATTCCTCTTCGGCTTGTGGCTCAGTTCTTCTTCAACTGCTTAGGCAACCTCCAGAATATTCTCGTATTTGGCGGCTCGACTGGTGGCGATGGCTAGACAAAATTTGTGAGATAGTCCCTTCCTGAATCGTCTTGCCTTGTCTTCAGGGGTGCTGACCAAGCTCTCTGCGAAACGGTTGAGGCGAGAAAACTCCGATGTATACTCGTCGACGGTGTGATTACCTCGCTCTAGGTGCTCGAACTGACTCACTAATGCCTCTCGTGCTACGTATGGATAGAATTTCTTCTTGAACATTTGCTTGAATTCCTCCCAAGTCACATCTGGAGCAGAAAATCGGGGCTCGCCTTGGTACCACGTTCGCACGATGTTGAAAAGCTATCCACTAGCTGACTCGATCTTTAAATCTTTTGGGACTCGGGCCATCTTCGGGTATCATTCCATATTTTCCAACCACTCATCAGCGTAGAGAATCCCTTCTGTCCAATGGAATTCCCTGGGCCTGAGGTCCATGTATTTTTTGGAAGTTCTAGGGCGCTGTCGGGGAGAATCTCTAATCTAAAGAGCCTCTCTCAAAGTGTCACAGAACATGTTGGCTTGCTGCTGGAAGATCCCTAGGAGTGTGACATTGTCCAGTGCTGGTTGCGGAGGCAGAACAGGTGCTGGATACATCGTAGGTGTCGGATGCATCATAGGAGCTGGATACATCGCCGAGGTTGGATACATGGGAAAAGTTAGATAAATTGCTGGTACTGGGCGCATGGCTGGTACTGGATGTGGAGCTTGTGCTGGTGGTGGGACAGATGGTAGGGGCAGAACGGGTGCTGGTTGTGGAGTCTGCGGTGGAAACTACGGAGGTGGTGGATGTTTGCCATTAAAATCTTTTGATAGAAATTTCAATACAAACAGAACAGTGTTACAATGTAGGACTTAGACGTAGTCCTAGGAGTACACTTTTGTTTATCTGGGTCCCTTGTACCGATGGAGCGAGGGATAATACGTTGACTCTGTTAACGATCTGACGGTTATCGGTTCTCTGAAGGTCTGAGTTGCTCTGGGTGCTGGAGCTTGCGGAGAGGAAAAAGACGTTGAGTGTCTGTATCTGCCTTGGTGGTTGTGCGATGTCTCTGTCTGTCTATATATGTTCGTGTATGGAAGAAGGAAATGATCCCTCTATTTATAGTCTGCAGGCTGGCTGCTCATGCGCGCATATGTAGGATACGCCTGGATGCGGGGACGCCACGTGGTGATTGCTAATGGAGGCGCATGGACGATGCGTCCTGATTGAGGAGTTGAATTCTTTATGCTACTGTTGTGGGCTGGCACGTAGCAGGGGGGAGAATCTTTCTGTTGCTGAGATCTTGGGTGAATTGAGTCAAAGGACACGTGTCGTAGGCCCATGGCTCGGAGATCTCGAATTTGGTGGAGAATGATCTGGTAGGATGCGCCTGGGATTGGGCGCATGAGGAGACTTTGGCTCGTAACCTTTGGGAGTCACGAACCATTCGGGGCGCATGGCTTTTGAGGCGCATGCGAGACTTCAGTAGTGACTTTACTTCTGTCTTTAGGGATCAAAAAAAAGTCTGAGGCACATGGCTTTTGAGGCACATGCAGAGCTTTGGGCGCATGGCTGTGGAGGCGCATGCGAGATGGTTCGACGGCCACGTGGCTTGTAACCGCCAGAGGGGACTAATGATGATGCTGACGTCGACGACGCTTCGTTTTCTGAAAAAGCTGTCAACTGCAGTCTTCGGGGGACGTGCTGCCAACTCTGTCAGACTTCAGCATTTAATGTTCTTTAACAGGTGATGGGTTGTTGAGTGGGCGCATCGATCGATGTTCCACTAGGCGAATGGGGCCGCATGGGGGCGCATGCTTGTGAAGCGCTTGGTACTAAGGGATGCGTCTGTGTGATGCGCGGTCTGTCTGGCACATCCACTCCGCTTGACACGTCTTTTGGTGCGACTGTTGCGTTCTTTGAGTGCTTTAAATAGCCGTTTTTGACTTGGCTGAATTCGAAGCGTTAGGTTCATCCATTTAATGCAAATTTATTGTACGAGATTCGGAGAGCCAGCCACTTGGCGCATGGGTTTGATTTGCCCGGCCTATAAATAGTGGCATGTAGAGGGTTTGCTTCTCGTTCTCTCACGTCCTCCTGAAATAAAATTGTTTACTCGAGCACATTCTGTTGACGAGATGCTCCCGAGGGTGAAGATGCGACGCAATGTCTTCATTGATGCACTTGAAGGTGACTGTTACATCCAAAAGTCGGAGTCGAGGGCTTCTGAGGTAGGCGGAAGGTGCCTGTTGCATCCAAATATCAGGATGCTCGAGCCTCATCTCCGTTATGTTGGAAGAGCCGCAGATCGGAATTGTGGTGCTGCGGCTTTGGAGGCTCTTTCTTCTGTCAGAGTGGGTATTGCCCATTCTGGTTGTGTTGAAAGCTGCTCCTTTAGTCGCGGTTTCGATTGCGGTCTTTCTTGGTCTTTGGAGGCTCTTTCGAAGACTCCCCTGGCCACAGGTTGACTTATGGTGCTCTTCTCTTCCTCGGTTTGGGGAGCTCTTCCTCTAGCTAGAGGGTTGATTGCCACCCTCGTTCTACTCAATAAATGCTTCATTGGTCGAAGCATTAGATGGCGCATGAGCCTGGCTGCAAGGGTGGCACATAACTGAGCTGCTGAAGGGATGTACATAACTGAGGATAAAGGGATACACATAACTGAGGATGCACATAACTGAACTGCTGAAAGGATGTGCCCGGCTGAGAGCGCATGGTAGGATGCGCCTGACTGAGAGCGCATGGTGAGATGCACCTGTTCAAGAGCGCATGATGACTGCTGCGCCTGGCTGTAGACTTAGGGTCTTTTCTTTTTGTAGAAGTTCTCCTTTATACAGCCCTTTTTTAAGACATGTAATAGACTTTTATATGAAATAAAATCCTCTTTCAATGTCTATACTTTTGTTTTGCTGTGTCTGTCTGAGCTCCCTGGTGCATGTAGTGTTTGGCGCATAGGATTTCTGGTCGTAAAATTCCATGCTTCTACAAGACCCCCTTCAAAGTTTTCAAAACTTTTTTGTCAAGTTTTGGAATACTTTGAATAAGAAGCATGGTGGTTGGGGCGCATGACTGTTCAGGCGCATGGATACTCCGCGCATCAGTGATGGGGCGCATGCTCCTCTCAGTTAATACAAATGATAATGCCTCGATAACCAAGAAGATTAATGATGATCTTTTTGAATTTATTTGCAGTTATCTCCTCGCGGAACCCGAGGCGGCGGCTGAGGTCACACTTCATCGGTTCACGCGTACGACCGAGCCTATAAATAGGCGTGAGGTGAAGAGAGAGAGAGAGAGAGAGAGTTCTTCCTCTCTTTTGTTTTTGTCTTTTAGAGTTCTTCTTCGAAAAACCCTAACTTTCTCTCTTCAAGGAATGGCTCCCAAGACTCCTCGTGGCGGTGCTGACAAGGGAAGAGGCAAAGGGAAAGAGCCTGTAGAGGCTGCCACGGCTGATGTTCCCCGTCCGTCTGTCGACGTTCGGCCATCGGTAGTTGGTGAGTTTCATCATCCTCTTCCTGTACCATACATACGCCGATGCGCATGGACCTTGAGTCCTGATGATGTGCTGAGGTTTTTTCTGCCGACGCGCATGGGTTTAAGCCCGGAAGATGCGCCGAAGCTTCACTGCTGACGCGCATGGGTTTAAGCCCTGAAGATTTGCCGAAGCTCCAATGCTGACACGCATGGGTTTAAGCCCTGATGATGCGCCGAAGCTCCACTGCTGACGCGCATGGGTTTAAGCCCTGAAGATGTGCCGAAGCTTCTTTTTAGATGCGCCTAAGCCTGGTGCGCTTTTGATAAGAACGAGGCTCAGATTCTTTTGCTGTTTGTAACATCCCTGAATCTTTGCCTTCTTTGTTGAACATCAGTGTCGATGACTGTCCCACTCTTGAATGAAGTGCTTCTGGATGCTGCCCTCTGCCAGATGGGAGTAGATTACGATGAGGAGGTGATAAACCCTGCTCAAGCTGCTATTATGCTAGATCAGCCTCCCGAAAGAATGACTCAAATCCGGAAACAACCGTATGGGTTTCTCAAACGGATGATGGAGCGTGGCATTTTAAAATCTGCCACTTCTGATAACATGACCTTCCTGAAGCCCGAGTTCCTGTTTGGGGACCGCCTTACTTCTATTGAAGCGAAGGTGTTGAAGGTCAAGGAAGATTAGTTTTTTACAGCTAGAGGAGTGCATATGACTGTTAAGCAACTTGAACGTCAATGGCCTTTGACGGCTTTCTGTCGTCTTGCTTCCAAGAGGAGGATGTCTTGGGAGCTAACCCATCTAAGGGGGGAGCGGTGGCAGGCGTCATCAAGATTGACTCTACCTCCGATCAAAGGGATACTTTGGCCGCTGTACGGTCTGGGCCTTCTTTTAGCTGGCGGACTTTACGTCCTGGGAGCATTTACAGTGATGTTTCCATCAATACATTTGCTTTCGACGCTTCGACTTTTGCCAATCGCATGCTGTTGATGGAGCGATCGTACCCGAAAGATGAATTTTGGGTAGAGGGTTGGTGTCATTATGTTGCCAAATGGGACAAGCTGACACTCTGGATTCTGTCACAGTTTCAAACTGAACTCCAAGAGACGGGACTGACTGCCGCGATCCGTGCTACTCAGGCAGGTGTTGACATCAACCGACATATGTTCTTCGTGCTCCTGGAGATGTTTAACACCCAGACTGGGACTTTCTTTACTCCGGTGGGGGAGCTGGGACTCGCACTTCATGAGATGTACGAAGTGTCAAAGCTTCCTTGGGGAACAGAGCCTTATGAAGAATGCTTCCCGACCAACGAGGAGTTCCAAGTCCTGGGGGATAAAGCCGAAGAGATGATGGCCGTCTTCAAAGAAGTGGCGAGTCATCATTACTATATGCAAAAGAGGGATAAGAGCGGGTCACAGCCTCATATGACCTCTTGGAGAGATTACATATTTAAGCAAGGTAAGGAGGATTCTTCTCAGTTTTCTAATCCGCCAGCGCTTTCCCGTAGCGAGGTGCTTTCCAAAATGAGCAGGTTGGGTGAGAAGAATCCTCGAAAAAATGAGGACCGGCAGTCGGATGAACGTTCCTATAGCTGTTTCTGGCACCTTACTCATCGGATGTCGTCGAAAGCAGTGTTAGCTGCGTATCTGATGATTTGGCTTCGGGATTACGTCTTCTCGGGCGGGTTAGGCTCTGTAGAGAGGGTGACCCGGAACCTAATCCTGTCAGCTGTGAAGTTGGTTTTTGGCCGACGCCTGGCTCTACTCCCCGCAATGGTATGTAACCTGCTGCGAGATTTGCGAGAATTTTTGGGAAATGTGTTTCATGATCGGGGTAGAAATGACAACTTTCCCCGTGCCGAATTGCCATTTCACTATTTGATGGGGTGGTTGATTTTACACCATCCCAATATAATGAGTCCGGGCTCCGAGGAAGATCATAGGGCCGGAGATGCATTAATCCGCCGTTTCTACCAGAGGAGCTGACTGCATACTGGCGTTCCTGTTTGCAGAAAAGTTTTATCCCGCCTTCAGGGGTGGAAGATCACCAAAGTTGGTCCGGTCTTTTCGAGTTTTGAGGCCAATGAAGACTTGATGGAATCTGGTGAAGATGCCACCATTTTGCCTCCATGGGGATTTCGCTGGTTGCAAAGTATCTGGCCGTCCCATCTGGTGTACCGGAACAGGAACCAGTGTTATCTGGAACCGTATTTACCGAGCCGTTTTGTACGACAATTTGGATATGCTCAGTTGATGTTGGAAAATCCCAGTATCAACCTAGGGTATGCTGAAAGCTTGCTGGATGGTGCACGCGCTTGGCATTACTACAATGTCGGATGTACCGGAGCTCGCTTTACGCTGCCTGTCCAGAATCTGCGACCGCCGATTCTTTTCTCGGCTGCCAAGTTTTACTGTGTTATGGCTGCCATGCCTCCCGGATATGATAGGGAGACCAGTCTTGTCGTAGGCACCCAGTTAGCGATGACCGAGAACGTATTGGCGAAGGCTTGATCATACTATCCGCCAGAGGTGGGTTATCGAGGTGCCCCTGCCGTATCCATAGGGGGTCAGGCAGAACCCTCGGTTGATCAGCCGAAAAGACGTGCGGATACAGAGGCTGGCTCTTCTGCGTCAAAGAGGCAGAAGAAGGCATCGTCACCAACTGTGTCATCAGATTCAGTACCTGCGGAGGTAAGGATGTCCCATATAGTCTGTTTAGGTTCAACATTTCTGGTGACCTATGCTTTCTTTTTGTAGGAGCCGCTAATGAGGAGACCCCGTACTCCAAAATCTAGTGGCAGCAGACCAAAGGAAATGGTGGGCTCATCGGAAGAGCACGTTCCGCCGATCGTTATGTCTCCCGAGAAGGAGAGCCCAGATGATGTTGTTGTTGTGGAGACTCCAGTATCTCCGAATTACGTAAGGAGGGAAGCTGAGGTTGAAGCAGTTCCCCGAGAGGTGCGAGCCGCCGTGGGAGCCTTGGACGTTGAGGGCCCAGCAGACAAGGGGCTTCCAGATGAAGAAGTGGAGTGGAGTTCGTCTTCTTCGGAAGATATTCCTCCAGAGATGTGCGAGTCTGTTGCGGGGGCAACAGACGTGATTGCAACAGAGGATAGGGTAGATTCTCCTTCTTGTCATGATGCGGGGAGGTCGGCTGTAGCATTGCCGAGCCCTACCCCAGGCTCAGCAATGGAGGCTGAGGAGGCTGCCGACCGAGCGGTGGCGGCAGATTTGGTCCCCGTGGAGGGATTCGATGATGAGGGGGAGACTCGTCTGCCGAGCCCGACCCCAGAAAATGTGCCCCGCCAGGAAATGGGAGCTGATCCGGTTAGCTTGCCAGAGAAAGGCTCCGTACTGGTTACAGATCGCGCCTCGATGGTGGAGGAGGCGGCTCCGGATGCTGATAGTCCCTTTGAGACGGGAAAGGGCAAGGGCTTGCTGATGCAAGAGCCCTCTGTTACTTCTTCGACTTGGGGGACGATATCGACGCCCCACCCAACTCCTTCTGCTGTCTTGGCATCTGGCGCTGATAGAGGAATTCAAGTTCCTGGTGCGAGAGAGACTGCTGAGGTTGACGTTCAAACCTCGCAGATTGAGATCGGCGGGTCTTCTTCAGGTCTGCCATCCAGGACAGCTCCTCCAACTCCTACCATGACACCATAAGTATTGGCGGATGCGGATGAGTACGTGAAATTCATCATTGAGGCAGTGTACAAGATGTTGCAGAAGGGTGTGTCGACAGTGATGAACACCAATGGGAGTTTTGCGATGGCAAAATCCATGGCGCTTCCACACATCGGTCTGATACGTCTCCACCAGGGCCATGATCATATGGCCGAGATTCTGGAGGCCTCAATGACTGAGCTGGATCAGCTGCTTTCCGAGTTTCAGCGTATCCAGCGGAATGATCTTTCCGTCCTGATAGATGTAGAAAAGGAGAAGCTGATTGCTGAGATTGAGTCCTCTTATCAGGCCACCGTGAGTGTCTGGGAATGCGAAGTAGCTGAGACTAAAGCTGCAGTAGAGCGGTTGTCTCAGTCTACGCAGGAGAAAGTGGAGTTGCGAGCTGCGTTGGACGCTAGTATCGCGGAGGTTGATGCCCAGATCCGCCGCCTTGAGGACCAGCGGGCCCGACTTCTATTAGATGTCGAGCGTGTCCAGGCTGAACATGTAGCATTTAAAAAGGAGGAAGCAGCTTTCACCCACCGGGCTCTTACCCTGGCTCAGCAGCGGTAGCAGTTGGATGAGAAGCATGAGGATGACACTTCTCCTGGGGCCATAGAAGCGATGCGTCAAGGAGCTGAACGCCGGATCTTGGCGACTGTGGAGATTCGAGCGACAGACTTGAGGCATCGGATTGAAGAGCTTTCGGCCAACCCCGGGGATGTTTAGTGATCGTAGTCTCTTCTTTTTTGTGTATTTGCAACTCTTGCTGGGGGGTGTAATCCTTTACTCTTTTTTTTGAAAATAAAGAATACAAAGTTTTTGTGGTGTGTTCATTTTTGCTGTCATAAACTTGATGATTTGTGTGGACCTATTATCCTTTGCGCACCTTAGTTTTTAGGTACAGACAATAAGTTTGAGAGAACCAACATGTTTGCTCAAAGGTGATGTGGACATGGCAAATATAGGATTCAAATGATTGAATCTTCCTACTCAGAGGTGTTATGGACGTGGTAGGAATGACTCTGGGGGATACGCAGAACTACTCAGAGGTAATGTGGACGTGGAAGTTCTGCGATCAATGTACGGCAACGCAGGGGTTGTCTGTACGGAATGTTTACTCAGAGGTAATGTGGACGTGGTAAACATGATGGGTAGCGTAGTCTTACAGAGTGTAAGATTCTACTTTGTAGGGCATAGAGGGACAACTCAGAGGTGATGTGGACGTGGTTGTCCTTCTACTGGAGGAAGCCACGGAACAGCTGGGTTCCGGAAGCATATGATTTTGTGGAATAGAATTGTATGTGAGCCCTGATGATTGGGTCCACTGATCCTTTGTGGAAGTACATGTATGAAAGATGTCAAGAGTAGTACTTCTTTAGGAACTTGCCGTTGATGGGCATCATGAACAAGTCTCCATTGGGTTTAGCGAGGCGGTAAGCACCGTTTGAGTATACCGTCTCTATGATGAAAGGTCATTCCCATTTGGGCTTGAACTTTCCTGGTGTCTTGTGAGTTAACACCATCAGCCTCCTGACTACCAAAACTAGGTCGCCTACTTGAAAAGTCCTTTGCTTGACCTTCTTGTTGAAAGATTGTGATATACGGGCTTGGTAGAGTTCAATGCGTTGTTGAGCTAGAAGACTCTTTTCGTCAAGTGCCTCCAATTCTCCGAGACGGCGACGTTGATTGTCCTCTTCTGTGAGTTGGTTTGTGATTGCTATACGAAGTGAGGGTATCTGGATCTCGAGAGATAGTACCGCTTTGCTCCCGTAGACCAGAGAGAATGGTGTGTTTCCTGTCGGGTTCGTACCGTTATGCGGTAGGCCCAAAGGCATTCGCCGAGCTTTTCATCCCAGTCGCATTTATTGGATGATACGACCTTTTTGAGTAGCCTGACGATAGTCTTATTGAACACCTCGGCCAATCCATTTGCTGCCGGATTGTAGGCGGTTGAGGCCACGTTTTGAATGCGATTCTTGTCACAGAATCTGCTGAAAATGTGGCTGATGAACTGAGGACCGTTATCGTGGATAATCCTCTGGGGTACCTCGAAATGGTAGATGACATGGTGCTTGATGAAGCTGATCACCCTAGAGCTCTTCACTTCCGCCAGTGGAACTGTGTCTGCCTATTTGGAGAAGTAATCAGTGATGGCTAGGATGAAGCGGTGTCCCCTCGATGAAGGAAGGGTGATCGGTCCTACAATGTCCATGCCCCAAGCTTCGAAGGGCCAAGAGGCGACTGTAGGATGTAGTGGTTCTGACTGTATATGAATGAAGTCTGCGTGAAGCTGGCACGCATAGCACTTTTTAGCACAGTCGACAGCGTCAGCGGCCATGGTTGGCCAGTAGTAGCCCATACGTCGCAGTCGATCCTGCAACTTAGGGCCAGGTTGATGGGCTCCGCAGGTTCCATCGTGAGCTTCTCGAAGGGCTTCGGCTGCTTCTTCGTTGGATAAGCATCGAAGGAGAAGTCCATCGTAGGAGCGTCGGTACAGCATTTTAGTAGCTGTATCGTAGTAGAATCGAAGGGAGCGCCTCCTGACTGAGACAGCTTCTTTCGGGTCCTCTGGGAGAATTCCGTAGACAGCAAAGTCGATGAACGGGAATCTCCAGTCTCGGACGTTAACACCAGCACTTGTTGACATGGCATGGGCCACTTGTAAGCACAGGTTGTTTTTAGGACAGACCAATTCTCGACCAACTACCGTGACGTAGTGTTGAGTCCCGAGGGGTGCTGCTAATGAGGCTGCGAGGTCAGCCGGAGCGTCAGCGTCCAAATTTTGTAAACGGGGTACATGTTCGATGAAGAACTTGGTGAAGGTTGAAATGATGTTCAATGCAACTTCATGGTAAGGAACCATATCTTCATGGCGAACTTCGTATTGCCCTCTGACCTAGTTAACGACGAGTTTTGAGTCACCGTAGGCTTCCAGATGATCCACCCCCAGCTGTTGTGCCAGCTGGAGTCCCATGATGAGAGCGTTGTACTCGGCAACATTGTTGGAGCATGGCTTCGAAAGGGAGTAGGCACGCTGGATGACCAGCTGATCGGGAGAGACCAAGACTACCCCCACACCTGCGATGATTTGGCCTTTGGGGCTAGTTTTTGATGCACTATCGAAGAAGACCTGCCAGACAGAGCTTTCTTCGGTGACGTTTGATTCTTGGACCTCATCCGGGATGTCTTCATAGAGTCTGGAGGATTCCGGGATGGGGTGTACAGCTAAAAAGTCGGTCAGAGGCTGACCCTTGATGGCTTTTTGTGGAACGAACACCATGTTGTATGGTGTTAGCAGGATCGCCTACGTAGCTAGCCAGGAATTTAATGACCCTGGCTTCGTCATGAGAACTCTGAGTGGATTGACTCGGGAGATGACATGAATCGTCTGGCCCGAGACATAATGGCGAGTCTTCTGGATGGCAAATACCAATGCTAATCACTCCTTTTCAATGGGGTTGTACCGGTGTTCGACCCCGATCAGTGTTCTACTGAGGTAGTAGATAGCTTGCTCATAACCTGTATCGCTGTTCTGAGCCAGCAGAGCGTCGAGGGAATGATCCATGGCACGGACGTAGTGGAGAAATGGTTTGTCGACGACGGGTGCCACCAGGACTGGCGGGCTCGTCAAGTAAGCCTTGATGTCATCGAAAGCTTTTTGGCATTCCTCTGTCCAGACGTAAGAGACTTCCTTCTTCATGAGCTGGGTGAAGGGTTGATATTTTCCGGAAAGGTTTGCTATAAACCTCCGGATGTATGCCAGACGCCCCTACAGGCATCGAAGTTCTCGAAGGTTCTTCGGAGGGTCCATGTCAAGGATGGCTTTGGTCTTCTCGGGATCGACATGAATGCCTTTTGCCGTGATAATGAAGCCCAAGAACTTTTCGCTAGAAACCCCTAGGAAGGATTTAGCAGGGTTCATCTTGAGTTGATGCGCTCGCATGAGATCGAAGACTGTCTTCAGGTCTCGTAGGTGATCTCCTTTGAGACAGCTCTTGACTGCGATATCGTCAACACAGCATTCAACTGTCTTGCAAAGATGCCGACGAAAAATGGTGCTCATAGCTCGTTGGTATGTGGCACCAGCGTTCTTCAAGCCGAAGGACATCACTGTGTAGCAGAAAACCCCCTTCGGAGTCCTGAATGACGTGTGTTTTGCGTCATCGGGGAACATCTTGATCTTGTTGTAGCCCGAATACCCGTCCATGAAAGACATGCGTTCGAAGCCACATATGTTGTCGATCATCACTTCGGTGATTGGAAGCAGGAACTCGTCCTTCGGGCAAGCAGTGTTGAGATCCCTGAAGTCGATACAAACTCTTATCTTCCCATTCTTCTTGGTGACAGGGACAACGTTGGCTACCCAATCTGGGTGTTGTTCTTCACGGATGAAGCCGCTGGTCAAGAGTTTGTCTACCTCCTGATCGATAGCGTTCATGATGTCAGGACAAAAGCGTCGCTGTTGTTGTTTGATAGGCTTGGCATCAGGTAAGATGTTAAGCCTATGCATCGCGATCTGGGGATCAAGTCCTGTAATGCTTGTGGTTCGTATCACGTATTCTTGGAATACGTGTACGTATTTTATTGCATGATTTCCTGGCTTGGCATTTCCTTCTTGGCTTGGTCTATTCCTGGTTCGGGTTGGTTGGTTCGGCTTGGCTTGGTTTTGATTGGGTTCATGATGAACCCAAGGTAAACCCCTACCTACCACCACCATTTTGTATTTACTAGCCCTCTTTATTCTCTCTTCATTTATCATCTTCTTCTTCCTCATTTACTTCCCTATCTACCAGAGAGAGAAGAGAGATCTAGGCAAGTGCAACTTGCTTCATGGAGGAACTCCAATTTTATTACTTTATTATCTTCCTTACTACATTCTAAAGCACTTTAGTACTTGGCATTTTCACTTTCCATGGCTAGATTCTTGTAGATCTAAGTTTATTTTATTTTCGGATTTCTTGGGTTTTGATCTACTTAATCTTGTTATTTCTATGTTTTGATGGTTCCATGTTGTAGAGAATTTCGTTCTACCCCATTTTGACCTATAAAAGTTCGGATTTGGGCTCCGGATGATAGAGTTATGCAGCTTGGAAGCCATGGCTTATGGTGTACTTCTTCTCGGAAATTTGGAGAAGAAGAACAGTTCCCTGGCGCATGGCTGTATTTGACCGCATGAGTATTCATGCGGCAAGTCGCCATCAGCCGCAAGAGACCCTTGTACTTTTGAACCGCATGGAACTTAGTCCCAACCGCATGAGGTCGAGTCTCATACTCAGCCGCATGGGCTCATTTCCCATGAGCCGCATGAGTCTATATGGACTTAGCCGCAGGGCTGGGGGGGGCGAACTCTTCTCGAGCCGCATATGCAACTGTCCCCCCCTCGCCGCATAAGCCATCGCATTGACCCAGCCTCATGCGCCCTCACTTCTTCCGGGCCGTATGGGTTTTGCTATGTGAGCCGCATGGACTTGAGTTTGCCATCAGCCGTATGAAGACCCCTTTCTAATTCGAGCCGCATATGCGCTCACCTCCCTGAACCGCATGAACTTAAGCACTTGCCAGCCGCATAGGCCTTGATCCCCGAACCGTATGAGAACCCTAGACCCTGGCCGCATGGACTTCTGAGTCCGGGCCGCATGATCCCGATTAATTCCAGCCGCATGTGCCTTTGCATTTCCAGCCGCTGGCGCCCTTGTACTTCCAGCCGCATGCGCCCCCTCCTTTCCTGGCCGCATATGACTGAACCGCATGACTTTCTCATGGTCCTGTGTACTATTATTTATCATTATTTGCCCATGTTTCGTAACTCCTTTATTAGATATTTTACGTCCATTTTATATCCTTACGCCTTTTGTCATGAACTTGATTTTACTTATATGTTTGGAATTGATAATGGTGCACGACCTGACAGTGACCCGTAGTGGTACACTCCTGACAAGTAACCTGATATGACCAGATAGTGGCCCATCGTGGCGCACTCCTGACTCGTACACTTGACATGATTACCTGACATGATATATCTGATAAGCTGTTACGACGGCTACCTGACATGACACCGACCACAAGAGTCTGAAGTATGTTTTCACCCAGAAGGATCTTAACATGCGTCAGAGGAGATGGCTGGAGCTTCTTGTGGATTATGATGTCAACTTGCAGTATCATCCTGGGAAGACCAATGTTGTTGCAGATGCTTTGAGCAGGAGAGCCGGAGTTTATTTCCTAACAACGCAGCCAGAGATGTTAGCAGATCTTCAGAAGATGGGTATAGAAGTTGTTCTCCCTTCCAGTGTGGCATTGATGGCCAGTATGCAAGTTCAGTCCACTATAGTCGAGAGGATCCGGATGGTGCAGTCAACAGATTCCAAGCTTCAGCGACTCAGAGCAGAGTGTGAGGCAGGCCGACGACCCGAGTTATGCATTCATGAGGATGGTATACTTCGACATGGTAATCGTCTTTGTGTACCCAGTGGAGATATCAGGCAAGAGATCTTGTCGAAAGCGTACAGTTCTCAGTATTCCATCCATCCCGGCAGTACGAAGATGTACCGAGATATCCGTCAGCACTTCTGGTGGAATGGCATAAAGTGGGAGATAGCTCGGTTTGTCTCTCGGTGTTTGGTTTGCCAACAAGTCAAGGTCGAACATCAGAGACCAGCAGGACTTTATCAGCCCTTGTCGATTCCAGAATAGAAGTGGGAGCATGTGACCATGGATTTTGTGACTGGACTACCTAGATGTAGAGTTGCTATCTAGGTTATAGTTGATCGGCTCACGAAGGTGGCTCACTTTCTTCCATTCAGAGTTAGTCAGTCGACGGCTCAGCTAGCGGAGATGTACCTCAGGCAGATTGTCAGATTGCACGGTGTGCCAGTCAGTATTACCTCGGACCGAGATTCCAGATTTATGTCACACTTTTGGCGTAGCTTGCAAGAGAGTTTGGGGACTCGTCTCCAGTTCAGTTCAGCTTATCACCCGCAGACAGATGGTCAGTCGGAGCGCACGATCCAGACTCTTAAAGATATGTTGAGATCATGCACACTCAACTTTGGTGGTTCATGGGAAGATCACTTGCACCTGGTGGAGTTCGCATACAATAACAGTTTCCAAGCTAGTATCCAGATGGCACCGTTTGAGGCACTGTATGGCAGGAAGTGCAGATCCCCGTTAGCCTGGGATGATGTTGGAGAAAGGCAGATGCTCGGTCCAGAAATGATTGCTCAGACAGTTGAAGTGGTCAGAAGGGTCAGAGATCATCTTCGAGTTGCCCAAGATCGCCAGCGCCATTGGGCCGATTCTTATCGGCGTCCTCTCGAGTTTTCGGTCGACGATCATGTATTCCTGAGGATTTTGCCTAACCGTGGCGTCATTCGCTTTGGCGTACGGGGAAAGCTTAGTCCTAGGTATATAGGACCGTTTGATGTTCTGGAGGGAGTAGAAGATGTATCCTATCGTCTCGCTCTTTCGCCGTCGCTAAGCGAGGTGCATGACATATTCCATGTATCCCAATTACGACGGTATATCCCGGACCCGAGCCACATCCTGGACCATTCGGAATTGGTTGTTGGTACCAACCTTTCGTATGAGGAGAGGCTCGTGTCTATATTGGACCGAAGAGAGAAGATCCTCAAGAACAAGACTATCAAGTTAGTCCGAGTTGCTTGGGGTCATCACTCTTTGGGTGAGTCAACGTGGGAGCGTGAGGATGATATCCGATCACGATATCCGGACTTGTTTGACTCGTGAGGTATAATGTCTTTCTTATGCCTCATGCCTTCGATTCCTTGCTTGAATGAGTGATTGTATGCATAGTTATAGCTTGCATGTGATTAATATAGCTTGCCATTGCTCCTCTAGTCTCTTGATTAAATTCCGAGAACGGAATTCTTTTAAGGTGGGTAGAGTTGTAATGCCTGTGGTTCGTATCATGTATTCTTGGAATACGTGTACGTATTTTATTGCATGATTTCCTGGCTTGGCATTTCCTTCTTGGCTTGGTCTATTCCTGGTTCGGGTTGGTTGGTTTGGCTTGGCTTGGTTTTGATTGGGTTCATGATGAACCCAAGGTGAACCCCTACCTACAACCACCATTTTGTATTTATTAGCCCTCTTTATTCTCTCTCTTCATTTATCATCTTCTTCTTCCTCATTTACTTCCCTACCTACCAGAGAGAGAAGAGAGAGGTCTAGGCAAGTGCAACTTGCTTCATGGAGGAACTCTAATTTTATTACTTCATTCTCTTCCTTACTACATTCTAAAGCACTTTAGTACTTGGCATTTTCACTTTCTATGGCTAGATTCTTGTAGATCTAAGTTTATTTTATTTTTAGATTTCTTGGGTTTTGATCTACTTAATCTTGTTATTTCTATGTTTTGATGGTTCCATGTTGTAGAGAATTTCGTTCTACCCCATTTTGACCTATGGAAGTTCGAATTTGGGCTCCGGATGATAGAGTTATGCAGCTTGGAAGCCATGGCTTATGGTGTACTTCTTCTCGGAAATTTGGAGAAGAAGAACAGTTTCCTGGCGCATGGCTGTATTTGACCGCATGAGTATTCATGCGGCAAGTCGCCATCAGCCGCAAGAGACCCTTGTACTTTTGAACCGTATGGAACTTAGTCCCAGCCGCATGAGGTCGAGTCTCATACTCAGCCGCATGGGCTCATTTCCCATGAGCCGCATGAGTCTATATGGACTTAGCCGCAGGGCTGGGGGGGCGAACTCTTCTCGAGCCGCATATGCAACTGTCCCCCCAGTCGCATAAGCCATCGCATTGATCCAGCCTCATGCGCCCTCACTTCTTCCGGGCCGCATGGGTTTTGCTATGTGAGCCGCATGGACTTGAGTTCGCCATCAGCCGCATGAAGACCCCTTTCTAATTCGAGCCGCATATGCGCTCACCTCCCTGAACCGCATGAACTCAAGCACTTGCCAGCCGCATAGGCCCTGATCCCCGAGCCGCATGAGAACCCTAGACCCTGGCCGCATGGACTTCTGAGTCCGGGCCGCATGATCCCGATTAATTCCAGCCGCATGCGCCTTTGCATTTCCAGCCGCTGGCGCCCTTGTATTTCCCGCCGCATGCGCCCCCTCCTTTTCTGGCCGCATATGACTGAACCGCATGACTTTCTCATGGTCCTGTGTACTATTATTTATCATTATTTGCCCATTTTATATCCTTACGCCTTTTGTCATGAACTTGATTTTACTTATATGTTTGGAATTGATAATGGAGCACGATTGTGCTTGTACAAATAATCCAGTCCTGTCTTGCATCATGTCTAGGAAGGGACTCCTGAGTACCACGGTCAGGAGTACCTACTGAAATGGACTAAGGCTAATAACTTGATTAATACAGTAGTCATGAAGAGATCTCCCAGCTACAGGCAATCCCGTTACCTGGGCGCGTCTGGGATCTGTAGCCTGCCGTCGAGTAGGGCACATTTCCAGCACACTGTCATGTGTTGCACCCTTCAAGTTACCTAAGGGTACATGCGTTTCCTGGACGGTGTACCCACCCGAATTCAACCCCTAATTTCGACCTGGGTAACCTGGATTGTCTACAGGGCTTGTGGCTGTGGAATAATCTCACTGCATCTTGTTAGTAATTAGGCTTGTGACAACCTTAGTTAGTTAAAGTATCAAGCCGTAATTCTTGCTTGGCCGTGAAATGATTGGATGGAGTCTAACCAGTCTAGTCTTGCCCTGATCCTGTTCCAGATTATTGAATGACCAGAATGCTTGTATTTATTTTACTGATAAATGGTAAGAATTCTAAGTTCTGTTCAGACGAAAGGTTACAACCCCGGTCCTTGTTTGGTTTACGGGTTGTAACCTGGTTATCTGAATAGTTCCATGGTCATCTTGTCGTATATCCTCCTGATATATTTTTCTTATTTCCAGTTCTTACTTTTATTTATACTCTTGTGCTGATTGCTGGTTTTAGTTCCTAAGTGAAGCTTCCTTGTGGCACTTGCTCTTTCTGGGGTCTGACCCAGCTGGTTTTGTGTGGCTAGATTTCGGAGCAGCTCCAGAGGATCTACCGACCTTCCAGCCAGATGGTGGCCACTAGACGGAACCCTGGCAACGAGTGGGTTTATTTTTGATCTCATACTTTATTGTAAAAATATTCTTTTGAGGCGTTTAGCCGACGAGCACCTGTTTAGCTCGATTGCACTTTACTTACTGTCTGCCTACGGGCTGTAACATGATTGACAGATCCTAGGGTTGATCATGTATGACTAAACTCTTGCTAGTCCTAACATTTTGTAACGACTAGCTTAATGATCAGCTGAATATGTAATGTTTGGGACGCCTTACTATTGTATATTTAATGATCATACATCTTGTAACTCTTACTTACTTGCTTGTGATTGAGACAATAGGCTTGTTCATGACCTTAAGAGACTGCTGGCTTGTAGATAAACCCTCATGTATCTAGACAGCCGTGACCGTATAGCGAGGTGGGTTGTACTTCAATATACGTAGCTGGCTATGTCTGCCCCCGCTCTCCAGTATTCTGGTTCTGGGGCGTGACATGGTTTAAGTGGTGGCCCATGCAGGTCATGTAAATCAAGATATGTGAGGGTTTACCGAATAGATGTCTCAATCAGTATTCGTCCTTGATCTCTGCTCGTATCTTCTGAATCCCTGGATCCTTGTCCTGATCATATGCTTGTATCGTTGATCTGTCCTGGTCCTTCCTTATTGTTCCCTATGAAGTCTTCTTCAACAACATTGTTAATGGTCCTACCGACCAGCAAGGCGGAGCACCTCCCGTGGACCAGCAGCAACCCGGAGATCAAGTCCAGCACTCCGAAGTAGCCTCCAGAGTCGAGCCTATTGGAGAAGAGCCCCCAGTTCAGCCAGTTCAGCCTGCCGAACCTAATGATGGCACATTAGTAGGACTCGTCAGGACCTTGATAGCTTCTCAAGATCGTCGTGGAGATGCCTTGCAATAGGCAGTGACGGATGCTTTGACCAGAGGAGGTCATCAGGGTAACAGCACGGCCAACAGCTTCAAGCGCTTGAACCCTCCATTCTTCGACGGTAGTGAAGATGCTATCACGGCAGATGCATGGCTTCAGGACACAGAGATGGTTCTAGAAGCAGCCAGGACTCCAGAGAACGAGAAGGTGGCAGTTGTGCGCCTGCAGTTGTTAGATCTTGCCCGCAGCTGGTGGGCAGCTCAGGCCGTTGGATTAGTAGCACCTATTGCTTGGGCGGTGTTCAGAGAGAGATTCCAGACCAAGTATTTTGATGCTGTAGCTCGGTACGACCTACAGACCAGGTTCACCAATCTGAAGCAAGAAGGCAGGACGGTCGATGGATATGCGGCCGAGTTTTTGAGACTTAGTCGGTTTGCTCCCACCTTGGTGGCAACCGAGTATGATAGAGCCCAGCGATTCCAGCAGGGGCTTCACCTGGAGATCTTGTTGGCAGTAGAGCAGTTTGAGCATCAGACTTTTGATGCAGTCTTGAGAGCAGCCCGGAGGCATGAGTATACCTCCCAAAGGATTGTGGATAGGGTCGGAGGTCGGAAGAGATCTCATGGCCAGATGAATCAGTCTTCAGTACCAGCCCCGGCAGCCAGGGCCTTGACTATTGGAGCTCCGAGGCGGGCGGCCTCAGTGACGTCGGTTCAGCATTCCACCCCGACGTACCCTCAGCAGCAGCAACAGAAGCAGAAGCAGTCTTCCGCAGTGGGATGTTCTTATTATGGGAAGCCAGGCCATGTGGTGGCAGAGTGTCGCAGGGCACAGGGATTGTGTCTGGTTTGTGGAGCAGCAGACCATAGGATTGGATCCTGCTCGAATAGGGGTGGTTCATCATCATCCAACCTTTCTAGCTCTTTGGTGAGAGGACCAGTACCGGTCCAGCAGCAGCAGCAGCAGCAGTACCCATTGTCGAGGCCCTTGCCGCCTCAGTCCCAGATATTCCAGCAGCAACATCCCCAGCAGTATGCTCAAGCCCAGGCCTTGAGTCAGAATAGGCAGCAAGGATTTCAGTAGAGGGGACCAGCACCCCGAGGGCATGGTCAGGCTATGGTGTTGACCATGGAGGAAGGATTGGCACCAGGTGAGGTAGTGGCAGGTACTATTCTCGTCAACTCCTTTCCAGCTTTAGCTTTATTTGATTCTGGTGCATCCCATTCATTTATGTCTGTACGATTCGCGACACGGGTAGGATTGGAGCCCGAGTCATTATCAGTAAGGCTCAATATACTTACTGGTAACGGACTTGTGGGAGTAGATAGAGTGTTTTCCTCGTGTCGGATCGTAGTTAGCGGTAGAGAGTTCCCCGCTAGATTGATAGAATTTCCGATGGCCGATTATGATGTGGTCTTAGGGATGGATTGGTTGAGGAACCAGTATGCTAGAATAGATTGCCATGTTGGTAAAGTTGTTTTTAGCATTCCAGGCGAGCCAGAGTTTTCCTTTTCCCGAGGCGAAGTTGAACCTTCTCCTCCAGTATTACGGATGGCAGTAGCAGCAGTTCAGTTGCCCAGGGTAGTAGATGAGTTCCCAGATGTTTTCCCAGAAGAGCTTCCAGGTATGCCGCCAGAGCGGGAGATCGAGTTCACTATAGACTTGATTCCCGGGACGGCCCCAGTGTCAGAGAGAGTCTACAGGATGGCGCCGTCAGAATTGGAAATCTTGTACAAGATGATTGAAGAACTCAGGACCAAGGGATTCATTCGTGCTAGTGGATCGCCTTGGGGAGCCCCGATGCTTCTTGTGAAAAAGAAGGATGGTACGTCCAGGTTATGTGTTGACTATCGTACCTTGAACTCAGTGACAATCAAGAACAGATATCCTCTCCCGATGATAGATGACTTGTTTGATCAACTCCAGGGGGCAGCAGTGTTCTCGAAGATCGACTTGCGGTCAGGATATCATCAGATCAGAGTTAGAGAGCAGGACATCCCGAAGACAGCTTTTAGATCGAGGTATGGGCATTGGGAGTTCCTTGTTATGCCTTTTGGAGCAACCAATGCGCCGGCAGTATTCATGGACCTCATGAATCGTATTTTTATGCCTTACTTGGATCAGTTCATGATCGTGTTCCTAGATGACATCCTGGTCTACAGCAAGAGTGAGGCGGAACATGAGCAGCATCTCCGTGTGGTTCTTCAGATCCTCAGAGAGTACCAGTTATATGCCAAGTTCAGTAAATACGAGTTCTGGCTCGATCGCATTTCGTACTTGGGTCATATCATCACTCGAGGAGGAGTAGAAGTGGATCCCCAGAAGATTGTGGCTATTGAGTCATGGCCAGTGCCCAGCACAGTTGTAGAGGTTCGTAGTTTTCTTGGATTGGCCGGCTACTACCGGCAGTTTATTTCGGATTTTGCTCGAATTTCAGCGCCATTGACGCAATTGACCCGCAAGGATGCGCAGTTTACTTGGACAGCAGAGTGTCAGAGTTCTTTTGAGCAGTTGAAGCGAGGCCTGATAACAGCTCCTATTCTTACGCTTCCAGATGGGACCGAAGGATTCTCAGTGTACTGTGATGCTTCAGGCAGAGGCCTAGGATGTGTTCTGATGCAGCATGGGAAGGTAATAGCTTATGCGTCACGACAACTTCGTGATCATGAGAGGAATTACCCAACCCATGACTTGGAGCTGGCAGCAGTGGTGTTTGCAATTAAGTTGTGGAGGCACTACTTGTATGGAGATAGGATGGAGATTTTCACCGACCACAAGAGTCTGAAGTATGTTTTCACCCAGAAGGATCTTAACATGCGTCAGAGGAGATGGCTGGAGCTTCTTGTGGATTATGATGTCAACTTGCAGTATCATCCTGGGAAGGCCAATGTTGTTGCAGATACTTTGAACAGGAGAGCCGGAGTTTATTTCCTAACAGCGCAGCCAGAGCTGTTAGCAGATCTTCAGAAGATGGGTATAGAAGTTGTTCTCCCTTTCAGTGTGGCATTGATGGCTAGTATGCAAGTTCAGTCCACTATAGTCGAGAGGATCCGGAACGGTACAGTCAACAGATTCCAAGCTTCAGCGACTCAGAGCAGAGTGTGAGGCAGGCCGGCGACCCGAGTTATACATTCATGAGGATGGTACACTTCGACATGGTAATCGTCTTTGTGTACCCAGTGGAGATATCAGGCAGGAGATCTTGTCGGAAGCGTACAGTTCTCAGTATTCCATCCATTCCGGCAGTACGAAGATGTACCGAGATATCTGTCAGCACTTCTGGTGGAATGGAATGAAGCGGGAGATAGCTCGGTTTGTCTCTCGGTGTTTGGTTTGCCAAAAAGTCAAGGCCGAACATCAGAGACCAGCAGGACTTCTTCAGCCCTTGCCGATTCCAGAATGGAAGTGGGAGCATGTGACCATGGATTTTGTGACTGGACTACCTAGATCCCCAGCTGGTAGAGATGTTATCTGGGTTATAGTTGATCGGCTCACGAAGGTGGCTCACTTTCTTCCATTCAGAGTTGGTCAGTCGACGGCTCAGCTAGCGGAGATGTACCTCAGGCAGATTGTCAGATTGTACGGTGTGCCAGTCAGTATTACCTCGGACCGAGATTCCAGATTTACGTCACACTTTTGGCGTAGCTTGCAAGAGAGTTTGGGGACTCGTCTCCAGTTCAGTTCAGCTTATCACCCGCAGACAGATGGTCAGTCAGAGCGCACGATCCAGACTCTCGAAGATATGTTGAGATCATGCACACTCGACTTCAGTGGTTCATGGGAAGATCACTTGCACCTGGTGGAGTTCTCATACAACAACAGTTTCCAAGCTAGTATCCAGATGGCACCGTTTGAGGCACTGTATGGCAGGAAGTGCAGATCCCCGTTAGCCTGGGATGATGTTGGAAAAAGGCAGATGCTCGGTCCAGAAATGATTGCTCAGATAGTTGAAGTGGTCAGAAGGGTCAGAGATCATCTTCGAGTTGCCCAAGATCGCCAGCACCATTGGGCCGATTCTCATCGGCGTCCTCTCGAGTTTTCGGTCGACGATCATGTATTCCTGAGGATTTCGCCTAACCGTGGCGTCATTCGCTTCGGCGTACGGGGAAAGCTTAGTCCTAGGTATATAGGACCGTTTGATATTCTGGAGCAAGTAGGAGATGTATCCTATCGTCTCGCTCTTCCGCCGTCGCTAAGCGAGGTGCATGACGTGTTCCATGTATCCCAATTACGACGGTATATCCCGGACCCGAGCCACATCCTGGACCATTCGGAATTGGTTGTTGGTACCAACCTTTCGTATGAGGAGAGGCCCGTGTATATATTGGACCGAAGAGAGAAGATCCTCAAGAACAAGACTATCAAGTTAGTCCGAGTTGCTTGGGGTCATCACTCTTTGGCTGAGTCAACGTGGGAGCGTAAGGATGATATCCGATCACGATATCCGGACTTGTTTGACTCGTAAGGTATAATGTCTTTCTTATGCCTCATGCCTTCGATTCCTTGTTTGAATGAGTGATTGTCTGCATAGTTATAGCTTGCATGTGATTAATATAGCTTGCCATTGCTCCTCTAGTCTCTTGATTAAATTCCGAGGATGGAATTCTTTTAAGGTGGGTAGAGTTGTAATGCCTGTGGTTCGTATCACGTATTCTTGGAATACGTGTACGTATTTTATTGCATAATTTCCTGGCTTGGCATTTCCTTCTTGGCTTGGTCTATTCCTGGTTCGGGTTGGTTGGTTCGGCTTGGCTTGGTTTTGATTGGGTTCATAATGAACCCAAGGTGAACCCCTACCTACCACTACCATTTTGTATTTATTAGCCCTCTTTATTATCTCTCTTCATTTATCATCTTCTTCTTTCTCATTTACTTCCCTACCTACCAGAGAGAGAAGAGAGAGGTCTAGGCAAGTGCAACTTGCTTCATGGACGAACTCTAATTTTATTACTTCATTCTCTTCCTTACTACATTCTAAAGCACTTTAGTACTTGGCATTTTTACTTTCCATGGCTAGATTCTTGTAGATCTAAGTTTATTTTATTTTCGGATTTCTTGGGTTTTGATCTACTTAATCTTGTTATTTCTATGTTTTGATGGTTCCATGTTGTAGAGAATATCGTTCTACCCCATTTTGACCTATGGAAGTTCGGATTTGGGCTCCGGATGATTATGCAGCTTGGAAGCCATGGCTTATGGTGTACTTCTTCTCGGAAATTTGGAGAAGAAGAACAGTTCCCTGGCGCATGGCTGTATTTGACCGCATGAGTATTCATGCGGCAAGTCGCCATCAGCCGCAAGAGACCCTTGTACTTTTGAACCGCATGGAACTTAGTCCCAGCCGCATGAGGCCGAGTCTCATACTCAGCCGCATGGGCTCATTTCCCATGAGCCGCATGAGTCTATATGGACTTAGCCGCAGGGCTGGGGGGCGAACTCTTCTCGAGCCGCATATGCAACTGTCCTCCCCCAGCCGCAGAAGCCATCGCATTGACCCAGCCTCATGCGCCCTCACTTCTTCCGGGCCGTATGGGTTTTGCTATGTGAGCCGCATGGACTTGAGTTCGCCATCAGCCGCATGAAGACCCCTTTCTAATTCGAGCCGCATATGCGCTCACCTCCCTGAACCGCATGAACTCAAGCACTTGCCAGCCGCATAGGCCCTGATCCCCGAGCCGCATGAGAACCCTAGACCCTGGCCGTATGGACTTCTGAGTCCGGTCCGCATGATCCCGATTAATTCCAGCCGTATGCGCCTTTGCATTTCCAGCCGCTGGCGCCCTTGTACTTCCAGCCGCATGCGCCCCCTCCTTTCATGGCCGCATATGACTGAACCGCATGACTTTCTCATAGTCCTGTGTACTATTATTTATCATTATTTGCCCATGTTTCGTAACTCCTTTATTAGATATTTTACGCCCATTTTATATCCTTACGCCTTTTGTCATGAACTTGATTTTACTTATATGTTTGGAATTGATAATGGAGCACGACCTGACAGTGACCCGTAGTGGTGCACTCCTGACAAGTAACCTGACATGACCAGATAGTGGCCCGTCGTGGCGCACTCATGACTCGTACACTTGACATGATTACCTGACATGATATATCTGATAAGTTATTGCGACGGCTACCTGATATGACATGACCTGTATAACTAATCCTGGACACCGTAGGCGATTGTGCTTGTACAAATAACCCAGTCCTGTCTTGCATCATGTCTAGGAAGGGACTCCTGAGTACCACGGTCAAGAGTACCTACTGAAATGGACTAAGGCTAATAACTAGATTAATACAGTAGTCATGAAGAGATCTCCCAGCTACAGGCAATCCCGTTACCTGGGCGCGCCTGGGATCTGTAGCCTGCCGTCGAGTAGGGCACATTTCCAGCACACTATCATGTGTTGCACCCTTCAAGTTACCTAAGGGTACATGCGTTTCCTGGACGGTGTACCCACCCGAATTCAACCCCTAATTTCGACCTGGGTAACCTGGATGGTCTGCAGGGCTTGTGGCTGTGGAATAATCTCACTGCATCTTGTTAGTAATTAGGCTTGTGACAACCTTAGTTAGTTAAAGTATCAAGCCGTAATTCTTGCTTGGCCGTGAAATGATTGGATGGAGTCTAACCAGTCTAGTCTTGCCCTGATCCTGTTCCAGATTATTGAATGACCAGAATGCTTGTATTTATTTTACTGATAAATGGTGAGAATTCTAAGTTCTGTTCAGACGAAAGGTTACAATCCCGGTCCTTGTTTGGTTTACGGGTTGTAACCTGGTTATCTGAATAGTTCCATGGTCATCTCGTCGTATATCCTCCTGATGTATTTTTCTTATTTTCAGTTCTTACTTTTATTTATAATCTTGTGCTGATTGCTGGTTTTAGTTCCTAAGTGAAGCTTCCTTGTGGTACTTGTTCTTTCTGGGGTCTGACCCAGCTGGTTTTGTGTGGCCAGATTTTGGAGCAGCTCCAGAGGATCTACGGACCTTCCAGCCAGATGGTGGCCACTAGACGGAACCCTGGCAACGAGTGGGTTTATTTTTGATCTCCCACTTTATTGTAAAAATATTCTTTTGAGGCGTTTAGCCGACGAGCACCTGTTTAGCTCGATTGTACTTTACTTACTGTCTGCCTACGGGCTGTAACATGATTGACAGATCCTAGGGTTGATCATGTATGACTAAACTCTTGCTAGTCCTAACATTTTGTAACGACTAGCTTCATGATCAGCTGAATATGTAATGTTTGGGACGCCTTACTATTGTATATTTAATGATCATACATCTTGTAACTCTTACTTACTTGCTTGTGATTGAGACAATAGGCTTGTTCATGACCTTAAGAGACTGCTGGCTTGTAGATAAACCCTCATGTATCTAGACAGCCGTGACCGTATAGCGAGGTGGGTTGCACTTCAATATACGTAGCTGGCTATGTCTGCCCCCGCTCTCCAGTATTCTGGTTCTGGGGCGTGACAAGTCCCGACATATCTTCGTAGCTCTAAGAGAAGACATCGATATATTCTTTAGCCAGCTGGATTAAAGATTCCCGATCTTCTCATTTTAGGATTTTGCTGATGAAGATGGGTTTAGAAAAAGATCCATCCCCAAGGTCGATCTGTTCGACTTCGTCTTTGGTAGGGGGTTCGCGTAATTCGAAACGAGACTCCCATTGTTCTCCTAGGCGTTGAGCCCAGGGTTCTTCTTCGAAGAATTCTGGCATTTGGTCTTCGCCTTCATCTTCTTTAGATTGTACCGATGTCATGTTGCCTGATAGCACTTTCTTGAAGACCGATCCGATACTAGTATCGGAATCCCAGGTTGATGCTTCAGACGAGTGAGAATGTTCTACTTCTTCTGTCTTCGAACTCTCTGGAGTTGACGGTGGCGTGACATAGCCCACCCCCCGTCTAGTTCGATAATAGTAGTCCTGCGGCTTTCCTTTAGGTGTTGGAAGCCGGAGAGGAAGACGTCGACCCTTGCCGTAGTTCAGGCCTTTGTTGCTTTTTAGGTCGTAACCCATCTTTTGGATGAGGTACTTTGCCTTGTTCGTGTACCGATAGACTTGTATTCTGCCGGTATGTCACGACCCGGTCCCCAAATACTTGGGTCGAATCGGATCATGCCCAGCCTGCGCCGTTGATGAGACGGCGGCAGTAAGCTGTAATTCATTGTGCAGGTCAATCAACAACAAATTTAAATTTCAAAGTTGCCACAACATTTATTTAACGATATTAAAACTTGTTCCAAATACAAGGTTCACAACTGAAATTAAAACAGCAACTAAAAACTCTCCACAACTAAGTAGCATCTATGTCGATGCCACATCATCCTCCTCTGGTGGAAGTACCGCCGGGTACAAATCGGGATCGTAGTAGCTACTGATCATCATCTCCAGATCCTCAGTAATACCTAAAATGTTATCTCCAGTCAGGAGGGAGCAAAGTACAATTCATGCAAACTTTTAACAATTAAAATACAATTTATGACATGCACTTTTAAATAATTTAAAGATGAACAGTTTTGAAATAATTCAGTACAGTGATGTGAATAGATAGTGAATATGACCGGTTTGGGTTACAATGGTATCCTAGCGATACGATATGGCTTGTCCCCGTGTGAAGAGGGGAAAGCTAACACAGTCATTATCCTAAGTTTGGAATTGGTCATATCCACTATTCTACTCCCCCAGTCCCCAACAGTACAATCAATGCTCCCGAAGGAGTTCGTGTATAATGGTGGTTTAAAATTGCAATGAAACAATTGTAAAATGATTGTAAAATTTACATAAAATGTACTTGCCTTAAATCCTTGGTTTGAAAAGTCGGTACTTCGGGATTTTGAACAGTCACGCTCTTCCTCGAAATCCTACATTCCGGGAACTTGTTTCAGAAGCAATCACCAGAGTTATCTAGTTACAATCTCTAATTGTTTTTCCTAATCAGTTTTAGTTGTTAATTAGCTAACACAACATCACAACGTTTACTAGTGCGTTGAAATTAAGGAAATCAATTTACATTGGTTTTTCGGGAAAACTTGTAATTATCAAATTACGTATAAAACATGATATTTATTTATTTGAAAAACTTTGATATTTTTAATATATATAAAATATATTTATTTTCTTAAAATGAGAAATTGTGAATCATTAATTAATAATTCATAACAATATTTTGATTGTTCCTACGCTATCACACATTCCCAGAAAATAAAATAAAATGCTAATTCCTACTTATTACAAAACCACATTTACTGGAATTGGGCTTATGCCCTTACAAATTTTATTGCAAATTGAAATAAGAAAAGATAGGTTAGTCTTGAAAATTACCTACAATTAACATTAATAAAACTAGTAATTTCTAATTTAAATTTAAAATAATAGGTGTCTCAGACTCTGGTCCAAAATTTCATTTTTAACTACTCTGCCTCAACGTCCGGTCGAACCGGTGCGTTTGCATTTCGTTGGGGCCCAGTAACCAATTATGGTTGTCGCCCAAAATATTATAAAAATAACATTTAATTCAAAAATCATTTTGAAAATCATTTAATAAATTCCCGAAAATTTCGGCAGCATTCCCTCTGTTTTCGGGATAACCCAAAAACTGGGAAATGCTCCGTAAACCTGCAGAAATAACTCCCGAAACCCACCATAATATATATATATATTCCCAAGCCAACTAATTATGAAAAATCCGAACTCAATTATCAAAAACCAACTTTCCAAAATTCCAACAGAACACACAACATAGCTAAAGAGAACCGTCAACCAACAGAACATAAACCCCACCAAATATCAAACTATGGAAAAACAGCAGATCTTTCCCGAAAATCCGAATACGGGTAATTTCCAAATTTCCTTCGGAAACTCCGAGAATTAGCCTACGAATAGGAAAACCCAGAGAAATAATCATTCTCCAGAGTTCCTTTCGAAAAGGTTCTCAGACACCCGATTCTCCGAAAATTCCGAAAAAACAGAAATTGCAACGTAGAATTTACGTTGTCGAAAAACCGAGATCCCGCAGGATTCGGACCAGAGAATTCATCATCGACAATTAAAGAATATAGAGTCAGAGTGTACCGAAACCGAAATTGGAGCTCGAAATAGAAACGGGTCAGAACCGAAAACAGACAGCGGCACCGGGAAACGCCAACGGGGCAGCAAGTCGCCGGGGTCGGGCGCCGGCCAGGGGACGGCGGCGGGGCGTGGGCGCGGGATCGCCGACGTGAACGAGGACGCGGGGAAGGGCCGCGCGGGTCAGCGGGATCGGGGCGTCGGCCACTGAAAGCGGCGCCGGGAAGGGGGCGGCCCGATCTGACCGAGGGGAGCTCGGATCGGGTCTGGAAACTTGGGGTCGCCGGGAAACTCGCCGAAAATGGGGTTTTTCACAGAAAATTTAGGAAAGAAATGGTGTGGAGATGGAGAAAGATGTAGAGGGCTTTTATAGAGAGTGAAAGAGAGGGGTTACCGGAGTTGGGAAGGCCAACGGCCACCATGATGGCGCCGGCGGCGGTTTGGCCGTTCGGAAGATGGGGGGTCGGCTACGTTGGTCGGTTGAGAAATGAAAAGTTTGAGAAAGTAAAGAAAGTTTAAGTTTTCTTCCATCAGAACAACCAAATGAGTGAATGGCTCATTCATTCACAACTTAATGACAACTTAACGGGTATGAGATTGTTGGGTATTAGACCCAATAAGGAATGGACCAAGATTGTGGGCTCAACTATTGGGCTCTTATTATTCCTAGAAAATCAAATGGTTTTATAAGTAAGTTTGGGCCAAAATCTAAAGTTTAAATATGGCCTAAAATTTTATTTAATTATAAAAGAATTTTTTGGCCTAATATCAATAAATATAATGTTTGAAAAATATATTTAATATTTCATAATTCTAATATTTTATTTTAAAATGTTTTAAGTCCAAAAATTGGGTTCGGTCTGGGTTGCCATACAAAAATCCCAGTTAAATTATTTTAACAGAATAATTTTACACTAAATTGATTAGAAATAACATTATCAATTAATTGATAACTTAACAAAAATTTATATACAATAAAAATTGCAAACTAGAAATTATGGGTTTCACACGGTATCTGGTTCTGGCTCGAGTGGCGGGAGGTCTTGATGACGCTCAACTTTGTCGAAGATGATGGATTCTTCGTTTCGACTCCGCGGGGGGACTACAAAACAGTCCCCTTGGGACGGGACTACTCGATTTACATGATGGACGGTCGTTATTTGTGTTTGCAACGACCGTAGAGAGTTATCTATTGTATACATGGCATTCCAATGTGGAAGACTAGAATAATTAAAAGACACTCTATTATTGATGAAACACAAGATTTTATCCCGCGGGATTACATTGTCCAGAGAGGGTGCATCTACATCAGCAGAGATATACTCCCCTAGATCTTCATCTGTAAGTACTAGGATTTGATCGGGAGAGTCCACCACAGCTTTGATCCTGGGGTCCGAGAGGGCTATGTGGGCCTTCTCCGGCAGCTTGGATGAGACAGATGGTTGCGGCAGCTTGCCCTTAAGACGCACCTTCAGGGGTGCCGCAACTGCGCCTTCGGTGATAGGTGCCTTCCTCTGTAGTTTTGCCACGAGGGGAGCCGATGTTTGAGGCGGCTTTTCCTTGAGCCGTATCTTCAAGGGAGCTTCGATCGGTGTTCTACCTGGAGCAGTTGGTGCTTTTCCAGGTAGCTTGATGCTCATGGGAGGCAACGTCTGAGGCGGCTTCCCTTTGAGTCAAATTTTTAGAGGAGCGACAGGAATCGTCTCTGGCTCTATGTCGGGCTCTGCTGCCGTTTCTGCTTCATCGTCAGCATCATTGGCTTCCTCCTCGTCAGGTGATTTGTACAAGTTGGAATCAGTGAAGTAGGCTTCAACCCCCTTGAAAGGGTCGATGTCCGTAAACTCCGTCCGGATGATGTCATTGGTGGACACGTATTTCATACATTGGTGGAGTGTGGATGGCACCACCATGTACTCATGCAGCTACGGACGACCCAGCAGGAGGTTGTCATTGACATCGGCGTCCACGACATAGCAAGTGACCTCAGTTCTGAGGTTACTAATATGGCACTTCAGCCGTATTTTGCCCGACGGCTCACTCTTGCTGGCATTGAAGCCACTGATTGTGGTGTTGGAGGGCGCCAGACGGTACATTGGGATCCCCAGTGTTGAGAGCAGCGTCTTCGAAATGATGCTGAGGGAAGACCCCGGATCGATCTGAATCCGCTTCACCTTGACAGAACCGATATACCCTATATAATACAGCGGCCTGTTGTGTCGGTTGTGCTTGAGGAGCATGTCTTGTTCGGTAAAGGTTATATTGGGGATAAACTCATCTGCACAATGACAGTGCGCACATGTAGTCGGAAGATCTTCAGGCTGCTTGACCTGACTGATGAAGGACTCAGCATCCTTCAGGGCCTCACAGAGAGCTTCGCGAGTGTCCTTGGAAAGACGGAGAAGCTCAAACAGAGATAGGCGGGCAGGAGTACTGGCAAGTTGTGCCAGTATGTCAAAGTTGTAGGGCTTGGCTAGCCCTGAAGCATTCTCCTTTCGCAGAGGCCTGTCGAAACGAACCTCTACATGCTTCTGCTTATTAGCTGCTGGAGGCTTGGACGGACCCCCTTCTTCGGTAGCAGGGACGGTGCAAGGAGGCACCACCTCGACGGCAGCTTTGTCGGGTTGGGCATTCTGTTGTGAACGCGTCTGTACAGAAAGAGCCTCTTCTGCGAAGGAAGAGACCATACGGCAAGACTTGATCTTCCTGCCTTTGGTTTTAGAGGCAGAGCGTACCTCCGGTTGAGTAACCTCGGAGACGAGATCAGGGTGAACCCATAAGATCTCTTCCCGAGATGTAGTGAGCGGGGTGAGTCTACTCACGTTGTCACAAGCAGGTGGTAAGTTAACCACCTCCATTGTCGCCTTAGGGATGGGGACGACGCCGTCTTCTGTTGTAGTTGGCAGCAAGGTATCGAACTGGAGTGACACCACGTTGGCCGAAACAGTCTTCTCCTCGTAGTCGACGGAGATAACATCCGCGTTGATCATGTGTTGGATATAGTTTTTGAGGACGTAGCAGTCCTTGGTTGGGTGTCCGACAAACTAATGGTAGTGACAGTACCTCGGATTGTCCACTTTCCCAACCTCGTCGGGACGCTTCAGGTCCGGCAACTTGATCTTGTCACCCTGCTTCAGTATCTTGAAGAGTTGTATGGTGTCTTCATCGTTGAAAGAATACACCTCCTTCGGCCTTGGTGCAAGCGGAGGCTTCTGAGTAGGCGCTGATGCACCTTTTGAGGCATTGACAGTCAATGCCTGTTTCCCCTTCGTCTTTTGTCCGGGGTTGTTGGCTGCAGGCCGTTTCCCCTTGCCCTCCAAGGCAGGGAAACTAACTCCCAGGAGGCGAGCATTGGATGCCTTCTTTTCTGCTGCTTCAGCTTCGATGATCAAGGAACTCCAGTTGGGAGGAGGAGTAGATTTGAGCCAGAGTTTGACTGCAGGCAATATGTTCATGCCGCAGGAGGAGAGGAGTGCATGTTCTGGCATGCCCGGGGGCAGTCTGAAGCAGGCCTGTCGGAAGCGTTCGATGAATACTCGAACTGTTTCCTTCTCCTTCTGGCGTATCTCTATGAGGGACGCCATTGTCATGTCCTTCCTGCCGTCGTAGAAACGGTCGAGGAAAAGGTGCGTCAAGTCGTCGAAGGAATATATGGAATTGTCGGGGAGGCTGCAGTACCAGTCGTACGCCACTCCTTTCAGTGCCCCGACAAATATGCTGGTGAGTAGCGCGTCCTCCTTCGGAAGATGTCCCGTTTGGGACTGAAAGTACGTCAGATAGCGACACGGAGAGTCCTTCCTGTCGTATGGCGTCAATGTTTGTGGTTTATACTTAGGAGGATAAACCACCTTGTTCCATTCGAGGGGATAAGGTTGGGGGATGCCCATCTTTTGGCCCTCCCCTTGTCTATTCCTGGACTCAAAGCGCTCGCGCAAGTCCCTGATCATCTCCACCACGTCTTCCATAGAGCTGGGAGTCAGGAAAGATGGTACCGCCTGGAGTTGAGCATTTGATGGCTCCGACGTTCGAGGTGCTTCGCGGCGATCCGTATCCAAGGATACCCGTTGAAGGGGTATACTTGATTCTCCATTGGCCCCTGGGTCAGGACCAGTAGACGGTGCCCTGGCCAAAGCCGACCGTATCTCACACACTGCTTGAGTCAGTATTTGCATGGAGACAGAGAGGGTTTTGGGTCCTCCCTCCAGGGTATCCATGTGCTGGACGAGGTCTGCTGGTGGCGCATCCGACTCTGTGTCACCCCCAGTAATGTAGACTGTCATGACACGACTGGAGTAGGATGGCTCGGTTGAGGCTTTGCTTTCGGCCTCACTCTCCTGTAAAAGAGTTGTTGCTCCCGGAGCTTTGTCTTGGCTACCCCCATCTATATTCTGGAGGACTTCTTCGTTTTCAAGACTCAGATCTGCAGGGGCTAGACTACCCCCAGCTTTGTTTTGAAGGACACCTTCGTCTTCGGGAGAAGTATCTGTAAGGGCCTGATTACCCCCAGTCCTGTCTTGAAGGACTTCTTCATCTTCGAGATGCAGATCCACAGGGACTAGACGACCCCCAGCTACGTCCGAGAGGCTGGCTTCGCCTCGAGGATGAAGATCCTCCCCAGCTGTGCTTTGGAGGACACCCTCGTTTTCGGAAGGAGGATCAACAAGGGCTTGACTACCCCCAGCTTCCTCCAAGATCTTCTTCCTCCCCCGAGTACCTTCGAACACTCCGGAGGACGAGACGGTTGTCTTGGTTTTCCTCGGCTGGCTCTTGGACGAGGAATTGCCAGTCGCCTTTCGGACTGACGAGGAGTTAAAGATTACATTGCATGAAGCAACTTTTAGTTCTGGCTCCTCTTTTGTTGACACCTTCTTTCCGAGGCGAGGTCGGAGGGGTGTCGATGATTGCAGCCGCTAGAACACCGACTGTCTTGGTGGGACTGCTGCCTTGTAACAGCAGTTGATGGTGACTATAGCACAAGTGTGCCCTGTGAGGGGCGCATCGTACTTGTCAGTCGACTCTCCTGACCGGCGTTTGTGAGTGATCACGTTACGCAGGTCGTTGGAGGAGAGTGCCACCTTCGTACCCCCTTCAGACGCATGGCAAGGCCAAGCGCCGGGGTGGTCAAGTAAATACTGTGCCCCCTGATCCAACACCAAACAGGCGCTCAGATCAGTAATGGGGGAACAACATTTAAAGTGACTTGAACAAACCTCAGACGCACAACCAGAGGAGGCGCGGGAGTTCAAGACCACTGGATTTGCCTCGCTCGACTTGGTTGCAAATGCAACAGATGCGCCCAAGTGAGACAAGGACTTTGAAGGTTGGCTCGTTTCGGGTACAGAAGCACCTGAGTCGACCTTATACAGCTTACCATCAGCAGCGCGCATGATTGTGAGCGCATGCTTCTGGCTTGCTGCTGGCATAGCACGTTTAGTGCCTATGGCCCGTGCTGCCTTAGACTTCTTCGTACTAGGCCACTGGGGCGCGTAGTACTCAGAATCCAAATTCTCCTCGTCACTACAGTGAGTGAGTCTGTCAAAGACAGAGACCTTCTGTGGCGCATCGAAGGTGATGCGCGGGGCATTAGCTGTGCCCCTGCTCCGTCGACGCATCTTCCTCGCCTGAGAGGGAGATGGCTAGAGAATGTGGTCAGCCACACGTTTCCCCGAGAGATACGCTGCACCGGTGGGCGCATCTTGGTTGCTGAGGACGTCAGCAGGAAGGGAAGGCTGGATCGGCGCATCCTCTTCGGTGGTGGTGCCAGAGGCGTCGACCTTGCGCACCCAGATTTGGCGAGTCTTCTTCGGCTTCAGCAGCCGCTTCGAAGGACTCGTACTGCCTTAAGAAATGAACTCCTCATATGTCGGTTGATTGAGATGTACAACCAGCGTCTTGTGGGAGGAGCCCACCTTCACGTCATCGGATTGCGACACAGCTTTCTCGGTGGAAGAGAAAAAGGTCCCCAGCAGAGTCGCCAGCTTGTTTGTCATTAAAATCTTTTGATGTAAATTTCAATACAAACAGAACAGTGTTACAATGTAGGACTTAGACGTAGTCCTAGGAGTACACTTTTGTTTATCTGGGTCCCTTGTGCCGATGGAGCGAGTGGTAATACGTTGACTCCGTTGACGATCTGATGACGGTTATCGGTTCTCTGAAGGTCTGAGTTGCTCTGGGGGCTGGAGCTTGCGAAGAGGAAGAAGACGTTGAGTGTCTGTATCTGCCTCGGTGGTTGTGCGATGTCTCTGTCTGTCTATGTATGTTCGTGTGTGGAAGAAGAAAATGATCTCTCTATTTATAGTCTGCAGGCTGGCTGCTCATGCGCGCATATGTACGATGCGCCTGGACGCGGGGACGCCACATGGTGATTGCTGATGGAGGCGCATGGACGATGCGCCCTGATTGAGGAGTTGAATTCTTTATGCTGCTGTTGTGGGCTGGCACGTAGCAGGGGGGAGAATCTTTCTGTTGCTGAGATCTTGGGTAAATCGAGTCAAAGGACACGTGTCGTAGGCCCATGGCTCGAAGATCTCGGATTTGGTGGAGAATGATCTGGTAGGATACGCCTGGGATTGGGCGCATGAGGAGACTTTGGCTCGTAACCTTTGGGAGTCACGAACCATTCGGGGCGCATGGCTTTTGAGGTGCATGCGAGGATTCAGTAGTGACTTTACTTCTGTCTTTAGAGATTAGAGAAAAGTCTGAGGCGCATGGCTTTTGAGGCGCATGCAGAGCTTTGGGCGCATCGCTGCGGAGTCACATGCGAGATGGTTGGACGGCCACGTGGCTTGTAACCGCCGGAGGGGAGTAATGAGATGCTGACGTCGGCGATGCTTCGTTTTCTGAAAAAGCTGTCAACTGCAGTCTTCGGGGGACGTGTTGCCAACTCTGTCAGACTTCAGCATTTAATGTTCTTTGACAGGTGATGGGTTGTTGAGTGGGCGCATCGATCGGCGTTCCACTAGGCGTATGGGGCCGCATGGGGGCACATGCTTGTGAAGCGCTTGGTGCTGAGGGGCGCGTCTGTGTGATGTACGGTCTGTCCGTCGCATCCACTCCGCTTGACACGTCTTTTGGTGCGACTGTTACGTTCTTCGAGTGCTTTAAATAGCCGTTTTTGACTTGGCTGAATTTGAAGCGTCAGGTTCATCCATTTAATACAAATTCATTGCACGAGATTCGGAGAGCCAGCCACTTGGCGCATGGGTTTGATTTGCCCGACCTATAAATAGTGGCATGGAGAGGGTTTGCTTCTCGTTCTCTCACGTCCTCCCGAAATGAACTTGTTTACTCAAGCATATTCTGTTGACGAGATGCTCCCGAGGGTAAAGATGCGATGCAATGTCTTCATTGATGTACTTGAAGGTGACTGTTACATCCAAAGTCGGAGTCGAGGGCTTCTGAGGCAGGCGGAAGGTGCCTGTTTCATCCAAAGATCGGGATGCTCGAGCCTCGTCTCCGTTATGCTGTAAGAGCCGCAGATCGAAATTGCGGTACTGCGGCTTTGGGGGCTCTTTCTTCTGTCAGAGTGGGCGTTGCCCATTCTGGTTGTGTTGAAAGCTGCTCCTTTAGCCGCAGTTTCGATTGTGGTCTTCCTTGGTCTTTGGAGGCTCTTTCGAAGCCTCCCCTGGCCACAGGTTGACTTGCGGTGCTCTTCTCTTCCTCGATTTGGGGAGCTCTTTCTCCAGCTAGAGGGTTGACTGCCACCCTCGTTCTGCTCAATAAATGCTTCATTGGTCGAAGCATTAGATGGCGCATGAGCCTGGCTGAAAGGGTGGCACATAACTGAGCTGCTGAAGGGATGTACATAAATGAGGATAAAGGGATGCACATAACTGAGGATCCACATAACTGAGCTGCTGAAAGGATGCGCCAGGCTGAGAGCGCATGGTGGGATGCGCCTGACTGAGAGCGCATGGTGAGATGCGCCTGTTTAAGAGCGCATGATGACTGCTGCGCCAGGCTGTAGACTTAGGGTCTTTTATTTTTGTAGAAGTTCTCCTTTCTACAGCCCTTTTTTAAGACATGTAATAGACTTTTATATGAAATAAAATCCTCTTTCAATGTCTATATTTTTGTTTTGCTGTGTCTGTCTGAGCTCCCTGGCGCATGTAGTGTTTTACGCATAGGATTTCTGGTCGTAAAATTCTATGCTTCTACAGTAGAATGTCGTCTTTGCGGAATCTCGAGTGCTGCGGCGGTAGCGGAATGCCCATATGGGTGAGCTTGCCTCCTTGTGTTGGTGGGGTCATGTATGTGAAAAAGTCTTCTGCAGTCGCTGGAGTGTTAAGGGGAGTGTTGTTCCTGTCTTGAGAGTCCATTGTAACTGTATCAAAAGAAAATACTTTAGCCGTTGAAGAATTTCAAGCATGATGCGAGTCAAGGATTTAATGAATAATCAAGGATAGAGATCAACAAGGAGTCAAGACACGTGTATGAGATCCTATGAGTCTAATCCTATTTGCAGGCTCACGTCAGTACAGTGACATAATCGAAGTGATTAACGTAGACTTGCATAGGCCACCAAAAAAAACTTGTCACGACACGTACCCGCACATCGAATACGAAGCGTGTTCAAGCCCAGCCTATATCGCAGAGTCAGCAGTAGAACGTTGTCTATAACTCACAAGTCACTGAATCTAGTATCACATGGAAATCTATATCTTATCCACAGAATAATCAAGACACAACAAAGATCAATGAATATCCATTAAACTGAGTAATAAAGAATATAAACTGAATGTTTCCAAGAATCAAGGTCACGTCCGGTGGACACAAATCCACTACCAATAGACGGAATAAAACAAAGACATGAAATAACTGACTAAGTCTAAACTGCAAATCAAATAACGACCTCAACTGCAAAGGCACCGTGGTCTGATGCTGGCTCACGACTGCTCGTCTGCTTCTGGCTCAAACTCTGCTAAACCTGAAGAGATCATCAGGTCCTCAGAGAACTAACAAGATACATAATATACAAGCCTTTCTAACAGTTTATCATGCAAGAAGAAAACAGGAAAAGACTAAGCAATACTGATACACGAATATGAACAACTACGCATAAATGAACTGCTGGAAGAAAAACTAGTGAACACGAGATCAATGGATAACCAATCGAATACTCAAACCCTCGCCCCTAGTGTGGACTCGCAGGTTTGATCAACTACTAACCCTCGCCCCTAGTGTGGACTTACTGGTTAGCTTCAAGAATAACCCTCGTCCCTAGTATGGACTCACAGGTGCGGACAATAACTACTAACCCTCGCCCCTAGTGTGGACTCGTAGGTTAGCTTCAAGATTCAATACAAGAAGGTATAGCAGTTCAGTTTATAACTTCTCGTCCTATGACACGACCCAAACAAGACACAAATGTGAACACGTCCAATAAAACACAAGGCTAACTGTGAATAAGGGCTATATATCGATGAGGTAAAATACTAGCATGATATAAAAAGCACATGTCAATAATAAATGAAAGAAACTGGATAATGAAAGACAGTGCATGTAAATAAAGCTGTAAAGAAAGGCAAGGTATACTTGCCTGCAAAGTCGTCCAAATCCGTGTTGAGGCAAGAACTCGAAGGTCGGTCCTCACGTCCTAGATATTTGTTCATGAGACAAAATGCGTTATTGAACAATCTAATTTTAATCTATTCATAATTTGGCTAAAATTTATATTCTCCAATATATATATATATATATATATATATATATATATATATATATATATATATATATATATTTCATATATATATATATATATATACACACGTAAGGTTTAAACGTAGCTAAATTTTAAACTAAGTATTATATTCTAAAGTGACTTGGGTATATACTAAATAATTATCTTACTATTTGCTAATCTAATTAAAAGTAGCACTTATGTGCAAAATCTCCTTCAACCAATTCTTTTCTCTGGAACCAAAGTCTAAAGACATTAAATATGAGTTGACACCTATTGTCATTAGGGTTGAAAAGATTCCTCTCTATACTATATTCTATACTTATAATGTCTGAACATTGATTTAAAGTGTTCAATTTTCTAATATGTGTACAGCACCTAAGCAACCATTTTTTTTACTTCATCTTCTCTACATGTTCATGTGAACATGGCCGGATGTCTTATTCCATATTATACTATACTATTTTATTCATGCTTAAATATAGGGAGAGGGGACTTACCAGAGAAAATCTTGGAGCTCAACGGAGGGGTTGGGACGCGTGCAGGAGCGAAAGAGAGAGGTTTTCGATGGAATGATTTTTTTTCCATTTCTTGTTAGGGTTTTTGGAAAAGATGGGGAATGACTGCTACCTTCCCTATTTATAGCTTGTAAATGATAAGAGGGATTTGGAGTTGGATTCCTATTAAGGTTTATCAAGAAGTTTAGAGCATCAATCCTGCTTGGATTTGGATCTTCACGCGGCTACAAAGGTTTAAACAGGGTCGACTTGGAGGATTTAAATTTGAAAACAAACTTTTACCAAGCCCCTCTAAAATTCTGATTTTATAAACTCCCTTCGAAGGCCAAGTTCATTATATATCTATACATATTCCATATGATAAACCTGTAGATATAAAATATATTAGTTAAATATTTATAAAATCCAAAATTATTATCTCATGCTAATTAAAAAAATATCGAGAATAAATAAAATAACAATAATCAGAACGGGGGTTTACAGATGGTGCAAAGACTTATGACAAGATGCTGAAGGTGGCTCAAGATGTTGAGGCCAGTTCGTCTGCCCGACCCAAGAGAAAGCATCCAGGATCCAGCAGCAACTATCAAGGCAATTCCAAGAGGCCCAACAACAACGACAACAACAACATGCCATCTTACCCCAAGTGAGTCCAGCAGACTGCAGCACTCAATAGAGTGCCCCAGCACAATTAACCGAAGGCGCCCAACTGCACCTATTGTAAAAGTTTCGGTCACACAGCAGAGATCTGCAGGAAAAAGTTGGGACATTGCCTTGCTTGTGGGTCTACCACCTACCAGGTAAAAGACTATCCAACGACATTCAATAGGACTGGAATAGGACATCAGAGAGGTCCACTACCTACCCAGCAGCAACACTACAACCAGCACACAGCAGGGCAAGCTTTTGCCTTGGCCGTTGAGAGCCGAAGACAGAGCCAAAGGAGGCAGAAGATTTTATCGCAGGTGCTATTCTACAATATTCGCACCCGATTTTAGCTTTATTTGATTTTGGGGCTTCACATAGTTTCATATTATCAGATTTTATTGCTGCATATCACCTAGACGTAGGTTGTAGTAAAAAGATTTATAGAGTAATGACCGGAGTTGGACCTATCCCAATCATAGAGACTTGCACATGTCCTATCACTATCTTAGGTCATACCTTCCTAGCACCCCTTCTAGTAATGCCTCTCCCTAACTATGATGTAGTCTTGGGAATGGACTGACTGAGTGAGCAACATGCTTTGATAGACTGTCATCGGGGTAGAGTCATCTTTAGTCCACCTAGAAGACCCAAGTTCGAAGTGGTTCGAGCACCAGAAAACATGGGGGTGTCTCCTACATCTCCATCGCAGAAGATACCAGACCCCCTCATCCTCTTATAGCAGAATTTCTAGATGTCTTTCCCGACAATCTTCTAGGATTACCCTCTGATCGAGATGTGGAGTCCACTATCGATCTTGTTCATGGCTCTTCACCTATCTCACAATGATGCTGCAGAGTCAACGCCAAGGAGGCCAAGAAGATGAAATATCAGATCGACAAGCTCAAGGCCCAGGGATTCATCAAGAGTGGAGCTTCATATTGGGGGTACCAGTCTTATTTGTGGCCAAAAAGGATAGAACGGTCCGGATGTGCATAGACTATCGGGCATTGAATGACATCACCATCAAGAATAAGTATCCTCTGCCCATGATTGATGACCTCTTTGACCAACTGAGCGGAGCAAAAGCTTTCTCGAAGATTGATCTCAGGTCTAGATATCACCAAGTCAAAGTAAGGAAAGAAGACATTCCAAAGACGACATTTAATACCAAATATGGACAATATGAGTTCTTAGCCATGACCTTTGGACTTACAAATGCCCCAATAGTGTTCATAAACCTCATGTTTTCCATGAGCACCTGGACTAATTTGTTGTTGTCTTTATCTATGACATCCTGATCTACTTGAAGACCAAAGAAGAACATGAGGAGCACTTGCAGATAGTCTTGGAGACATTAAGGAAGGAGAAGCTATATGATAAGCTATCCAAGTACGAGTTCTTCTTAGACAAAGTGGACTTTCTCGGCCACATTGTCACAGGAGAAGGCATATCTATGGATCCAAAGAAGATAGCTGCCGTAAAGAAGTTGACGACACCCAGTTCAATTGCAGAGATCAGGAGATTTTTCGGCTTAGCTGGGTATTACAGGAAGTTCATGAAGGACTTTCACATTGCGGAGCCCATGACAAAGCTAACCAGGAAAAATGAAGAATTCGTCTGGAGCAAGGCGTGCCAGGCATTATTTGAGGAATTGAGGAGAAGGTTGACATCATCACCAATATAGTCTCTACCCTCAGGATCTGGTGGATTCTCCATCTATAGCGACGCTTCCGGCAAGGGATAAGGATGTGTACTATAGTAGTATGGAAAGGTAGTTGCTTATGCTTCTCGATAGTTACGAAATCATTAAAAGAATTACCCGACGTATGACCTGGAGCTAGCAGCGGTCATCTTCTTCTTGAAGCTCTGGAAGAACTACCTATACGACGAAAAGGTAAAAATATACACAGACCACAAAAGTCTCAAGTATATCTTTACTCAGAAGGAGCTCAACTTGTGCCAGAGGCGATAGCTGGAGCTCATGAAGGATTTTGATATCAATTTGTAGTACCATCCGGGTAAGGCTAACGTAGTTACTGATGTGCTTAGTCTGTCCCGATGGCTATGTTTCTAACAAAGGACCGGCATCTGCTAGAAGACCTAGAGAAGCTTGGGCTAGAGATTGTGTTATCAGAAGCAGTAATATTGAAGCTTGGGAAAGAAGTTACAGCACCAGGAGTTGACTCGTCCATGATGCAATTACAAGTGCAGTCCGACCTAATCAACAGAGTCAAAGAGACTCAATTCCGGGATGGGACACTGTGCAAGCTGGGAGACTGAGTGTTAGCTAAAACATTTGAGGGTTTCTTGATAGCTAGATATGGATCATTAAGACATGGCACGAGGCTTTACATGCCGATCTGTGAATTAAAGAATGAATTGATGTAGGAGGCACATCAGTCGCAGCATTCTATCCATCTAGGAGCAAACGAAATATATAACCGTTGAAGGTAGTTCTAGATCTAGGCCAAGACAAACTAACGTAGGGAGTTTATTGAAACCATTGAATTTAGAATATGGTAAAGTAGCTTTGAGCTGGGGGACTACACCACTTATGGGATTCACAATGGCTCTATTTGCGATGTTCCTATCTATTATTTTGGAAATTTATAATTCTTCCGTTTTACTGGATGTAATTTCAATGAGTTAGGTTCATAAAAACAAGGAAGTCCTTGTTTTTCGATCAAAATAACAAATTTACTTAGGACTCGGATTTATAGCCATTCTGGTAGTTCGACTGTGGAATTTATTTGTTTCGGTATTTCCGGAATATAAGCGTATGACTTGTTATAATTGATCCTATTGATAATACAGAGAAAGAGCCTATCGTCTCTATCAAGATAATTCTATCTCATCAGATATTGATTCTAGTATCTGGAGCACGGAATATATAGAATAGATCAAGAAAAGAAATATTTGAACTATGATTCATACCTACTATTCAAACCTCGCGACCGGACTCCAAAAAAGTTGTCAGATAAGTATTTTATAAACCAAACGATTTTTCTTTCTTCAGACTTCTTTTGTCCGAAGGACAAAGATTTTGTTGAGTCATTACATCTACTCATTGAATAAGTGATCATCAAACGGTTTTTACCCAGAGAACCTTTGAGTTTAGCTTGGGGAAAAATCATCGTGGTTCTAGTATGAATCTGGGGTTTTAATTGATTCAGAGGGTCTCAAAAGGAGAATTCCTATCAATAGTAAAACAAGAGTAAATCTACATTACGTACAAAAAAATAAGGAAGAGAAGATTCAAGAGGCCCATAACGATCAACATAAAGAAAGACGGACGAGCCAACTTGATATTTTTTGGCATTATCGTCACAAAAAAAGAAAAGATTCCGTCATGAGAGCACATGTATGGTGGCTCGGAATGAAAAAAGATGTGACTAAATTCGTCTCCAAGTGCTTGATCTGCCAGTGGGTAAAGGCAGATTGTCAAAGGCCAGCAGGATTGATACAGCCACTTCCTATTTCTGAGTGAAATTAGGAGCATATTACCATGGACTTCATAACGGGATTGCCTAGATTCCAAAGGGGGAAGGATGCCATATGGATAATTGTAGACCGACTGGCCAAGTCTGTCTACTTTATCCCCTTCAAGGTTGGGTTATCCACCGAGAGATTAGCAGCTCTGTACATAGAGAATATCTACAGTCTTCACGGAGTCCCAATCAGCATCGTATCATACAGAGATAGCCGGTTCACCTCACACTATTGGAAGAGTCTACAAGAAAGCTTGGGTACTCAGCTCAAGTTCAGCACCGCATACCACTGACAAACCAACGGATAGTCAAAAAGGACTATTCAGACGCTTGACGACATGTTGAGATCATACGACTTACAGTTTGGAGGATTTTGGGCAGATCATTGACACCTGGTTGAGTTCTCTTATAATAATAGCTACCAGGCTAGCATCGATATGACACCATTTGAGGCGTTGTATGGACGTCTTTGCTGTACCTCACTAGCGTGGGACGACGTAGAAGATCGAGTTATGTTGGGACCAAAGATGGTTACAGATGCTCCAGAGAAAATGTAAATGATTAGAGAGACATTAAGGATGGCACAGGATCGCCAAAAGCATTGGGCAGACAGTAAGAGCCGAACGCTGGAGTTTGAGACAGGAGACAAAGTCTTTGTCAGGATTTCCCCTACCAAAGGCATTATCAGATTCGACAGAGTTGGAAAGCTTAGCCCCAGGTATATTGGTCCATTTGAAGTGTTAAGCAGAGTTGGAGAGGTAGCATACAAAGTGGCACTTCCACCTAATCTCGAGGGCGTGCACAACGTCTTCCACGTATTATAGCTGAGGCACTACGTATCAGACCCGAGCCATATTTTGGATCAGTCAGAGGTGAAAATTAGACCAAGTCTCATATTACCAGAACAGTCAGTAAGGATCTTGGATCACAGAGAGTAGAAGCTGCCTAACACAGTGATTCCACTAGTTAGAGTAGAGTGGCGTCACAACTCCCTAGGTGAGTCAACCTGGGAGTAAGAGACTGAGATGAGGAAGAAGTATTCTCCGGTGTTCTAGGTATGTTCTAACCCCTCTTTTTTATTACCGGTAGAAATTTGAGGACAAAATTCTCTAAGGAAGGAAGGTTGTAAAACCCATAATTTGATTTTTTTAATTAATCAATAGGTTTTACTACATTAATTTGGTTGATTGTAATTTTAGACTAGTTATTATTATTATTATATATTATGTTGGAATATAGGAATTTTTTTTACTTTTATAGTATTTAATGAATTGTTGATTATGATTTATAGTTTAATAAATTGTGTTAGATACGTTGAGCCTATTAGCTATAGCCCATGATTCCTAGCCCATAATCTTAACCCATCAACCCATTCCCCATCCAAACCTGCTAAGCCAAACCCAATAGACTAAATCCTATCCGTTCAACCCACTCTCCAGTCACGCGTAGATCCACTTTCTCTGCCAAAACCTCCCCAACGTAGTCATCCCTTCACGTACTTCTTTCTCCAGAAACTCCTCTTTCCTTCAGTGAAACCTCCAGAGCTATTTTTCCTTTCCCAAACCTACACAAAACCTTTCTATCTCCACCTATGCTCTACCTCTTCCAAATCTGACTACACTGCGACGCTCCCCATCTCTCCCCGTCCGAATCAACACCTCATTCGAGGCATTTTCGCACGACCCCCTGTTCGACATAACAAAAGGTTGAACGAACGTTTTGCTTTATTGAACGTATAAGGTATCCATGTACAAAAAAGGACGTCCTAAACAGGATATTCTAAGTATAGGGAGAAGAGGTTTCTAGGAAAGTGTGATGGTGGAGATCGAGCACTACAACGGCTCCTTTACTTCATTGACGATCTGACGATGAATCAACCTTGCTCTGGCTCTCTTGCTCCATTAATAGAACTCTGGAGTCATCGATCGAGAGGTTGTCTGGAAGAGAAGATCCTTTGGAGGTGGTTGTTCTTCTGTTGGTTGGTTGGTGGATTGTTCTTTCTTAGATGAATGTTGTCCTTCCTTAGTTGAAGGAGAACTCTTTCTATTTATAGAGATCGAGCACATATGCGATGTGCATTAGGGTTACTGAGATATGAAAGAATCTGCCGTCATTGTACGTTACGGGCTTCTGCGGCACTGACACATGGCGGACATCGAGATTCCCCTCAATCGAGATCTCTGGTGGTTATCAACATAACCGAAGAAGGTAACATATGGCGCATGCCAATTTGCTTGCTCGGATACAGCTAAGTAAATCTTGGGATTTTATTCTAGATTTGGAGTCTAATTGATCCTCGTGTAAGATTTAAATCAATCTGATATGATATCAATCATGATTTAATCGTAATCTTTTCTGCAAGAGGTAGTTTAAACAAAATAATTGGGGTAGATGCAAGCTTCCTATGCCTTTGGTGAGGACTATGTACTGATGTGCTTCTGAAGCGACGAGTAGACTGTGCTTCTGGAGACAACAGAGCCTCTGTGCTTTCAAGCGACGAGTGGATTTGGCTTTGAATGACGATGAGACTTCTGAGCATTTAGAGCAATGATGAAGCTATGTTTCAGAGTAACATAGTCACTGTACTGTAGGCGACGAGTAGGCTCGTGCTTCAGGTTTACTGTGCTTTTGGAGTGACAGACTGACTTATATTGATTGCAGTGGGAGTTTCCAAGTTTACTGTAGAGAAGTGACTTAAGCTTCTGGATCGGAGCAGATGACTACGCCATAGGAATGGAGTGGTGTAAACATATCACCATCTTGCGCCTCATATGGACGCATGTCAGTAGATGTGCCTCTAAACTTTAAAGGCGTTGGGTTTGGAGGAAAGGGTATAACACCCTTGTGTGTCTGGGGCTAGCGCATGCATGTAGTCACGCCACTGGAGTGAAGACACTGGTTTCTAAAGTAAAAGAAAGGACAGGGCCTGCCGCCATCCTGCTTCTAAGGTTGGCACAAACGAGTAGCTACGCCTCTGGCTTGAAGGCTTTGGCTTCTGAAGTGAAGAGCGATAAATACCTGCTCTTTAAGGACTTTCCTCTTGATTTCCACCATAATATAGGGAATCCCAAGGGTCTAAGACTGACATTCATCGTGCTAAGTCTTAGGTTCATCCCATTAATGTGGGAATTCTGACCGTCGGCCATGTGGCATGCACTCTGGGCCATTCTCGGTCCTATAAAAGGGGAAGTTCTCCTCTGAAGGGTTGTTGTCTTATTTTTGACATCCTTCACTACCAAGCGAGATCCAAACTTATCTTTGAGTGGCGATCGACCTTGTACAAGTTGGCTGCTAGTTGAGGCTTTTCTCGTTTATAAGAGACAAGTTCTTATAGAAGAACTTTGTGTAGAAGGAGCCATCGCTGCCCTTAAGAAGAACATAAATGTCCTCCTTAGGGAGTTCTACTCTAGGCGACATCTAGGGGATCGTCGAGGTCCTGACAACCTAGGTCATGGGTGGATAGCCAACCCGAAGAGCCACAGGTTGTGCTGTGTCCTTCCCATTCAGGGCTTTGCGAACTGCTGCGCTCTTTGAAGGCTCGGGCCAATGACTGCTTCAAGAAACTGGTTGCTTTGGCCGAGTGGCTAATATGCTTCCGGGAGGCTGCACCCATGAAAAGGTCAGAATATGCCTCGATGGAGGTCAATCTTCTGGCATGAAGAAGAAGGCCTGCGCTTTGACGAATACCGAATCCCTTGTAGACCCTTCTCGGCTCTGTCGAATCTATACCAGATCCTTTGTAGATGAACAAAAGTAGTCCTTTTTGTGTAGTCTCGATGTGTCTGTACTAGACTTTGGTAGACGTGACACATAAGGGACTTCTTTCCATAACTTCTGTTTTGTCTTTTTAGCATTTGGGATGAGACTTTGTATCATCTGCTCTGTGGCGAAGGGATGTCATCAGCTGATATTTTTCATGCTTCTACAAGAACCCCTTCAAAGTATCCCGAACTTGAGTCAAGCTCGGGATACTTTGAACAAAAGCATGAATACATGGCAGGATTGTACGAGATGGGTGATGGCTGGTGTCACGCCTAACACTTTAGTATTAATTGTCTTGAGTCATCATTTCAGAGCAAGAGCTCCGGATGACTTCTTGATATTGGAGCCTCTTGCACCTTTGCAGGGATTTCGAATCTCTTTAGCAGAGGAGGTTCAGAGTCACGTTCCTTTGGTCACTCGCAGTACTATCATCAGACATGGAGTGGAGCTTTGGCTTAGCTTGTATGCTTCCTTCTGACCGACATCTGGCTCGTGCTTGGACCACGCGAATAGTCTATATAAAGGATTACCCCATCCAAGAGAAGACTCGGTTACTTCCATAATGGCCTTGCTTGTCCGACACTCGGCTGCTGACGACCCAGGAGTTTGCTTGAGGCAGCCGTTGTTGGCAAACTTTTTTATCCGAAGAAGCTGTAGTAGAACTACCACTGGATCTCAAGATGTCCGCACGCTCTGGATGTCGTGGGCGTTAATGGCATCTTGGACCTCTGCTTCATGGATTTTGATTGCTTACCATTTCAAAGAATAGCAAGGCCTGCAGCTGTGATTGCTCCCATAGCCAGTTGGAGATAAAGGGGAGTCATGTGCTGGTCTTCATCCCCGGCTTGGGCCAGTAGCTGCTTCGGTTGGTGGCTTCCTTTTAACCAGAAAGTAATTAGCTCTGTCACCGCCTCGCCCGTGCTATTGAGAGCTTGTACTACAATTTTAGCCTTTTTTGCTTCTGTGTATGTAACTATGAAGAGTCTGTAATAGGTCTTTGTAGCCACATGTTTTATATATAGAAGCACTCATGTCCCCTTTGCTTTTGTCTTCAAAATAAAGAGGGAATCTTCACTAAGAATTTGCCTGACCAGAGGTAATATGGACGTGGTAGGGTTAATCTTTACCGGGATATAGAACAACAATCCAGAGGTAATATAGACGTGAACTATTTTCTAGACTGCCGGAATAACCCTAGAACTGATGCGAGAAGAACGACTACTCAGAGGTAATATGGACATGGTAGCCGCATCTTCCAGGTTTAGAGGAGCAATCCAGAGGTAATGTGCACGTGAAGTGCTTCATCTACTTGAGAGAATATATAGGAGAGAGAGGGAGGTCCCCTTACCAGAACTCATAGGTACCCTTTTCAGGGGATGTGGGCGCCTAAGCTGGTTCCGCCTTCAGATGTAATATTACTTTAGAAACTTGTCGTTGATGGGCATCAATAGCAAGTCACCATTAGGCTTATCTAGCCGATAAGCACCGTTGGAGTATACCATTTCTATGATAAACAGTCCTTCCCACTTAGTTTTGAACTTTCCATCCGTCTTATGAGTTATTACCATCGGTCTTCGTACTGCCAAGACGAGGTCATCCAATTGGTATGATCTTTCGCAGACCTTTTTGTTGAAGGCCCCAGAGATGAGGGCTTGGTAAAGCACGATCCTTTGCTGCACGAGCAAGTGCTTTTCATCAAGTGCTTCAAACGTTTGTAATCGTCTGCGCTGATTATCTTCGACGGTTAAGCTTGCAGATGCCACGTTAGCATACAACAGCTTCTTATAGACTTGACCGGTGCTGGTGTCAGACTCCCAAGTGGAGGAGTCAAAAGAGTGTGAGTGCCTCATGACTTCTTCCTCTGAGTCTTCTGAGGTAGAAGTAGGTGTAACGTACCCCAACCCTCGACGGGTACGTTGGTAATAGTTTTGAGCTTTTCCTTTTGGAGCATTAATCCGTAAGGAAAGACGTCGGCCCTTGCCATAATTGAGCCCCTTGTTGCTGTCCAGGTCGTAACCCATCTTCTGGATGAGGTTTTTGGCCTGTGCAGTGTAGCAGTAGAACTGTATCTTGCCACTGTCGAGGTTTGGGTCTTCAAGAGTTATTCGCTGAGGCTGCTCCAATCGACCGAATATGATGGGTTCTTCTTCTTTTCTAGCTGGAACTACGAAGTTGGCGCCTCAGGCTTGGACAACTTGGCTCACATGGTTGACGGTCGTCACCTACGTCTATAGCTTACGCAGAGAGTTGTCTAGAAAATATTTGGTGTTCCAGCATGCACCAGTGTAGTTCGAAGACAACTTTCTGTTAATAAGGTAGGATATCTTATCCCGGGGGATTACATCGTCGAAAGAGTGTGACTCCGTGTTGGCACTGATGTAGTCTTCTAGCTCTTCGTCAGTGAGGACTAGAGCTGTTAAGGGAGGAGGGGGAGGATGCTTCCATTTCAGTTTGACCACTAAAGGGGCTGTGGTCGCATGCTTCTGCGCCTTTGTGGTTGGCCTTAAAGACCTCCGGGGTAGCCTTATTCGCATCGGCTCCTGACCATCTTCTATCGTCACTGGAGGCGATGGTGGAGCTCTGCCCCGAAGCTTAACAATGAGAGGCACTGATACTTTTGGAGGCCTTTCTTTCAGTCGAACCTTTAAAGGTTCTTTGGTCGCTGCTGCGCTTTCTGAGGCTATCTCTGCCTCGTCATCAGCATCATTGCTATCGTCATCCCAGGGGACCGACTTGTACAGATCATCATCTGTATAGTAGGCTTCAAGTCCTCGAAACGGGTCGATATCAACAAATTCTGTTTTGATGGTCCCATCACTGGCCACATACTTCATACACTGATATAGGATGGAAAGGACAATCATGTACTCATAGATCCATGGTCGTCCTAGCAACATGTTTAGTTTATGTCTGCATAGATGACATAGCAAGTTACTTCAGTATGGAGGTCATCAATCTGATACTTCAAGCAGATTTTGCCCAAAGGCTCGCTCTTTCCTGCGTTGAAGTCGCTGATTGTTGTGTTCGAGGCTGTCAACCAATGTATCAAAATCCCTTGAGTTTGAAGGAGGCTTCTTGGGATAATGCTCAGAGAGGAACCCGGGTTGATGTGGATACGATCGACCTTAATGGCACCGACATGCCCTGTATAATACAGGGGACGATTATGCCAGTTATTCTTTAGCAGCATATCTTGCTGGGTGAAAGTGATACTGGGAATCACTTCGACCATGCTGTGGCAATGTGGACAAGTTGCAGGATCGTCTTTTGGTTGTCGAACCTGAGTAAGGAAGGACTCGACGTTCTATAAGGATTCACTGAGCGCGTCTCGGGTCTCTTTAGAGAGGCGAAGGAGCTCGAAAAGTGACAATCTAGCCGGAGTGTTGGCTAGCTGTGCTAAAATATTGAAGTTGTAGGGCTTGATAGGCCCTATTGTTGGATCCTTCCTTAGAGGTTTGTCGAAGTGAACCTCCTTATATTTCTGCTTATCCGTGATAGGAGTTCGAGATGGACCTGCCTCTAGTGCGTTAGAAGCTTGAGATAGACCTGCTCCTGATACGTCTGGGATAAGGGAAGCAGTCGGTGGAGACTCCTCCTGTTCTGGATCCTGGCTCTTTTCTTGTCGCTGCGATGAGCGGATGGTCACCAAAGCATCATCGGTTGAAGCCGAGACCATACGACATGTTTTTCTTTTCTTCCCTTTGGTAGAAAGGGTCATAGGTGCCATCATGTCGGGGACTAAGTTAGGATGAATCTACATGACTTCGCCTTGAGGTGTGGAAAACGGGATGAGCCCTTGAGCGTTGTTCCCTGCTGGTGGAAAGTTGACTACTTCCATTGTTGCCTTAGGAATGGGGACGATACCGTCTTGCACCTTTGTGGCTAAAAAACTCCCAAACTGGAGAGTAGCCATGTTGGCTATGATGGTCTTCTCCACATAATCCAACGATATGACGTTGGCATTGATGAGGCACTGGATTTGCCTTTTCAATACATAGCTATCTCGTGTTGAGTGGTGGACGTACTGGTGGTAATGGCAGTACTTGGGATGGTCCACCTTTTCCACTTTAGAGGATGCTTGGGTGCTGGGATGGACAGTTTTCCACTCTTCGTAAGCATCTCGAAGAGCTCCAGCGTATCTTAGTCATTGAAGGAGTAAGTCTCCCTCGGCCTCTGCGTTTCTACGGACTCGGGGTTCACGGATGCTGAACTATTGGAGATGTTGACGGTCATGGCCTGCTTGCCTTTTCTGTCTTTAGGGTTGCTGCTGGACGAGCGTCTCCTATTGTCTTCAGACGCAGGAAAGTATAGCCCAGGAGCTACACATCCTGGGCTTTCCTATGTACGGCATCCGCCTGTGTAATAAAAGGCGTCCACTCCGTGCAGGAAGCACTATACCACAATTTGATTACGGATAGCATGTTCTTGCGACATAAGTCCATAAGAATGGGTTTAGGCATGCCGGGCGATAATCCGAGGGCTGCCTGGAAGAAGCGCTCGATGTATGTGCGGTCAGGCTCCTTCTCCCTCTGGACAATCTCTATGAGGGTCGACATCGTCATGTCCATCCCTCCTTGGTAGAATCGGTCCACGAACAGAGTCTTCAGGTCTTCAAATGACGAGATACAATCGTTTGGAAGACTGCAGAACCATTCATAGGCTATCCCGTACATGGCTCCTATGAATATGTTGGATATGAGGGCATCATCCTTTGGCAGGTGCCCAGTTACCGATACAGAGTACCTCAAGTATTGTCGAGGAGACCCCTTCCCTTCGTAAGATATAATCGTCTGCAGATTGTATTTGGGAGGGTAGACGACGTTGTCCTAGTCGGCAGGGTATGGCTGACGGATACCCATCATTCGGAGTGCTGCTTGCTTCTTCTTGGCATCATGATAAGCATACAGCTACTTGATGACCTGCTGTATCTCGGACGACATTGTAGAACCTGTAGCCGATGGAGTAGACGAGGAAGGTCGTGCCTGGTGGGAGGCAGGCAGCCTGCTGGATCCGTTATTGGTTGGCAGATCAAGCACAGGTGTAGAGGCAGCGAGGGCCATATTGCTCTTGAGGTCGATTATGACCGAGGACAGAGTCTTCATGGTGTCCGTCAATGTATCTAACATTATCTCGTCGGCTTCGATACGTCTGAGAGCTTCGTTGTTGTCTTCCTTGTTGCCATCGGCCATAAATACGGATCAAGTGTGAGGATGAGTCGAGGAAGCCATGGATCATTTGCTCTCTGGCTCAGACGCCTGAGCCTCGTCGTCTTGAGGATACACCATAAGATTATGATCTTCCTCGGACTCAGCATGGTTGCTACCCCCAGTCTGGTGACTGGCTGCGCCGATGGAGGCATCCGTATCGTATTGCTCCTCCTCAGATCGGAACACAAGGTTGTCGAGCATGGTAGGAGTTTGGCTAGCCCAGTAATTAGCATGGCACCCAATACAGATCTGGAACGAGTGCCATGGAACACACTTGCATCGGTTACCTTAGCTTTATTGCTCTCCGGCCTCCTTTTTGGTTTAGCGACCGACACAGAAGGATTCTGGGAGGGCTTCTTGAAAGCTCAGGAACCCTGTGCCGTGTAGCACATGACGATGTGGGATTCGTCTTCTCTATGGCTCACCGCCCTCCTGTTGTGCCTCTGGCGTGGGGTCGACGTGGAGTGAAGTCTCTGGAAGATGGAATGCCGGCTTGATGAGAGCGCAGCCATCTGCTGGCAGCAGCAGTTGATGTTAATCTGGGTACAAGAGTGCCTTGATTTAGGCATGCCCTGTGCCATAGATTATTCTTCTGCTTGGGAGAGGGTCGAATCTTCCGCTATGGCACCCCTATTGTACGTGCAGGAAGGCTGCATGCAAGTACGGTCAGAGCGGGTCTGGCGGAGAAGCATCATGTTGCTTCTATGGAAACGCTGCTCTCGTGGCTCCCTATTCGTAGGACGTACGCCCTGGCTTGGCTCTCGGAGCCATGGATCCTTCGCTCTCAATGCGAGCCACTGGTCTGCCATAGTTGCGGTGCACTTATTATACGAAGCACGAACCCCCTGGGATCTTTTCCTACTACCCTCAGCGGGTGAGTAGTATTCAGAGTCCCCCGAAGGCTCGCATGAAGGGAAAGTGATTCTGTCGAAGACAGATCTTCTCATTGGCAATGCTCCCGTCGTAAGGGGTTGGACCGGTGTGCGCTTCGTTTGTCGTCGTGCCTTCGTCTGATCAACCATAAAACCACCGTCTCCTTGTCATGCTTTTCCAGGACGGGAATCGGGCGAGGGGATAAGGCTGTAGCAGCCGGAATCTTCTCTGTGGCTTCGGCATTGAGGAGGTCCTAAGACGTAGTTCCCGCCACCGTGCTGCTAGCTGCAGCCGCCTTAGGCCTCCAGACACGTCGAGTCTTCTTCGGTTGTACGAACTGCTTCGAAGTCTTCGACTTTTTATCAGAGAGGAGATCTTCAAAAGCTTGTTGGTCGAAGCGTACGACCATCATGTCTTTGAAAGATCCTAGCAAGTTGTCATTAGATTACGTCACCGCCTTCTCGTTGGAGGAGAAGGTATATCCCCAGCAGAGTCACCATTTTGTAGAACATAACAAAAGGTTGAACGGACTTTTTACTTTATTGAACATATAAGGTATCTATGTACAAAGAAGGAAGTCCTAAACAGAATATTCTAAGTATAGGGAGAAGCGGTTTCTAGGAAAGTGTGACGGTAGAGATCGAGCACTACAGTGGCTCCTTTACTCCGTTGACGATCTGACGATGAATCAACCTTGTTCTGGCTCTCTGGCGCCTTTAGTGGAACTCTGGGGTTACCGGTCAAGAGGCTATCTGGAGGAGAAGTTCCCTTGGAGGTGGTTGTTCTTCTGTTGGTTGGTTGGTGGATTGTTCATTCTTAGATGAAGGTTGTCCCTCATTAGTTGAAGGAGAACTCCTTCTATTTACAGAGAACCGAGCACATATGAATTGTGCATTAGGGTTCCTGAGATATGAAAGAATCTGCCGTTATTGTACGGTACGGGCTTCTGCGACGCTGACACGTAGCGGACATCGAGATTTCCCTCAATCGAGATCTCTGGTGGTTATCAACAAAACCGAAGGAGGTGACACGTGGCGCATGCCGATTTGCTTGCTCGGATACAGTCGAGTAAATCTTAGGATTTCATCCTATATTTGGAGTCTAATTGAATTTTGTCTAAGATTTAAATCAATCTGATATGATATCAATCATGATTTAATCCCAATCTTTTCTGCAAGAGGCAGTTTAAATAAACCAATTGGGGTGGACCCACGCTTCCTGTGCCACTGGTAAGGACTAAGTACTGATGTACTTCTGGAGCGACGAGTAGACCGTTCTTCTGGAGATGGCGGAGCCTCTGTGCTTTCAGGCGATGAGTGGACTTGGCTTCGAATGACGATAAGACTTCTGTCCATTTAGAGCAACGATGAAGCTGTGTTTCGAAGTAACAGAGTTACTGTGTTGTAGGCGACGAGTAGGCTTGTACTTCAGGTTAGTGAGGTTACTGTGCTTTTGGAGCGACATGCTGACTTGCATTGGTTACAGTGGGAGTTCCCAAGTCTCTTGTAGAGAAGTGACTTAAGCTTCTGGATCGGAGCAGATGACTGTGCCGTGGGAATGAAGATGGTGTTAACATATCACTATCCTGCGTCTCATGTGGACGCAAGTAAGTAGCTGTGCCTCTGAACTTTGAAGGCGTTGGCTTTGGAGGAAAGGGTATAACACCCTTGTGTGTCTGGGGTTGGCGCAGGCAGGTAGCTGCACCTCTGGAGTGAAGACACTAGTTTCTGAAGTAAAGAAAAGGGTGGGCCTGCCGCCATCTTGCTTCTGAGGTTGGCGCAGGCGAGTAGCTGCGCCTCTGGCTTGAAGGCTTTGGCTTCTGAAGTAAAGAGCGATAAATATACGCTCTTTAAGGACTTCTCTCTTAATTGCCACCGTAATATGGGGAATCCCAAGGGTCTAAGACTGACATTCATCGTGCTAAGACTTAGGTTCATCCCATTAATGCGAGAATTCTGACCGTCGACCATGTGGCGTACACTTTGGGCCATTCTCGGTCCTATAAATGGAGAAGTTCTCCTCTGAAGAGTTGTTGTCTTCTTCTTGGCATCCTTTACTACCATGCGAGATCCAAACTTAACTTCGAGCGGCGATCGGCCTTGTATAAGTTGGCTGCTGGTTGAGACTTTTCTCGTTTATAGGAGACATGTTCTTATAGAAGAATTCTATGTAGAAGGAGCCATCGTTGCCCTTAAAAAGTACGTAAATATCCTCCTTAGGGAGTTCAACTCTGGGTGACGTCTGGGGGATCTTCAATGTCCTGACGACCTAGGTTATTAATGGATAACCGACCCAAAGAGCCACAGGTTGTGTTATGTCCTTCCCATTCAGGGCTTCGCGACCTGCTGCACTCTTTGAAGGCTCGGGCCAATGACTGCTTCAGGAAGCTGCTTGCTTTGGCCGAGTAGCTGATATGCTTCTGGGAGGCTGCGCTCATAAAAAGGTCAGAATACTCCTCGATGGAGGTTAATCTTCTGGCATAAAGAAGAAGGGTTGTACTTTGACAAAGACCGAATCCCTTGTAGACCCTTCTAGGCTCTGCCAAAACTGTACTAGATCCTTTGTAGACGAACAGAATTAGTCCTTTTGTGTAGTCTCGATGTGTCTGTACAAGACTTTGCTAGACGTGACACATAAGGGACTTCTTTTCATATCTTTTGTTTTGTCTTTTTAGCATTTAGGCTGAGACTTTGTATCATCTGCTCTGTGGCGAAAGGATGTCATCAGCTGAGATTTTCATGCTTCTACACACCCGACCAGCCAACCACCGCCGACCGACCAGCTGACCGGCCGACCGATTGCGCCAGTGCCTTCCATGCCCTACGCACGTCCCCTCGGCCTGCCAGCGTCGCACGGTCCTTTTCGTGCGCCTCCCGGCCTGGGGGACTATATAAATTGTATCGAGATATTAGCTTGATTATTTTTCGACCTCTATCTACAGTACCAGAAAAACCATGGCAAGTTTCTTACTATTCATGTTCGTGTTTTAATTGATAATTAAATGCACTACATCAATAGGACTATATATATTGTATCGACACTGACTCACGGGATCTCTATCGGACACCAAATTGATTGCTTGATAGATTTATTGAATCGGGAATTTAGGAGTAGTATAGTAGCTGTGACCAAAGCCATATTACTAATATTGACTCTCTCCTGCTAACCCCTATAACAGGGGGTTGAGCCATACCGTATACTAGCATTAGGTCCATTGTTAGTATACACATTGAATCTACCAGCCGGTCACAGATTGCTATATACTCAAATCACTATTGAATCATTATAGATTGCATCATTGTCGCTCTTAAGATTTTATTATTTTGCTGACTCTTTATTATTATTTAGAAAAATATAATAATGTTTTAAAACTGCCGTTGCATCATTTATTATTTATTAGAATACTGGATATGGATATATGTTCTTGCTCCTCTCCTGACTGGAGACCAACATTTTCGGTGATTGCGAGGACGAGGAGGTGCCTTTTAGCACTTACTATGGACCCGATCTGAGTTTTGAAGAGGTAGCCGAACCTGACCAGTGAGCCCAGAATTTCTAATTGCGCTTGTTGTTTAGCTTTCTCGTTTTGAGTTGTAATAAAGAACAGTTGTAATAACTTAATACTTTGTCTGCTCTTGTATTTGTTTCCAAGATAGACATTTTGTTCTAATATAAAATTACAAATAAAAGTTTTTTTAATTCTCGCATTTTAGAATGTTCTGATTGTGTTACTACTGCTTGATACATCTTACTTCCGCTGTCTCGCAACGGTACAGGCTGGACATGATCCGACTGGACCCAGAATCTTGGGATCGGGTCGTGACAAGCACTAGTAGATAGGAATATACAGCAGTAAAAAATAGCAGGGGGCAGCAACAGAGCAGTATTGTTCACTGCTATGCAACAGCAAGCTGCCTTGCCACTGTAATCAACAGTAGCTAGCAGCAGTATAGACTACTACAACAGTAGGAATATTGAAGGAGTGGAATTAGGTAGCACTAGAAAAGCAGCAGCAGCTGCTGCTAGCTGCTTGTAAGCAGCAGCAGCAGGGAGAATAACAACTACAGCAGTTCTGTAGCCAGCATCTGCTGCCATCAATAGACAAGCAACAGCAGAACAAGCATTAGTAGTAGCAGCATGTCAGTAGGGTGTGTGAAGGCCCAGGTTTGGGTAGGCCATGCAATAGGTAGATTAGAGCAGTATCATATGGTATTGTAGTATGTGTTTGTGTATAGATATGCCATTGATATGTAATAGGTTTAGCATAGGCAATGTGTGATGTGAGTGTACATATCTAGTAGTAGCTTAGGCGTGTAGGTAAGTGTCTAGAAAAGTGATATTGGTATAGGTAAATGAATATGTAGAATAGGTAATGACAGGTATATGGCTTATGTACCTATGTATAGGGCAATAGGTATATGTTAAGGTAATGTTTGGTATAAGGAATAGATTAGAGTAATAGGATACGAGATAAGTGATGTGTATGTGGTACAGGTGTCAAGATACCAAGTAGGAAGGGTAATACATGCATGGGGTATGTTAGTAATGATTAAGGTAAAGGGTAAATAGTTAATGTATTAAATTTGAGTCTATGTATATATATATTATAAGGTAGGCTATGAGCTAATATTGCCTAGTATTAGCTAGGATACCTTGGTAAGGCAAGATATGGACCTAGAAATCTAGGTAATGACTAGTTTGACCTAGTTTAGCAAAACATGACCTAGAATTGACTTAGGAATCATTTTTCAATTTAGATATCAATGGTTATGACTCCAAAACACCAATTGACATTGATATTTCATATTTAGGTCTTCGAGACACTGTTAAGGATACAGTTTAATACTTTACCCCGGATTTCAAACGAGTATATTCTTTGATAATTTTCCATTTATGATATCTTCTATGTTTCTTATATCTAGTGTAGATATCATTGATTTCTTAACACATTAGTTACACGAATTGGTATTTTCGAATCCTGTCATAAGATGTTATTCCTTTTATATCTTACCTTGTACAAGCCTTATTGTTGTTCTTGTACATGTATGGACACTGATTCCTGAGAAGACTTGCTACCTTCTCATAGAATACCATGTCATAACATACCATGGTTGGATCTACTGTACTAGTCAGGGGAAGAAACTATTAGTGTAGATATGTAACCATGTCCTCCTTGTGCATCGTGTTCCTTGTGAGTGTTGATCATACACTGCACATATGATTAACTAGGCCATATATCCTTGTACAAGTTTCCAAGCCGACCACATGTTAATACCATTGCTCACTCACTTAGATAGTTTATTTTTTGATTCTTGTACATGATATTTCTTTCTCTCTCTTGCTCTTGTATTTACTTACAGCATTACTCATATCTTGTTATATTCTTGTACCTACTATATTATCTTGTATATTCTTTCTATTTACTGTCATATGATCCTTATCATTTACTAGAACTATTATTAGAGGTGTACTTTTTTCCAATTCTAACTAAATATATTTTTTAAATGATTGAGATGATTGGTGCCCTACCCACTATGGACCACATGATATAGTAGGAGTAGACCAGGAGACGTTTGCTCAGGAGTGATTAGTTACAGCTGAGGAGAAACTAGTAGCGACTCATTTAGATTAGTTTTTAGAACTAGATCTGTCTCCAGCTTATGATACATTGGGAGATGTTATTATTTTTTGAGATGTATGTTATGTTGAGATAGTTAGACTCATAGACTTTGGATATGATTTTGAATTATTTTATGCTTCTAGATTTCTCTTGGCTTATCTTATCTTTTATGTCATTATCCATTTATCGTCTTATAGTTTATTGTGATTGAGTATGAGTATTATCATTATGTTGTCCTCCTTTGGAGATGAGATATTATTTACAGGTTGTGATACATATTCATGAGATATATTAGTTAGAATTATTGACTAGATGGTGTTCTACCATCGATGTTGTGGAGTAGGCTAGATGTACCCACGTCCTCGTGCCCTTACATCGGGTGCGGGACTTGACACATTTTTAGTGGTGGCTCATGCAGGTCTTCGAGGTCACAATTAGTACGATATCTTAGTGGTACTCAGATTTAGAGTTCTAATACGAGCCAGCTATTTGAAATAGGATATAGGCTATAGGCTGAGGGGTACTCAATCACAATTAGGAAAAACTCCTAATATATTATTTCAATTCAACTATCCTTCCTTTGATATTTGATTCTTGAACTATAATTGTTCTTCTTTGAATATATTCTATCTTGTGCCATATTGACTTCTTTTTTCAATCTGTCTCAAGGATGTCGCCTAAGACAAGGTCGCAGTGTTCGAGATCAGCCTCTGAGAGATCTGCGACTTCCTGTGGGTCTGCTCCAGTTACTTCTCCAAGGATTGGTGTATCAGTTGCCTTCGGGGGTCCTCCTACTTCAGTTCAGAGGAATCTCCCAGAGGTTGTTGTGGGTGTTCCTCCTCCATTGTAGAGGACTGTTCTAGCTATTCCTATGGATCTTCCTTCTCCTCCTGTAGTGCCGAATAGTATGGCGTAGATGTTCGCAACATATAAGAGGAAGTTAGAGGCCCAGAGGGCTCATTTCAAGACATATCAGAAGCAGGCGGACGTGATGCAATAATGCATCAAGAGCGCACACCAGCTCGCTTTGGCTATAGTTGAGAGTGGAGCTCCAGCTCAGCAGCAGGTTGCCCCGCTTAGGTCGAACAATATCCAGGACTTTAAAAAGTTGGGACCTAGGGACTTCAGAGGGATGGAGGTCATCATCTATGTTGATGACTGGCGTGAGGGTATCGAACATTTTATGAGGGTGTCCCATCTCACCAAGGACTTAACGGTTAAGGCAGTAGGACTTTAGTTGCTGGACATCGCTCGTACTTTGTTCAGAAATAAGCTGCTTCTTGCTTATCAAGGTCAGGCATGGAAGATTTTTAGGGAATTTTTAAGTTCTTTTCTCCGACTGATAGATTGGATCTGGCTCGACAGTTTCAAAACCTCCAGTAGAGAGGAATGTCAGTAGAGGAGTACATCACAAAATTTGGCAGACTAATCCAGTACAAGGAGTACATGGTACAAAATCCAGAGATTCGGGCGATTCGCTTCTGAGTGGGTCTGAATTGGAAGTAAAGTTCCTTATTTTGCCCCTTTGCGAGACTTATGCTTAGATTCTTTCTGAGGCATACAAGGTTGAGTGAGAGTTTGGCTTGAAGCCCAAGAGGGATCACGATTTCTTTATGGGGGCTAGGAGCAGTTAGGAGCCTACTAAGCGTCCCCAGCTTCAGTAGAGGTCTTTCTAATCATCGCAGCAGCTTCAGACTCCAACTAGGGTGCCAGTTCAGCAGGCACCACAGGCACAACTTGTTCCTTCTTGCCATTTCTATAAGAAGCTCGACCATATCTGGAAGTTTTATAGGATACGAATAGGGGTATACTTGTATTGAGATGCCGAGGGGCATCAGCTGAGGGAGTGTCCTTTGAACCCTCATCGTGCAACTCAGGAAGCGGGTGCAGCTCAGATAGCACCGGCGAGGCCACCTGTAGTACAGCCGAAGGGACCTCCACTCTAGACCCAGCATCAGTGATTTATTCAACACCAACAGCAGAGGGGTGCTCAGGGTAGGGCATTTGCTATGACGGTCGAGGAGGCCGAGCCCATTAGAGATGTCATTATAGGTTCTGTTCTTCTTAATTTTATTCTAGCTTCAGCATTATTTGATAGTGGTACTTCTTATAGTTTTGTATATGTTTCTTTTGCTCACACGTATCATATTTCTGTTGAAACTTTGGGTAGGACTTGCAAGATCATGACTGGGGTGGCATTATCCTAGTTAGTGATGTTTGCAAGGGGTAAAGAATTTCTGTGGGAGACCAGGAATTGAGTATGTGTTTACTCGTAATGCCACTTTCGAGCTATGACTTTGTACTCGGGATGGATTGGTTGAGTATGAACTATGCTAGTATAGATTATATAGACGGTAGAGTTTTTTCAGCCCACCAGGATAGCCAGAGTTTGAGTCTGCCCGATGGGCAATAAAGCAGGGTGATGATATTATCTGTAGATCTTTGGTGGAAGAGAAGGAGTTGCCTCATTCATTGATAGCTGAGTTTATGGATGTATTTCCAAAGGAGTTGTCAGGGTTGATGCCTGATAGGGATGTTGAGTTTGTTATAGAATTGGTGCCAGGTATGGAGCCTATTTCGTAACACATCTATAGGGTAAACAATAGTGAGTTGGCTGAGTTGAAGAAGCAAGTAGATGAGTTGCAGGATAAGGGGTTTATCAGATATAGTTCTTTACTCGGGGTGCTTCGGTATTATTTGTACCGAAGAGGGATAGATCGGTGCTCATGTACATCGATTACAAGGTAATGAACAACCTCACTATCAAGAATAAATACCCAGTGCCTGTTCGACATAACAAAAGGTTGAATGAACTTTTTGCTTTATTGAATATATAAGGTATTGTTAGCCCAATGATTGTATCATATTTTTGAATATGGTTAATATGTTAAGTTTAGCATTTCATTATCACTAATCTTCATACTATCGCTATAGCATTTCTACTTATACTTATACCTTTGGTGATATGTGCCTATTGGTTTACATATTAGTGATATGAGCTTTTCTATCTTAAATTTAATCGGGTTGCCAAAATCAAAACTATGTTTTTGATTGTAGTTATTCAATTAAGTTTAATCATCATGATATCACTAACTTTTATGCTATCACCTTAGCACTTATACTTAAACTCAGCATTGTCCTAATGTGCATTAAACTTATCATTCTTGCTACTATGTATATTGCTTTGTTCGTCTAACATGTACATGCAGAAAAGCAACAAGCAAGATCAATGTGGACATATACAATGAAGAAATCATGGTGGGCCAAAGACGACGGATCCCACAAGATTTCTCTGAACCACCCGACGACATCTCTGGAGCCACGCACTCGGGGGTTCCGCTGCCCGGTCAGCGGACTGGGGTCGAGGGGGCAGCACCCCTCGTCGGGGGTTCGGGGGCGAAGCCCCCGAAAGGTATTCAGTTTTCACAAACTGGATATCTTTGGATAGCTGCCGCCAAGGGAAAAAGCCAGCACCTATCAAAGGAAGAAGCCAAGCCATGCCATCATCATTTCATGACTCTGAAGAAGCCTGCACCTGCCTAAGTATTTCTGGAGTCTGTAATGAGTCTTAGGAATAATTGTAAACACAAGAAATGGATGGCAAAATCGAAAGCTAGGGCAGAAATAAGCCCAGGATCATTTTTGGTGGAAAACGGCATACCGACGGTATACCGACGTATACCGACGGTATACCAGTTTTTGTTCACAGAAAGTTTCTGTTTACAAAACCGGCATACCACCGGCATACCGGTCCATACCGACGGTATACCGCTTCTGAAACGTTGAAATTCCAACGGTCGGATTTTCAGCCATTAATGATCCCAACGGCTATATTTCTAGCCGTTGTAATCCCAGACCGGTATACCGCCGGTATGCCGGATCATACCGGCGGTATGCCGGTTCGTGACTGAAAAGTTGCCTTTGGCACTTTTCAATGCTTTGGTTATAAATAGCCTTGAACCCCTTCTTTCAAGGTTGATGCTTTGAGCCCAAAAATTTTTAAACCACCAAAGCCTATCCACAAGCAACTCTACAAAGCTTTCATTTGCCATCCACAAATTGTGTTAGAGTTATTGAGTTGAAAAGTAAGATCTTCATCCTATTGTAAGGAGATCAAAACCTATTGTGAAAGGTTGAAGTTGGAGAGTCTTCGTATCCAAACTCTCGGTGTGAAGTCGGAGAGCCCTTCGGATTAAAGCTCTTGTGTATTGAAGTTGGCGAGTTCTTCGGATCCAAACTCGTGTTGAAGTTGGCGAGTTCTTCGGATCCAAACTCGTGTGTAACTATTTACTCAAATAGTGGATTAAAGCCGGAGAGAGTTCCGGGACTGGAGTGCCTTTTGGGAGGATACCAGGATATATCGTTTGTCGGTATTGTTATTGCTTCTTCTCTTGCACTTATATTTTTAAATTGTCAATTAGCTTGTGCTAAGTGCTTGATTAGTTAGCTTGACCCTATTCACCCCCCCTCTAGGGTTCCTACAGGTATCTGTGTACAAAGAAAGAAGTGCTAAACAGGATATTCTTAGTACAGGAAGAAGAGATTTCTGGGAAATTGTGACGGTGGAGATCAAGCACTACAGTGGCTCCTTTACTCTGTTGACGATCTGACGATGAATCAACCTTGCTTTGGCTCTCTGGCGCCTTTGATGAAACTCTGGGGTCACCGGTCAAGAGGCTGTCTGGAGGAGAAGATCCCTTGGAGGTAGTTGTTCTTATGTTGGTTGGTAGGTGGATTGTTCCTTCTTAGATGAAGGTTGTCCCTCTTTAGTTGAAGGAGAACTCCTTCTATTTATAGAGAATCGAGCACATATGCAATATACATTAGGGTTCTTGAGATATGAAAGAATCTGTCGTCATTGTACGGTGCGGACTTCTGCGGTGCTGACACATGGCGGACATCGAGATTCCCTTCAATCGAGATCTCTGGTGGTTATCAACATAACCGAAGGAGGTGACAAGTGGTGCATGCCGATTTGCTTGCTCGGATACAGTCGAGTAAATCTTAGGATTTCATCCTAGATTTGGAGTCTAATTGATCCTTGTCTAAGATTTAAATCGAACTGATATGATATCAATCATGATTCAATACCAATCTTTTCTGTAAGAGACAATTTAAAAAACCAATTGGGGTGGACACATACTTCCTGTGCCTCTGGTAAGGACTAAGTACTATTATGCTTCTGGAGCGACGAGTAGCTCGTGCTTCTGGAGACGACGAAGCCTCTATGCTTTCAGGCGACGAGTGGACTTGGCTTCGAATGACGACGAGACTTATGTGCATTTAGTGCAACGATGAAGCTATGTTTTGGAGTAATAGAGTCACTGTGTTGTAGGCAACGAGTAGGCTTGTGCTTTAGGTTGGCGAGGTTATTGTGCTTTTGGAGCGACAGACTGACTTACATTGGTTGTAGTACGAGTTCCCAAGTCTCTTATAGAGAAGTGACTTAAGCTTCTGGATCGGAGTAGATGACTATGTCGTGGGAATGGCGATGATGTGAACATATCACCATCCTGCACCTCATATGGACGCATGTAAGTAGTTGTACCTCTGAACTTTGACGGCGTTGGCTTTGAAGGAAAGGGAATAACACCCTTGTGTCTGGGGTTAGCGCAGGCAGGTAGCTGCGCCTCTGGAGTGAAGACACCAGTTTCTGAAGTAAAGGAAGGGGCGGGGCCTACTACCACCTTGCTTCTGAGGTTGGCGCAGGCGAGTAGCTGCGCCTCTTGCTTCAAGGCTTTGGCTTCTGAAGTAAAGAGCGATAAGTACCCGCTCTTTAAGGACTTTCCTCTTAATTTCTACCATAATATGGGGAATTCCAAGGGTCTAAGACTGACATTCATCGTGCTGAGTCTTAGGTTCATCATATTAATGCAAGAATTCTGACCGTCGGCCATGTAACGTGCACTTTGGGCCATTTTCGGTCCTATAAAAGGGAAAGTTCTTCTCTGAAGAGTCACTATCTTGTTCTTGGCATCCTTCACTACCATACGAGATCCAAACTTAACTTCGAGCGGCGATCGGCCTTGTATAAGTTGGCTGTTGGTTGAAGCTTTTCTCGTTCATACGAGCCATGTTCTTATAGAAGAACTCTGTGTAGAAGGAACCTTTACTGCCCTTAAGAAGTATATAAATATCCTCCTTAGGGAGTTAAACTCTGGGCGACGTTTGAAGGATCTTCGAGGTCCTGAGGACCTAGGTGATGGGTGGATAGCCAACCCGAAGAGCCACAGGTTGTGTTATGTCCTTCCCATTCAGGGCTTCATGACCTGCTGCGCTCTTTGAAGGCTCGGGCCAATGATTGCTTCAGGAAGCTGCTTGCTTTGGCCGAGTGGCTGATATGCTTCTTGGAGGCAGCGCCCATAAAAAGGTTAGAATACGCCTCGATGATGGTCAATCTTCTGGCATGAAGAAGAAGGGCTGCGCTTTGACGAAGACCGAATCCTTTGTAGACCCTTCTAGGCTCTGTCGAATCTGTATCAGATCCTTTGTAGACGAACAAAATTAGTCCTTTTTTGTGTAGTCTCGATGTGTTTATACTAGACTTTGGTAGACATGACACATAAGGGACTTCTTTCCATATCTTCTGCTTTTTCCTTTTAGCACTTGGGCTGAGCCTTTGTATTATCTGCTATGTGGTGAAGGGATGTCATCAGCTGAGATTTTTTATGCTTCTACAGTGCCAAGGATGGATGATCTATTTGATCAGTTGAGTGGCACAAAGGTGTCTTCCAAGATAGATCTGATGTCAGGCTATCACCAGGTAAAGGTGAAGAAGGAGGACATTCCGAAGACTACTTTTCAGACTTGTTATGGCCAGTACGAGTTCACAGTGATGCTGTTCGGATTGACTAATGCCCCGGTAGTGTTCATGAACTTGATCAACAAGGTATTTCACCAGTACCTTGACAAGTTCATGGTGGTATTTATCGATGATACTCTCATCTATTCGAAGACACCATAGGAGCACGAGGAGCACCTGAGGATTGTATTAGAGACTCTCAAAAAGAAGAAGTTCTACGGAAGCTGTCTAAGTGTGAGTTCTTCCTGGACAAGGTAGAATTCTTGTAGCATGTTGTGACTGGTGATAGAATTTTAGTTGATCCGAATAAAATCGTAGCAGTGGAGTCGTGGACTACCCTTAGCTTAGTTGCAGAGATTCGGAGTTTCTTGGTTCTAGTAGGCTACCATCAGAAGTTCGTACAGGAATTTTCTAGGATTGCAAAGCCGATGACTAGACTCACCCGGAAGGATATAGAGTTTGTATGGTCCAAGGAGTGTCAGGCTGCCTTTGATGAGCTGAAGAAGAGGTTGACGTCGGCTCCTATTTTGATGTTGCCATCAGGGACAGGTGGATTCACTATCTATAGTTATACTTCTAGGAAAGGTTTAGCTTGTGTTCTTCAGCAGCATAGAAAGGTGATTGCCTATGCATCAAGACAATTATGTCCGTATGAGAAGAAATATCCTACCCATGATTTGGAGTTGGCAGCAGTCATTTTTGTTTTGAAGCTATGGAAACACAATCTACACTGAGAGCGTGTGGAGATCTTTAAATACCACAAGAGCTTGAAATACGTGTTTGCCAAGAAGGAGCTGAATATGAGGCAGAGCAGTGGTTGGAGCTGATGAAGAACTTTGATATTTTCTTCCAGTTTCATTCAAAGAAGGCCATCGTAGTTGTCGATGCCTTGAGCAGGTATTCGGTAGCTATATACTTGATGTTAGACTGTCACTTATTGGCAGATCTTGAGAGCTTGCATATCGAGGTAGTGGTTACTGAGATTGAGAAACAGATGTAGGGCTTGCAGATTCAATCAGAACTGATGGACATGATCAAGTCAACCTAGTTTGAGGATGTGACTCTGAGGAGCATCAGAGTTCAGGTTGAGGCAGGATTGTTGGATGATTTTACTAATACTGAGGATGGTTCCTTGAGGAATGGTGCTAGATTGTATGCCTAGTAGGGAGGTACGTGAGGAGGTTCTTCAGGAAGCGCATCACTCTTAGTATTTTGTGCATCCTGGTGCGAACAAGATGTATAGGGATCGGAGAGAACACGTGTGGTAGTATGGCATAAAGCGGAAGGTGGCACAGTTTGTATCCAGATGCTTAGTGTGCCAGCAGGTAAAAGCAGAGAGGCAGAGATCAGATAGGTTACCTTAGCCATTACCCATTCCACAGTGGAAGTGGAAACACATTACTATGGACTTTGTGTCCGGACTTTCATGATCTCCATGAGAAAAAGATGCGATTTGGGTCATCGTTGACAGGTTGACCAAATCGGCCCTCTTTTTGCCATTCAAAGTGGGTTTGTCTACAGAGAAGCTAGTAGAGATGTATGTGAGACGGATGTTCAAGTTTGGATCTTTAGGTTGCACGGGGTTTCTATGAGCATAATCTCATATTCGGATAGTCGTTTCACTTCTCACTTCTGGAGGAGTTTACAGGCTAGCTTGGGCACCCAGCTCAAGTTTAGTACCGCATGTCACCCTCAGACAGATGGGCAGTCAGAAAGGACTATTTAGACTCTCGAGGATATGCTTCGTACCTGTGTGTTAGATTTCGGAGGATCTTCGAAGGACCATCTCCATCTGGTAGAGTTTGCTTACAACAACTACCAGGTCAGTATAGAGATGTCACTATTTGAGGCTCTATATAGTCAGAGGTGTCGCCCTCCCTTGTCTTGGGACGATGTAGTAGAGAGAGCTTTGCTAAGGCTAGAGATGGTTAAGAATGCAACAGAGAAGGTCAAGCTGATTAGAGATAGACTTCAGGTGGCACAGGACAGACAGTGGCATTGGACCGACGGCCACCGGAGACCTTTTGAATTTCAGGTATAGTTTTGATTTTGGAGTTTGTGGTTGATTGTGGTTGTTTGTTATAGATTAAGTTTTAATGCTTTATTTTGTAATAGGTTGGCAATCTGGTGTTTCTAAGGATTTCTTCGACACGGGAAACGATTTGCTTTGGTGGAGACGGGAAGCTTAGTCCACGGTTCATTGGACCTTTTAGTATTTTTGAGAGGGTCGGTGCAGTGGCCTACCGACTAGACTTGCCGCCTACGCTGGAGGAAGTTCATAACGTGTTTCACGTGTCGTAGCTAAGACGGTATGTGGTGGATCCTAGTCACGTAATGGACTACTCCGAGATATAGGTGGGCCTGACTCTCAGCTATCCTAAGAAGCCAGTAGGGATTCTGGATCATTAGGAAATGGTGCTCTGGATCAGATTATTCCATTGGTTTGCGTCGCATGGAGGCAAAACTCTCTGGGTGAGTCTACTTGGGAGAGGGAAGACGACATGCGCGAGCGATACCCTTATCTCTTCGAGCCTTGAGGTATCAACCGTCTTCTTGTTCTGATTGTGTTTTTGTGCTGGTTTCGTCTTTAATTTTGAGGACAAAATTATTTTAAGGGGGTAAACTTGTCACTACCACTTTTCTAACTAGGATAATTTTGTCAATTTATATTACATATATTTTGTGCATATTCATTTATTTATTATAGTGTTAGTTATTATGGTTAGTAGGCTAGCCTATTTATTAGACGTGTTAGTGGATCAATTAGACTAGACATGATACTAGATCCCAACAGTTAGATTGACATGGCACATGGACCAACACTTTGGACTAGGCCCAATTAAACCCAATTAGTCATTTCATTTATTGAATAAAGATTAATTTAATTAACAAATTAGGATTAGAGCTTCATCCATTAATTAGCCTTCATGACAAGATTGGAGGGGCATATGGGACATTTTCTATTGTATGGAGATGACCACATGTGGCTGGCCCTTATAGTGAGGAAAGCCATTTCTCTCCCTCTCTTCATTTTATTCTGTGCCAATTATTCTTCATTTGGTATTCTTCCCAAATTGATCCATCCCTCCACCAATTCTTCTTATTTCTACTCTAATTCCCTTCTAATTCTCTTCATTCTCATCATGTCCATTGGTGGGTATAAGCACTTGAAGAGGAGGCTAATTGCTAGGAGTTCCTGTCCGGATCATGTCTATTGGACTTTGCATTGAGAATCCATCTCCTAATTGGTATACTTCTCAATTTCTCCTCTAATTAGACTCTAATTGTACAATTTGACCATTAGGAATCCACCCATGGACTAATACTACCTATAGAAGGAAGAATTTGGCTCTAATGACCCTTTATGAGAAAGTTAAGTTGAGATTTGTATCCAATTTGGTGAAATTCCGAGATTGGTCACCAATTGTTTGTCATTTGGTAATCAGATCTAATTAGATATATTTTGGTTGTATTTGTCTAGATCCGTGTCCACAATTGGATACGAGTAGGTCGTATCATGATATGGTAGAACACGGACTTATCTTGGGGATTTTTTCCTCCAACACTTGTGGCACACATCGAATTCTTCATGACACATTGCATTAGCTATATATTATTCAATTAGGCTCTAAATTATGATTTATGTATGCTCATAATTTGGGTAGATTCGGACAAGGTTTGTTATAGGTATCTTGGACGTATCACGAGAGTATCGCATATTAGTGCGATACGAGGGTGATGCACACCAAGGGTTTGGTTTTTGGCATTTTCGTGAGTGTCATACATATATGTTATGTGTGTCTATTTACCTACATAGATACCTATGTGTGTATGCATATAAGTTTTAATTTCCTATATGTGTGTATATTTACATATAGATATGTGTATGCCTAGATATGAATGTGGGTGTGTAGACATAAGGATATAGATATATGAGTTTATAGGTTTCTATATAGTTGATGTGTATGTTTGGTTTTAGCTATTAACTAGTGTAATAAAGGGGGGATAGTGTGCTCTGCAGCAGTACTTAGCAGAAGTAGCTGCTTAGGAAATAGGTTATAACCAATAGTAGTCTAGTAGCAACTGTAAGCAGATTTAAGGAGAGTTGCAACAGCAGTAGGAAGAAGAAGTCAGCAGCAGTAGTACTGATGTCTACTAGCAGCAGTAGCAGTAAAGGTTACTGTAGAGGCAGCAAGGAAAATTAGGTAACTGCAATAGCAGTTCTATAGATTAGCACTAGTAGATAGGATTGTGTATCAGTAAAAGAAGAGAAGGGGTTGTAGCAGGGCAGTGTTGTTCACTACTATACAATAGTAAGATGACTTGCCACTGCAATCAATAGCACCTACCAGCAGTATAGACTGCTGCAACAGTAGAAATGATGAAGGAGTAATGTAAAGGGGATTTTGGTGTGACTGCTAGCAGTGGAAATAGTTAGTACTAGGAAAGAAGTAGTAGCTGCTGCTAGATTCTTGTAAGCAGCAGCAGAAAAAAGAACACCTGCAATAGAAGCACAAGCATTAGCAGTATCAGCATGTCAGCAGCGTATGTGAAGACCCAGGTTTGGGTAGGCTACGTAATAGATAGATTAGAGCAGTATCATGTGGTGTTGTAGTATATGTTTGTGTATAGATAGGACATTAATATGTAATAGGTTTAGCATAGGCAATGTGTGATGTCAGTGTACCGATCAGTAGTAGCTTGGGTGTGTAGGTAAGTGTCTAAATAAGTGGTATTGGTATAGGTAAATGAATCTGTAGAATAATGATTGGTATATGGCTTATGTACCTATGTGCAGGGCAATAGGTATATGTTAAGGTAATATTTGGTATAAGAAATAGATTAGAGTAATAGGATATGGGATAGGTAATGTGTATATGGTACATTGGTGTCAAGATACCAATGTAGGAAGGGTAATGCATGCATAGGGTATGTTTGGTAATGATTAAGGTAAAGGGTAAATAGTTAAGGTATTAAATTTGAGCCTATGTATATATATTATATGGTAGATATATAGGGTATGAGCTAGTATTGCCTAGTATTAGCTAGGATACCATGGTACGGCAAGGTATGAACCTAGAAACCTAGATAATGACTGGTTTGACCTAGTTTAGCAAGGCATGACTTAGAAATCATATTTAAATTTAGATATCAATGATTATGACTCCAAAATACCAATTGACATTGATATTCCATATTTAGGTCTTCGAGGCACTGTTACTGATACAGTTTGATACTTCACGCCGAATTTTATGCAAGTACATTCTCTGATAATTTTTTGTTTATGATATCTTCTATGCTTCTTGTATCTACTGCAAATATCCTTGATTTTTTGACACATTGGTCACACGGATTGGTATTTTTGGATTTTGTCATGAGATATTATTCCATGTATATCTTTGTGTACCTTGTGCAAGCCTTTTTGTTGTTCTTGTACATATACGGACACTAATTCCTAAGAAGACTTGCTACCTTTTTATAGAATCTAGTGTCGTAACGCACCATGGTTGGATCAACTATATCAGCGGAGGCGGGGAGTATTAGTATAGATATGTGATCATACCCTCATTGTGCATGTCTTATTCCTTGTGAGTGTTTATCAACCTGTACGTATGATTAACTAGGCCATATATCCTTGTATAAGTTTCCAAGCCGATCACATGTTGAAAGTAGTGCTCACTCACTTAGATACTTTACTTCTTGATTCTTATACATAATATTTCTTGCTCTTATATTAATTACAGCATTACTCATATCTTGTTATATTCATGTACTTGTTATATTATCTTGTATATTCTCTCTATTTACTGTTACATAGTCTTTATCATTTACTAGAACTGTTATTAGAGGTGTACTTTGATCCAATTCTGACTGGATATATTTTTCAGATGATTTAGATAATTGGTGCCCTATCCACTACGTACCACAGGATGTGGTAGGAGTAGACCAGGAGGCGTTGGCTCAGGAGTGATTAGTTCCAGCTGAGGAGACATTAGTGGCAACTCAGTTAGATTAGTTATTATAAGTGGATTTGTCTCCAACTTATGATACATTGGAATGTTATTGTTTTTTAAGACGTACGTTATGTTGAGATAGTTAGACTCGTAGACTTTGGATGTGATTTTGGATTATATAATGCTTCTTGAATTCTCTTGGATTATCATATCTTATCTTTTGTGTCATTATCGTGCCATATATCTTCTTATAGTTTATTGTGAATGCGTATGACTATTATCATTATATTTTGCTCCTTTGGAGATGAGATCTCATTGACATGTTGTGATACATATTCATGTGATATATTAGTTAGAATTGTTGACCTAAACAGTGTTCTACCGTCGATGCTGCGGCATATGCTGTACATACCTACGTCCTCGTACCCTTACATCGGGTGTGAGTCGTGACACCCACTCCCGAGGATACGGTACAACTCAGACAAGGTACAGGTGAGAACAAATCTAGTATGACTATAATGCCAAAACATAAACAAAGACTATATAACAACGAGGCAACTAAACTAGTATACAAAATATGGGAGGTAACATATATCAACAAATAAACATAAGAAAACTAGATAATGACATGTAACAAAAGAAAAGAAATATAAGCATGTAAATATATTGCAAGAAAGCAAGGTATACTTGCCTGCAGTTTGTGCGACAATCTGACAATGTTCAAATTAGTTCGAATAGCCAGGGTCAAAATGAAGAAGCCCGGATTCGCAAAGAAATAAGAAACCTACGATTAGCCACATTTAAGATGCTAATCGAAGGAATTTGCATAAATATTACATATAACTATTTTAGAAAATATCTATTATATTTGGAACAATATTTTATTAGTCAAAAATATTTCTGATAAATATATAAAAATCTAGAAAAAGTATTTTAGGGCTAAAACTTCTAATTTGTCAAAATATAATTTTAGGTTAAAAAAACATACTTTAAAATAGAAAAAATAATCTTAATAATTTACTTAGGATTTCTAAACCCACTTTGAAAAATAGATGTCAGGGTCCAAGTCACAATATTATATATATATACCCTATATATACTACAACAAGGTAGTAACTAAATATTTATATGGGCACAAAATAAAATTTTAAACTAAATTGTGAAAGTCTTGTATTTTATAGATTTTCGTGTCAGCTTTCTAAAACATCAAACGAATCGTGAAACGGAGATCAAGATCTCCCGAAATCTCGAAAAAATTACGACACATCAATTTTCAGACAACTAGCACTGCCATAATTTTTTATAAAAAAATATTACAAATTTGCCAAAATAAATTACATATTATTGAAACTAACCTCAATACGGTTCAAACAAAATATAAAGGTAAAATGGAGTTCGGAGTTGGTCGCAACAGCTTTGCAAAGTTGCTACAACTTCTGAAAAACAAGGCTGAATTTTTTGACGAATTTTTGGACCGTTTTGGACGAAAAAGAAAGGAGATTTGAAGAAGAAAAATATAAGAGATGATTTTATTTCATAGGTCCAATAGGAATATATAATGGGTAGCAATTACTTAATTAGCATATGACTAGAATTCAATCAAGATGGATATGATTAGGATTACCTAATTTGGATAGAATTAGGATTAGTTCAAAATAAAAAATGATTTAAATAATTATAGATATGATTCAAATAGGATTAAAATTTCTCATGGATAAATCAACCCCTTAATTTAAACAAAATATGTTTAAAACATAGATAATCAAATCTTAATCCAATAACTTTGGTATGTATTGAGTATAAACTAAAGCTTGATTTAAGAAATAAGGGAATGCTATATTTTTTAAGAAATGAGGGAATGCAAAGCAGTAGAACAATCAAGTACGAAAAATCTTCCTCGAACTCGAAAAGATGAGATAAGAATAATTGTAGTAAGTTTATAAGGGTTGGATAAGGTAATGTGGCACGAATAGGTTCCAACACATGATGTACTAGCACGTGGAATCAAATTTGAGAAGGAATACATAAGGGATTAAGTAGCACAACATGGAGAAAGATGGATAAGAAACGTAAATCATAGGCTTTGTCGGTCTGATGGTATAAAAGAGTGTCCCTCTACTCTAGAAATTGTTCATACTTATAACTTACTTCATCTGCACTCCTCGAACTCCTTAAAATTTAAATATCCGCAGTTTAAATCTAAATCCAATCTATCATAATATCCTAAAAATTCAAATAACTAAAATTTAATCAATTTATCGTAATCTTCTTCCAAATTTTTTTTATTCAATCAACTTATTCCAAATTTAAACCTTTAAAACTTCGTAGTTTTCAAAATTTTAAATTTCCATCCTCAAAAAATTTAGATTGGTGATTCAATCCTCAAAATTCAATATTTAATCAAATTCTCAAATTGTAAACTTTTAAATCCAAATTATCAACATTCATTTTTTTTAAAATTCAATCCTTGAAACATTCCTCCTCAAGGTCAAATTTGTTATTCCAAAAACAGATCTAGCTGGAGAGACGATAAAAAACTAGAGATTTTCAGCTAAAACTAGCTCTCTAATTTCCCTTAAGGGCGAGACAATAAAAAACTAGAGATTTTTAGCTCAGACTAGCTCTCTAATTTCCTTAAAGCACTTCAGAGATTCCTGCAAACGAGTTTGCTCTCCAAAAGTATCGAAGACACAGAACAAGTAGTAGAAGAAAGAAGGAATAGAGAAAGGCAACTCTGCTAGGGTAATGAAGATCACCAATGCTCAAAATAAGATTTGCCTTTATACGATCCGCATCCAGGAACCAACAAGTTCTCAAAGAACTTCTGGAACGCTCGGTATTCAACTTTTTGTGACTCAAATGGGCTCCCAGGACTCAATGGTCTCCCTTTGCTCTCTTTTTTGTGCATCTCGCAAAGGAGGCTAGGGTGCTCAATTTATAGAGTGGAGTGACTTCTCCTTTTCTCCTATCCGATGTGGGACTAAAATACCAATACACTAAAATAGAGTTTGATATTTTAGATCATCCCACAATCAGCATAGTTGTGTGCCAGTCCATGCTTACCCTCCCCGAACACGCACGTATATGTACGAGGCATCCTGGAGTCCGTGTCCGAATCCGAGTCTGAACGACAAAAGGCAACTTGCTTCCTTGTTGGGATTAATAGTTTTTCTTCTAGAAAAATACTCCCACATGGCAACTACTTGTGCCCTTACACACCTCATGTGCATACCTCAACACAAGCAAAGCCTTATATTGAGATACTCACCATTTGGTGTAGCCGATATGGGCGATCCTTCCTAGTCTAAATACAAAAACACCAACAATCCCCGACATATCTTGATATATGGGTTGAGTGTTCCCCATAGTGACAGCCTGTTATGCATAAGGATAGATATCGCTTCGACTTGAATCTTCCCACATGGTTCAAACAATAGTATGAAATAAGAATGGACTAAGCCTTGAATTCTGCACCATAGCTATAATTCTTCCCACCAACACAATGGCATCAGTTGTGCTTCTGATTGCACACTAAAGGCCTTATGCCTGCCTGGTTTCGATTTGTGTATATTGGATGTCTACAAGTTTACCCTCAGAGATGGCCTATATCTCTTTCATACACTCTACGTGAGTTCTTTTAAAGAGTCTTGGCATGAAGCCTTTCGCTTCCTTGTGGTGCTATGCCGCTATGACATGGCCCATTGCCGAGGCTATACCTCATGTGGTGTCATACCACAATAGCATGAGCCCAAGCTCTTTGTAGTGCTAAACTACCCAGTATGAAGCCTTTCGCTTCATTGCGGTATATGTCACCATGACTTGGCTCGAAAAGTCGAGGTTTCACCCTTTCTAGGTAGCTTTGTGGTGTCGCACACTATAACATGAGGTCACCATCCTTTTTGTAGTGCTGACTACCACTCTTCATTATTCAACATTAGGCCACTTGCCTATGTGTGGTGCTACGGTGCTGTTAAATGGCCCGAAGCCAAGGCTTTACCCTCTCGAGTTACCTCCTGGTGGTGTCACCCCACTGTAGCATAGAGTACTACGCTCCTTTGTAGTGCTGTGCTACCCGTGCTTCCTGTAAAGCATACCTGACATTCTAAATGCCCGAGAACTCATTAAGGCATCAAAGCCATCCCCCCATAGGACTTTGTTCTATTTAAATAACAAACAATAGACAAAAGTAGTTCTGGGTCCGTAACCCCTCAAAGTCTCAAAGGACTACCTATGGTTCCTCATTGTTGGCCCATTGGTCATGGTGAAACCTGATTTTAATAATTGATCAAACTCTGTCTCGATATAAATGCAAGTCAATTCAGATGTTTACCTACGACGTTTTGGACACTGCTCAACGATGGATATCTACTATGTTCAAGACTGAAGCCGTTTGCCATTCAGAATGTATTTCCTTCAAAGCGATGTAATTTTTATTTTATTGAGTCTAGGAATACATTGTATACCAAGTCGTACTGGCAAATAGGCTGTCCGGAATTGTTTTTCAAAATTGACCTATCTCTTAAAAATGACCTATGTTTTTGAAAAACATCCTTTTTACAAAAAGCTTCTGAAGGACTTTTCAAAAAGCCAAATTGATTTTTCTCAAAAAATGAACTGGCAGAACCCTAGTAGAACTCGGCTAGAGTTCGGCCAAGATGAACGTTAGTGAACGTTTGATTTTAAATTTGGTCACCCTTCAGTTGCGTTTTGTTACAAAGAGTTTTGTCCGAATTCTGTCCGAATTCTGTCAGAGTTCTGTCTTTGGAAAAACTATAAATAGAGAAGTATTTTGATCATTTTAAATCACTAATTCACTTTCAATCTCTTCTCTTCTAAAGCTTATATTTCTTCCCAAGAGTTCTAAAAAGCTTTCATTTTTAAATCCCAAGCCAGTTACAATCCTCTAGTCGATTTGCCAGTACGGTACGGTCTAGAAGTTCAAGGGCGATTGTAATCAGAGGCTTGATTGAAGAAACAAATCTTCACAATTGAAGTTGGTCGAGTTCTTCGTATCAAAGCTCGCGTCTGTAGAAGTTACAAGGACTTTGTATGAAAACTTGTGGGATTTTCCAATAGTGGATTCAACTGGAAGCTAGAGTTATTTCGACTGGACTAGTCCTCACAAGAGGGAAACCAGTATAAATCTCGGTATTTGCGTTTGCCTTCTGATCACTTTTTATTTCTGTCATTTACTTTGTGATTATTTTTATATCTGTGATCTAACTGCTAACAAGATTTTTAATTAGCAATGTTCCGCTGCCTACTCTATTCATCCCCCTCTAGAGTATTCTGTTTTATGATTTCGTTCCTACAATTGGTATCAGAGCATGCTCTCCATCTAGGGGTATTATATTTTGATCCCAATTGTTCCTATAATTGGTATCAGAGCGGATTATACAAGTAAAGCATGGTAAAATTGCAGTTATATTCAATTTTTATGTAGATCACAGCATTACACATGGCAACTGTGAAATTCACAAGTGAAGGCCAAGCCATAAATAGACCTCCACTGTTTGACGGCACAAACTACACTTATTAGAAAATACGTATGAGTTTTTTTTGAAATCTCTTGATTTTGACTTATGGTCTGTAGTTATTGATGGCTATAAAAAGCCCCCTCGTATTAATGTTGATGGTGTTTTAGTTGAAAAATCCCATGATAAATATATAGAGAAGAAAAGAAAATGGCCAGTCTTGACACACGTGCTATTAACGCCTTATTTTGTTCTTTAGACAGAACTGAATTCAACAGGGTGTCTACTTGCACAACATCAAACGAAATGTGGAAACTTTTCGAAGTAACCTACGAAGGAACAACACAAGTCAAGGAGTCAAAGATCAGCAGACTTACTCAGGAGTACGAGACGTTCACAATGAAGCCAAGTGAATCAGTCACTCAGATGTTTACAAGATTCTTGGATATTATAAATCCTCTGTCTTCACTAGGCAAGGATTACAGTAACCATGAGAAGATTCGCAAACTTCTACGAGCCCTTACAAAGAACTGGATTCCAAAGGCTACTGCAATCATTGAAGGGAACGACCTCTCAACAATGTCTCTAGAAGAACTCATGGGTAAGCTACTCACTCACGAGTTAGAACTTCAAGACTTTGAAGATGCTACACCAAAGGAGAAGTCAGAGAAGACGATCGCTCTCAAGGCTCAACATAGAAGAACCATCGAAGATGATTCTGACGACAGCGACTCCGACTCTGAAGATCAAGCTCTTCTGGTAAGAAAATTCAAGTTCATGAGATTTAACAGGAGAACAAAAGACAGCAAAGACAACATCAACAACGAGGAAGATCCTATTTGCTACCGATGCAAGAAGAAAGGACACATGAAGAAAGATTGTCCCTCAGCATCATCATCAAAGGAAAGCAACAAATATGACAAAGGCTACCTGAAGAAATCTACATCAAGAAAGTACGCAAACACAAGCATATGGCATGAAAGTGAAGCCAGCGACTCAGAAGATGAACAATCAGATGATGCTGTAAATGTGTGCTTGATGGCTTGCGATCAGGTAATCACTAATCTTCTATTTGATCCTTATGATAATTTTACCTTTGAGCAACTAGGAGAGGCTTTCAGTGAACTGTTAGATGATTACAGGAAACTACGTAGTAAATATGAAACCTCTAAGAAGGTACTCAAAAAGTACAAGGGTGAAATAAGAAGACTTACCGACCAATTAGATCATGTTAGAAATAATGACTCTTCAACTGAGACTGGTGAGCTTTCTTCTATTAAATTGTTGTTACACGAGACTGTTAAGCTATCCGAAGAAAAAGACCGAACTATTATCCAGTTAAAAGAAGACCTATCTAAGGAGAGAAAGAGTCTCCAGTGTGCACAGGTCAGACTAGAATCACTCACATCTGACTATACTAGATTGTATGACACTTCCAAAAAGTTGGAAATTAGTTTAGGAAAACTGCCTGAAGTTGCTGCTTCCTATTCTAAAACATGTCAATTACCGAATCATCGGAACATGCCCAATACTGTCAGACCAAACCGTACCAAAACTATGCCCAAGAAGACTAATAGGCATGCATTCTTCTATACTAGAAAACCAAAACCTACCAATCATGCACCTCACACTACTTTCAACACTCAACATGCTAAATGTTATTATTGTGGCCTCATTGGTCATATATCTTCTGCATGTAGAATCAGAAAGTTAGTAGATTTAAATATTTATGCATGGATACCGAAAACTAACCAGTCAGGACCCTACAAGAAATGGGTACGAAGAGTTTCATCTGCAAATTGTTTTGTAGGTGGGACGCCCTTCACATGCTAGGAGCAAATGGATCCTCGACAGCGGTTGCTCACGGCACATGACTGGTGATGCTTTATTATTCGCAACACTGTCAAAGAGGAATAAAGAAGGTTACGTCTCCTTCGGTAAAAATTTAAGAGGGTACATAATCGGTATCGGTGACATTGGTAAGGCTCTCTATCCAGTGATTAAAGATGTTTGTCTAGTTACCGAGTTAAAACATAATCTGCTCAGCATAAGCTATTTAGCTGATCACGGTTTTGGTATTAACTTCGTAAAAGATAAATGTACTATAGTTGATAGTTCAATTGGTAGTACTATATTTGAAGGTATTAGGAAAGACAATATATATGTTTTCCATTTGTTGGAAGATGCTAACAAAGCAGGTAGATATTTGATGGCCAAAAGCGTTGAGAGTCAACTATGGCATATGAAACTCGGTCATGCAAACATGGATACAATTTCAAGATTATCTACGAAGAAGTTGGTACGCGGCTTACCGGATATTTCTTTCAAGAAGGATATGGTATATAGTAAATGTGAAAAGAACAAAGCTACCAAATCCGCATTCAAATCCAAGAACATTGTAAGTACCACTAGACCTTTACAACTGTTGCATATGGACTTATTTGGACCAAGTAGAATTGCTAGTCTAGGTGGTAAGTTATATGCATTTGTCATTATAGATGATTTCTCTAGATATACATGGGTTTATTTTCTTGCACGCAAGAACGATGCATTATCAGAATTCGTCTCCTTTTGCAAGAAAGTACAGAATGAAAAAGGGTTCATGATTACTCGTATTTGTAGTGATCATGGCAACGAATTTGAGAATGCAGAATTCAAGCAATTTTGTGACACACACGATTATTTGCATGAATTCTCTTGCCCTAGGACTCCGCAACAAAATGGAGTTGTGGAACGTAAGAACAGAACTCTATCTGAAATGGCTAGAGTAATGTTAAACCAGTTTAGTCTACCTCGATACTTATGGGATGAAGCTGTAAATACAGCATGCTATATTCTCAATAGGGTTCTTATTCGACCTATATCGAAGAAAACTCCCTATGAACTATGGTTTGATAGAACACCAAATGTTTCTTATTTCAAAATCTTTGGTTGTAAATGTTTTATTCTTAATACTAAAGATAATTTGAGTAAATTTGATGAAAATGCCGATGAAGGTATATTTTTAGGTTATGCAGCAAAGAGCAAAGGATACAGATTCTTCAACAAAAGAACCATGATCATAGAAGAATCTATCAATGTCAAGTTTGATGAGCTAAATCAACACTTAGATGATAATGACAATGAAGACATAATCGCACCAAGTACAGGTACTGCAAAACCTTCACACAAAGATACGGAACCATCACATCATGCATCAGATGAACCTCCAAGCAAAGAAGCCGGAACTAGCAATCTTGAGACTACACCAAAAGAGATGAGATTCTTGGCTAATCATCCAAAGGACTTGGTAATTGGTAAGATTACCAAGGATGTAAGTACTCGTTTCTCTAATAAAGATATAGCTTCTTTTGTTACTTTTGTCTCACAGTTTGAACCCAAAAATATTGATGAAGCATGTAGTGATAATTTTTGGTCAGATACTATGCAAAAGGAATTAAACCAATTCGAACGAAATCAAGTTTGAAAACTTGTTCCCAAGCCCATTGATCAGCCGGTCATTGGCACCCGATGGGTATTCCGAAACAAACTGAACGAGAATGGTTTAGTGACTCGTAATAAGGCTCGACTCGTAGCTCAATGATACAATCAAGAAGAAAGTATCGGCTACGATGAGACTTATGCCCCAGTTGCGAGATTAGAATCCATTCGCATGTTATGTACATTTGCATGTTTTCATAATTTTAAGTTATTTCAAATGGATGTCAAAAGCGTATTTTTAAATGGTTTTATAAAATAAGAGGTTTATGTAGCTCAACCACCCGGTTTTTCTGATTTCAAATTTCCTGAATATGTTTTCAAGATGAAGAAAGCCTTATACAGTTTGAAACAAGCCCCTCGTGCTTGGTACGATTGTCTAAGCTCTTTTCTACTTGATAACGGTTTTTCAAAGGGAAAGGTTGACACTACTTTGTTTATAAAATCTTTGAATAACAATATTCTTTTGATTCAAGTCTATGTAGATGATATTATCTTTGGATCTACTGATGAATCTCTTTGTCAAGAATTTTTAAAGTGTATGCAGAATGAGTTTGAGATGAGCATGATGGGAGAGCTGAAATTCTTTCTCAGACTACAAATCAAACAAACCAACAATGGGATATTCATAAATCAAGCAAAGTACACAAAGGATCTATTAATGAAGTTCGACATGGAAGCAGTCAAGCCACTTAACACTCCAATGTCGACTTCAACCAAGCTTGATATTGATGAACAAGGCAAACCTGTCGACATACGTAAGTATCGAGTTATGATCGGTAGCTTACTGTATTTAACTGCTAGTCGACCAGACATTATGTTTAGTGTTTGTTTATGTGCACGCTTTCAAGCTAATTCTAAGGAATCACATCTGTGCGCAGTTAAGCGTATCTTTTGATACCTTAAAGGCACTTCTTCTGTCGGCTTATGGTATCCCAAAACCACATCATTTGACCTAACCGGTTATTCTGATGCTGATTTTGCCGGATACAAAGTAGATAGAAAAAGTACCAGCAGCACATGTCATTTCCTAGGAAAAGCTATCGTCTCTTAGTTTAGTAAAAAGCAAAATTCTGTTGCATTATCAACAACCGAGGCTGAGTATATCGCCGCAGGACGTTGTTGTGCACAAATTTTATGGATGAAACAAACTTTAGAAGACTATGGATTGTATTTTACACACATACCCATTTTCTGTGACAACACTAGTTCTATTAATTTAACCAAGAATCCACTATGTCACTCTCGTACTAAACATATCAAGATTAGACATCACTTTCTTAGAGATCATCAACAAAATGGAGATATAGACCTTGTATACATAGACACTCAGAATCAATTAGCTGACATACTCACAAAACCTCTAGCGGAAGATCGTTTCAATTATTTATGTCGAGAATTAGACATTTTAGATGTCAATAATATTAATTAATTTTGTTTTATTAATTATTTATTTGATACTCGATAACTGTTTTTAAGACAAGCCTAAAAAGAGTCTGTCTGTCACCACGACTACGGTCGAAATGAAGCGGTATTTAAGAGTTCCCCGGTGAACCTCTGTTAGCTGGATAGTACTCCTACAGCTAATCTGAGACAGATGCTGAGTAAAAAATATTAATTTGTAAAATAGTATTAAATATATTATTTTGAGATTTAAAATTACTAAACTCTGAATTAAACATTTGAAACAAATTAATGAAAAAGATGTGGCCCCATCATTATTATTTATATATATATATAGCCAAGCAACCCTTGGCGAATTCGGCCCAAGCTCGGTCCGAATTCGGCCAGAGTTCGGCTGGGTATATATATATACCAGCCAGAACCCGAGGCCCCCATCTTCTTCATTCATCCAAACATCCTCAAAAAGCAGCATCCGTGCCTCCAAACCCTACCTCTTCTCCACCCTTGTTCTTTCAATCCGCGTGGAGATCTTCATCCAAACTTTGGATTCGTGTGGAGAATTTCGTCCTCAACAACATATCCAATTCTTGGAAGGTATAATTCCTTCTCTCCTCCACTTTCAAATTCTTAGGGTTTTTAGAATTTTTGGGAAAGAATGCCTAAGTTCAATCCCTTCAAGAGAAAGAAGACCAATGCTAGTGAAGAGGCATCGTCTTCGGATCCGCATACGGATTCCCTCTTTTCTCCGGCTGGTCCAATCGGATAACGGTGCATCGAACGAGTTTTACTTCAAAACTTCCGACCAATCTTTGTTATGGTATGCCGATTTCATTATGCGTACTATCTGTACCTGATCACCGATTAAATGGACTGTCTTTCCTGACCACCGCCCTTACTTTGAGGCATTAGGGTTACAACACTTTGTTACCTTATAATTTTCTATTGCTACTAATGCCATTAGATTATTCTATTGTAATTTCGTGTTTGACACTTTTATCGTCAGAACACGTGTCGGAGGGATCGATATCGAATTTACTGATGAAACGTTAGCGAAAATTCTTGGTATGCCAAACGAAGGTGCCCCGCTCGATGACATCACTGATTTTGATTTCCCCGATGGTACGACTCTCGTTAGTTTCAAGAATGAGCTTTGTGCACCCGCACATGCTCGTCTTAGAAAGTTCAAGGCTAATAACTTGAACTTGTTTAACTACGAATTACATCGCATCAACTATTCCACTTTACTTCCAAAATCCACTTCCAAAGATGATGCCACTGCACTTGAGCTTTCTGCTCTATATCACATTCTTAAGGGGAATCCTTTTTCTGCCCCTAAGACTATCATTCAGATGATGGGTAGATGTCGCAGATGAGACCACAACCTCTCTTATGCGATGCTCATCCCACGCATCTTTCAGAGATTTGACATTGACCTATCTACTTGTGCTGTTGACCCTGAACCCAAGTTCCTCGAACTCTCTCGTCGCAGCATTGCCACTGTTCCTCCACCTACTGTACCTGCTCCTCTTGTACCTACTCCCACAGCACCTGGTCCTCATCATTCTTACCCTATGACATTTGAGGGTATTCATCAGCACCTGTCAGATCTACAGTCATTCTTTGTTGACACTTCCAGGGAACATTGTAATGCCCCAGTCTCAAAATACGTAGGACTAGGAACGTAGACATGCCAGCCGTATAATAAATATAAATATACGTAAGCTGTAAAATACAGTAGAACCATAACTAATCTCATCCATAAAAAAAAAGAATAGAAGATATTATATAATCAACTATGAAATTGTTATTTGGTACACGTAGTTGGACGGAGACAAATCCACTACCAAGTATGAAAAGAAATACATGATATACAAAAGAATAATTTTGGCGAGCAAAGCGAAGACGATCCAAATGCAATCATCCTCAAAGAAATAGCGATGATCACGGCTAGAGCTAGAACACCTGCGAAAGACAAGAGCACATACCTGGCAAGATAACTAGGTCCTCAGAGGGACGTAACAAGACATATAATATCAAGCCATATAAACTGAATAAATATTGCTCAAATAAATAAGTCAATTGAATTATAACATGGTCCAATACACGCCTATTGAACCAGCGTACCATCCCCCCAACCAAACAAGGACAGGAGATGGTAAACTAATTCACGGTGACGTATCTTTCCTTGCTATGAATCCAATATGGTATCCGAACCCCAACAAGGTTCAATACCTTCTCATCGAAGTAGTAAGTCACACCTACAACCAAACAAGGACAAAATGTGACAAACTAATCCGCGATAAATTATTGTTCCAAGCCACGGTCAGATACAAGTATCCAAACCAAAAGTACTCATACCTAACGGATAAGGTGCCTAACCATTCTAAGTGAAATGTAGTTAAGAACAATCCTTCCTACGCATGGGCCCGGGCAAAATAGGATCGGCATAGTCCCCCCTTGGGGTACCAGAGGCCCGATCAATAAGAGCATGACGTTCCGCAGAATGTCAGTGGCCGTCAGTAATCAATGGGTCATCAACCCCGTATCTCCAGCGGAGCTTCCGGGTCACAAGAGAAAGTGCATCGAAGCCAATACGCTAAGGAATTGTCCTCCCCGCCCAATGCCTACTATGTTGTATCCACAACATAAAACCTCTATAACCGCTAAGTTAAACTAGCATGCAACCTCTATTAGCGGTTATTCCTATCGCACGGCTTGTACGTACTGGTGGCCAGCCAATCACGTACGTCCGTGTTCTACATGCGACATACAACTTCGTGGTACAATGTGTCAAGGCCATGAATGCAACACACAAGGTGGTCCCTTAAATCTTGGTTTAATGTGTAAGAAAAATAATACATAGCAGAAAATATAAATGAACAGTAAGTTCTAACAGGTTATGCCATGTATCACAGTTTATTTTGCATAAAAAAATAAATAATGCATGAAATATGAGCTAAAATAAATAAACAACAAATGACAAGATGTCTTGCCTGGTAGGACGCCTGGTGTACTGCAATGATCAAGCTGGCATGAACTGCGACTTCGGTGCAACAACTATACATGGTGACCTCGGGTTGTGGCACAGACAGTTCCATTGAGTCCAGAAGGGTCAATTTAATTGGATTTGACATAAGGTAGTCTAGAGTTGGCGAAGAAATATGAAGGATGGGATTTGTCTCAGACAGGAGGATAATCAAAGAAACTTGATAAATAATATGTATATACGAGTTTCGAAAACTATTTATAATAAAAAATTTATAGTCTTTTTATCAGGACAATAATGTAGATAATATTTGATAACAATGAAATAAATCTATCAAGATTAAAACCCAAAGTTTTGTATAAATAAGCTTATAGATAATAGCTACACTTTATATACAAAAATATCTTAAATAACCCTCGTAAATATTTATAAGCATATAAAATAACCTTTAAAGGTTTACGTATATATAACAATACTTAAAACTAGTGTTAATTATGCTAATAATCATCTACTAATATTAGGTATTAAGTTAGACATATTGTAGAACCGTAGAGGGGGGGGGGGGGTGAATAGGGAAATAAAAAAAACTAGAGCAACAGAAGCAATATATGACAAATAAAAGTAAAGAGTAAGAAGATCAAACACAAGATGTATCCTGGTATCCTCGCTTGAGGCAATCCAGTCCCGGAACTCTCTCCGGCTTAAATCCACTATTTAATCAAATAGTACACACGAGTTTGGATCTGAAGAACTCGCCAACTTCAACACGAGTTTGGATCCGAAGGCTCGCCAACTTCAACACACGAGTTTTCTTACGAAGGCTCGCCAACTTCAAACAAATGAGAAGAGAACTTGTTGATCTTCTAACACGTGAAGATCGAAAATTACAACTCTTAAATCCTCTAGCACTTTGGGAGAGGATGACAATTTAAAAGCTTGGTAGAGTATTAATGGTGGAGCTCTTGGTTGTTTGGAAAATTTATGGCAAGAGTTGGTGAAAGCCTCAAGAGAGAGAAGGCTTTCATTTATAGAGAAACCAAGAGTTAGTGGCAATTAATGCTCTGGATACAGCCAGATCGGCATACCGTCGGTATACAGCGGCATATCGTCGGTATACCGGTCAAATAGTAACGGTCATATTAATATCCGTTGAGAGCATTAAATGCGGCCATTAATGCTAGTCAGGGCAATTCAAAAATCAAATACTTATAATCCGGTATACCGTCGGTATGCCGCGGCATACCGTCGGTATGCCGCGGCATACCGTCGGTATACCGACGTTTTATCACAGAACATTTTCAGGCAAACAAAACGGTATACCGTCAGTATGCCGGTGCATACCATCGGTATGCCGACGTTTTGTCACAGAACGTTTTGTGGTCCACAAAACGGTATACCGCCGGTATGCCGGAGCATACCGTCGGTATGCCGACAATTTATCACAGAAACTTTGTGGACAACGAAAATGGTATACCGCCGGTATGCCGGAGCATACCGCCGGTATGCCGCTCTGTAAGATATTGATTTTTGACTTATGCTTTTAGTTTGTCATCCAACCTTAAGTGTTTACTGCTATACCTAGACCTTGTATAGACTCGAAAACTTTAAGCAGTATAGGAAGCCGTCTATGCAAGGAGCGCCGATATCTGCTTCAGTCTTCAATACAATGGATGGTAGCACTTGAAAGTATAGTCTTTATGTAGTAGAGCTTCTGAGAAGATATGAATTTGAAGACATAGAAAACTAAACTACGAAGATGCCGTTAATATATCAAAATAAAATGTGCCAACAATCTTCCCCATTTTGATAATTGACAAAATAGAGAGATAGCATCTTCAGGGAGTAACTCCCCCGTAGGTAGACAACTCCCCCTCAATACGTTTTCTCCCCCTTTGTCACTTAGTCAAAGATGGGAAAAAATAATGATAAATAAAAAATAGTCATAAATGTGGAGCACAGTATCATAGATAAAAGCATGTATTAGATAAAGGTTTAAACAGTGATACATGCAGGACACCCATACTACATAAGATATATTAAAAAGACTCTCCTCTACGAGAGTTTAGCAACATAAGAAGACAAATATCAAGTCCCCGTAGGACTGCAAACTACTAGAACCAACCAACCATAGGTCCCCGAAGGACCGCAAAAGACAGAGTAAAAACAAACACAAGAAACTAAGATACTCAATTATTCGACACCACCATCAAAATGAAGCAACCCCTACTCATCATCCGGATCATCCCCACCATCCTGAGCCCGATGAAAAGCGCCAAAAGGATCAATGCCGTCCGGGTACATGAAACCGTAGGCATTGGGATCGGAAAAGCGGGAGGCCTGGTACATTAGATCCTGAAGATTCAGATCCAGAAAAGTGTCCAGGTCCTGAAGAGTGCGCTGAATGAAATAGGCCTGGTCATAGAAGCGGGACTGAATCAGAGTATCAAGGCCACGAGTATGGGCGTGCATCTCCTCCTCCGCCTGAGCCATACGCATGTCGAAGTGCTGCTGAGTCAGCGGTACGTAGCGGCCAGAGGCAGGAGGAGTAGCGGCAGGTGCAGCAGGGGCAGAAGCCGACGGCTCTTAAGAGGAAGAGGCGCAGGATGTGGAGGCACCACCGATAGAGCGAGAAACAGCGAGGTAGGATGGGACGCCGTTCGAGGAGCAAAGGGAGAGGTCGACTTGCTTGGCTTCCAGAATGAGAGTGATAAAGGAGCCCTAATAAAAATTTTGCTTCCCCGCTGGTAGGACGCCTTTGAAGGCATGAAGGAGAGTCTTGGAGAAGGACCAAGACTCCTGGAATAGAGGTAGTACATGCACACCAGGGCGTCTTCGGTAATGGCATCATAGTTGCCGCCCTTGGGATAGAGTGTGTGGCACACGATCCGATGGAGCTCGTAATAGAACGGCTCCAGCTGTACGAAAAGGGCCGAGATAGCAGGAGGGTTGGGGCCCTTGCAAATGATGTGGCAGAACTCGTCGAAGGGGGTCTCCGCCGAAGAGTTAAGAGCAGCCAAGGCCGGCAGAGCTTCGCCTCTGTCCGGGACACCGAGGATGTTGGAGATGTCCCGAGCCGTGAGACAGAAATGATGATCGTTGACCATCGTCTGTATGGCGCCGTGCTCGTCGTCCGGGACCATGTTGCAGTAGAAGAGACGGACGACGACGGGGTAGACGGGCACCTGACGCCGAAGAAGGCATGATAGTTCGGCCTTGTCAAAAAAAGAGATATGGACGGGGAAGAGATTCCAGTTGATTGTGCGTCCTTTGAAGATGTTATGGTGTACGAAGTATTGAAACCAAGTCTCGGCCGCCAAGGAGGAGGTGAAGACCCACTGATCATATCCATGAGGGAGAGCTACCGGAATGAAGGTATTGAAGAAGGTGGAGGAGGAGCGGGGACGCTTGGGATTGGCCATGGAGGAAAGGAAGAAAGTTGGAGGAGGAAGTTAGGGTTTGAGGTGTGGAAGAGAGAAGGATAGAGAATGAAAAAGAAAAGAGGGTTTTTAAAGAGATGTTGGGAAGGGGAAGGGGGGAAACGGTTATAGAGAGAAGTGGAGAGGTTTGTGGGTTGGAAAAGAGGATAATGGAGAGAAAAGAGGAGTAATGGAGAAGATGAAGAGAGGGGAAGTTAATGTGGTGGGAAGTTAGGATATGGAGAAGAGGAGAGAATAATAAATGTGGAAGTGATGGATGGGAAGGGAATTAATGAGGGGAGGAAGAAATAAAGAGGGAAAGAAGGAAAGGTGGGCCCAGATTCCGAATTGAAAAAGCTGTCCGACGCACACTGGTATGCCGCAGGTATGCCGTTGTATGCCGACGGTATACCGAAGTTTGGCACAGAACCTAATTCGGAGCCAAAAATGGCATACCGTCGGTATACCGCAGTATACCGTCGGTGTGCCGGCCGAAAACAACTAAGAGTCAAAATTTAAAATGCCTAATTCTAGGTAAAGAAAAACGAAGCGATCTTCCGGGAGCGGTTTGGTGAAAATATCGGCTAACTGATAAGTAGTGTCAATAAATTCAAGACGAATATCCCCCTTTTGTTGATGGTCACGAAGAAAATGTTGTCTAATTTCAATGTGTTTCGTGCGTGAGTGACAAATCGGGTTTTTCGTGAGATTGATCGAGCTAGTGTTATCACAATTAATAGGGGTGTAAGTATGAGAAATACCATAATCTATAAGTGTTTGTGACATCCAAAGAATTTGTGCACAACAGCAACCGGCCGCAATATTTTATGATCCTTTTCCAAATCAATTTATATCCTTCCAAAAAGATGTATAGCTATGACTCGATAAATCATAATGTTCAAAGACTAGTGTAGTCATCTTTACTAAACACGAAACTAAGAATTTACGGTAGAAGGAGTCAAGCAAGATACAAATCAAGGAGGTCGAACGAGAGTTCGAAATTTGAAGTCAAGAAAGGAAGTCAAGTAGGTGGATGAGATTCTAAACTCTAATCCTATATTGCAGGCCCGCTCGGTACAGTTATGTAACCGAAATGACAAACTAGACCTGCATGGGCCACCACAAAAACATGTAATGCCCCAGTCCCAAAATACGTAGGAATAGGAATGTAGACATGCCAGCCGTATAGTATATATACGTAAGCTGTAAAATACAGTAACCAAGGCACTAAATCTCATCCGCAAAGATAAATAATGATATAAAAGAAACTTTGAATTTGTCATGTATACAATCGTTGGGCGGAGACAAATCCACTACCAACAAGTAAGAAAAAGTACATGGAAAATAAAATGAGTTTGGCGGGCGAAGCGAAGACGATCAAAGTGCAATCATCCTCGAAGAGATAGTAACGATCATGGCCACGGCTAGAACACCTGCGAAACACAAGAACACACACCTGGCAAGATAACCAGGTCCTCAGAGGGACGTAACAAGATACAATAAACATGCCATATAAATACTGAATATAAAACATGCCATGATCAAGGAAAGTGACAAGACACAAATAAGGTAACCTATCCGTACTAAAGTGAACATACAGTTGAGAAACAATCCTTCGACGCATGAGCCCGGGCTGTAAATGGGATCTGGTATAGTCCACACTTAGACACCAGTGACCTAAGCGCATGACGTTCAAAAACGATAGTGGCCAACCTGAGAGGCTCATCATACCCGTATCTCCAGCAGAGCTTCCGGGTTACAAGGGAAGTACAATCGAAGCCCATACGTCAGGTATTGTCCTCCCCACCCAAATGTCCCTACCAAGTCGCATCCACGACCATATTTCTCTACTACCTGCTAAGTCTCCTAACTTGCCTCTATTAGCAGTTAGTCCTAACGCATGCACATGGGGGATCAGTCCACACGCAAGAACCTCTACATGCTACTCATCTCACACATCCTCGTGGTACAACTGTGTCAAGGGATATGCAATACACTACAGACGGTAGTCCCTTAACTCTAGGTCCATATGCAATCAAAGGATAAATAACAAGGTACAGCTAATATCACCGAGCAGGCAGTAAATCAAGAACTAAAAATAAATGAACAGTGATATGTAATAAAATGCAAACTGAATATAAACAGTATAATGGCAAGGTATCTTGCCTGGTGTGTCGCTTGTTGTGGTGTGATAATCTGACAAGTCATGCCTGTCCAGTAGCCATGTTTGATGTGGAATGGTCCGAGAGTCACGAGGAAATTAGGGATATGATTAGTCATGAGAAATGAGGATAATTGGAAGAATTTGCGGGGAGTAAATACTTATATTATTTCAGAAAATATTTATAATGTTTGAAAAGTATAATTTATGTGTTAAATAATTTTACGTAAATACTTCAAATTAGTTATATATATTAATTTAAGTTGAGAAATATTTTTATTAAATACTTTGATAAATCAAAATCGTATTTAGATATAAGTTTGTAAAAGTAGAATTTTTGGTAGACATCTATGCTTTATTAGTCAAAAATATTTCCATAAATATAATAATTCTAGAAAAATATTTTTGGGAAATTTCGAATATTTGAAATTACCTATATAACTCTATCATTTATTCTATACATGTAGTTGAAAAATACTAATAATAATACAAAATTTCTGAAAATAATACTTTAATAATAATGATAATAATAATGATAATAATAATAATAATAGTTATAAACTAATAACAATAATAACAGTTATAATCTAATAATAATAATAACAACAGTTATAAACTAATAATAATAATAACAGTTGTAAACTAATAATAATAATAACAGTTATAACCCACTATACAGCTACTCCCCCCCCAATGTATCGAAACAGTGAGAGAGAGAGAGAGAGAGAGAGATGGGAAAAAGAGTGAGCGAGGAAAAGAGAGGTGAGAGAGTCGAGGGTTTACCAGCGGAGGACGGCGACGCGGGCTAGGCGCGGTCGACCGACGGAGAGAGGAAAAAGGCAGAGAAGGAGTGATCTACAGCGGAGGCGGTCGGCGTCGGGCGGCGTCGGCACTGGGATTTGGCGGGTGGGCGCTGGAAGATGAGGCGGCGGATGGCGGATCCGAGCGGAGGCTCGGCGGATGGGCGCCGGTGGAAGGGAGCTGGGTTCAGAACGGTGGGTTTCGGGCTACGCACAGCACTCCCTGCGGAGGATCGCGCCGGTGGCGGTCTGCGCCGGAAGAGGTCGGGCGGTGGTGTTCCGGCCGCGGGGGTTTCGCCGCTACGGCGATCTCCGCGGTAGAGAGATGGTGGTGCGGTGGCGGTTCCGCATCTCCGGCGTGGTGCCGGATGGACGCGAAGAACAGGGACGGTTGGCGAAGAACGCGGTGGAGACTCCTTCACGTGCTGGTGGTGACGCGGCCCAGTGCGGTGGTGAGGAGGACTCGGTCGAGGTGTGGGTTTATTGTTTTCCTTTTTCTTCTTTCGGTGGTTGTAGATTTTGGGCGGCGATGGCCGGATTTTTGGGAAGACGACGGAGGTGGTTGTGTTCATGGCGGTGGTGGTTGTGGTATCAACCAAGGTGATGGCAGCAGTATGGTGGTAATGGCTGTGGTGATAAGTGGTGGCGGTGGCGATGGTTGCGGTGAGTTGTGGGCATGGTGTTGGTCGTTTCGGATTGCTGATGGGTGTAGCAGCGTGGAGACGAAGATGGCACAACGGTGTTTGTGGGGTGGCAGGCTGGGATTGAGGTCGTAGGTCTAGGGTTGGTTGTATCGGGGAGATGTTCAACACGAAAATTCATTGTATTTGTAAAGGAAATATAGTGGAGGGAAAGGAGGACACAGACATGATGCACGATTTGTGGAGTTTGGTTTTGTGAAATTTCTTGGATGAGTACCTCTCCTTATATAGGAGGTGGGAATCCCCAGTTGGATAAGAATTAGGATTATTTAAACCCCCGGTAGATAATTCATCTACTAATTCAGATAAATTTTAAAATTACTCCAATCAATTCCAAATCAAATTCAAATTTTTGATAAATTAAATCTAAATTTATATAGGTAAAATCCATTTTCACATAAATCTATTTAAAATAAAGTCAAATAAATTTTCTCAAATTTAAATTATCACCAAATTTAAACCAAAACACTATTTTAAAGTACTTTTTCGAACAATAAAATATTAATATTAAATAAATTTCAAAAATATACATAAAATCTAAATTTATGCACCTCATTTTCAAAATTACTATTTATATAACCTTTCATGACGTAAATAAAGAATTGAAAATTTTCAATATGACAAATTTATAACTTTAAGTAATCGAAATATTTATTATTTATTATCGAAAAAAAATTCAAGCTTCTAAAATAAAATATTTTACAAAAATATGTACCTCGCACATATTCGCACTCGACGAGACGTACAAAAATGCGAACTCGTACGTGACGTATAATACGACTATGCGACGTACAAATACCGAGTAAAAAAAATTTTGATTACTCAATTTGTAAAAAAAAATTTAAGTAGAAATTTAGGGGGTTTACATCCTACCCAACTTAAAAGAATTTCGTCCTCGAAATTTAAGAATAGATAGGGTAGGTAGAGTTGAGACAATAGAAGGAGTTTCTGGAGAAATTTTTTTTGATCAAATTAAAAGGCATTCAATGAAATCAATTTGAATAATCGAATATTACAATAGCTAGGAAAAAAAGAATTCATGGGTATAGTTTGGAAGGTATCTCATGACAACCATCAAATTCGATCAACCACTACCATAAATCAACAAAGTGCGTAACTCAAATAGGAAAGAATCTCTTCCATCTCGATCTTACGATATATCAAAAATCTTACTTGTTTTTGATATCGCCATAACTCTCGGCATAATCATCAATGCTTTTCTATATTCAATCTTCCATCTATTTTATCAAGATTTATATTCCATAAATCCTTTAATCCTTGAGACCCTTTTTTTATTATCATTAACCTTCAATATTTTACTCACATAGATCTTTAAATTCTATCTATATTCATATTCTAAATACGATCTTCAACGATAGATTTTCAAAACGTTCTAATTTTAATCTACTTCTAGTATTTTCTTCAAATCAAATTTTGTCCTTCATAATAATCCTTCAATCAATTAAAATCACTTCTATCTTCATCAGGAATGTCGTATTCATAATCATCATAGAAAGATCAAAACTTAAATCATCGAGAAAAAAAATTCAAAAATTCTATCCCCAAGTTTATATTTCATTTTTCCCCCCCAAATAGCATGTCTTTCATAATTCCTCCAAAGTAAATACTAGATGAATCTCTAACCTTCTTTTTTTTTCCAACATAAATATGCATATTTCCTCTAGCTTTAATTCCCTTTGAAATTTCAAAAATCCTCAATTAAGTTAGTTGAAGTAAACGTCAAACTCTTCTAGGAAGTTTATACTTATTTATCAACGTAAAGAAAGTTTTATCCCTTATGCACCAAACATAAAATTTATTTCAACATTTCATTAATCTCAAGTCTTTTTGGCACTCGTAAGTATACTATCCATTGATCTTCTCAAAACATAATATCACATTTCTTAATTTCATCAAATAGCACTTTCGACTCATGTTCCACAATTATTTTGTTTATTTATACCACTAATCCCCTTTGTGGGCTTTCCAATCTAACTCATTTTTAATCGAAGGGTGTCATGATCAACTTTTCATCTTCACACAAGGGAATCAAACAAGGAACAAGGTTGCATAAACAATGGAGAAATCATAGTGAAATATGAGTACGCAATTTAATTGGAAGGGAGAAAAGTAAGTGTTGCTATTATTGCATGAAGAGTAAAAGGTGTTATGTGTCTAAGTGAATTGATATAAGACATGAAAATAAATGACAAGGGTTGAGCAGTCAAGATAAACGCAAAGTTAAGCATTTAATAGATCACCATCACATATTAGGTCGAAAAATTTGAATCGAGGTGGAGTCCATATTGGTTCCATGGTAAGGGTTATGGTTGAGTCTTTATGGCCTGAAAGTCGTACCATAAAAAAAAGAGTACAAGGGGACGTGTTTTAGTGGGACAGGATATACTTATATGAAGGTGAGCTCGTCTAGGTCTTGCATGTGAAATTTCTTGGGAGGAAAAGTCTAGTGTTGTGCTCCAAATATCAATGTCACGATAGGGAACGCCAATTGATCAAAAATAGAAAGTGGGTTTTTATAAGGTACTAATTAATGCACAAAAAATAAAAGGTTAAAGCATGAAATAAAGATAATTAAGAAATCTCTTAGATTACGTTAAGATAAGTTAGAGGCACAGTTTCTAGAAAAAAAAGTTTTATAAATAAGGGTATGGTCAAGGGGATGGTTCTAATCATTTCTAGTTTCAAACAATTAGATGGTCATGAATAATGATCTAGATTTGAGGGAAGGTCGAGTGAGTCAAAGATATGTTCATCGGTTTAGTCGATGCCTAACTATACTTGTGTATATGCAATACCATAATCATGTGATATGGCAATCTAATGTGGAATACTTCTATCTCGCTAGGGTGACCTTTTTTGCTTCTTGGTTCTCTACCAATATATGACATAATCTAAAATTTCAAGTTCCTCGAAAGTTTTTCAATAAAATTTCCAAGATACTCCGCCAAAATTTTCAATTATCTTAGACTGTCAACTTTAATCACAATTTTAAATCTCTAGTCAATCTCGAAACAACCCTTGCATATCGCAACTTTAATAATAACCCTTTTTTTCCAAATCTTAAACTCCATATTTAATAAGTTTATCCGTCGAAATTCATACTACAAAATGGAACGTTTAAATAACTCCCGGATTTTAATTCTATATCCTTCAAATGTGTATATCTAGCTTCCAATCAGTCACAACTACTCTACAAAAGTGATTTTTTTCACCAAAATTTAAATATCCATAATCAAGGCTTTAAAATCGAAATCTAAATAATTTTATAATTAATAGATCATATGACGTAATTTAAAAATATTTTACCAAAATTTATCAATCATCCTAAAATTTTGGTCAATCGTAAATCATACTTCCACATTTAAAATTTTATGATCCTTTTCCAAATCAATTTATATCCTTCCAAAAATATGTATAGCTATGACTCGATAAATCAAAATGTTCAAAGACCTTCAAAAATCAAAACGCAAAATCAATCAATTTGTTTTCTCCATCTAGCTATCATCTTATGTATACCTCTTTGTAATATCAAAATTTAATTCCAACTATCTTTTGAAGGCGTTAATATGCTACTACCCAACTTGAAATTAACTAATCCTTAAAATCATATTTCTAGGAAAAATAAATGCCTTTATAACTCAAATAAAATCTCAATGCATATTAATTATCAATGCAATCCATCTAGCCATGTGTTTAACCTATGGCATATACTAGTGTAGTCATCTTTACTAAACACGAAACTAAGAATTTACGGTAGAAGGAGTCAAGCAAGATGCAAATCAAGGAGGTCGAACGAGAGTTTGAAATTTGAAGTCAAGAAAGGAAGTCAAGTAGGTGGATGAGATTCTAAACTCTAATCCTATATTGCAGGCCCGTTCGGTACAGTTATGTAACCGAAACGGCAAACTAGACCTGCATGGGGCACCATAAAAATATGTAACGCCCCAGTCCCAAAATACGTAGGACTAGGAACGTAGACATGCCAGCCGTATAGTATATATAAGTAAGCTATAAAATACATTAACCAAGGCACTAAATCTCATCCGCAAAGATAATTAATGATATAAAAGAAACTTTGAATTTGTCATGTATACAATCGTTGGGCGGAGACAAATCCACTACCAACAAGTAAGGAAAAGTACATAGAAAATAAAATGAGTTTGGCGGGCGAAGCGAAGACGATCAAAGTGCAATCATCCTCGAAGAGATAGTGACGATCATGGCCACGGCTAGATCACCTGCAAAACACAAGAACACACACCTGGTGATATAACCAGGTCCTCAGAGGGACGTAACAAGATACAATAAACATGCCATATAAATACTGAATATAAAACATGCCACGATCAAGGAAAGTGACAAGACACAAGTAAGGCAACCTATCCGTACTAAAGTGAACATACAGTTGAGAAATAATCCTTCGACGCATGAGACCTAGCTGTAAATGGGATCTGGTATAGTCTACACTTGGGCACCAGTGACCTAAGCGCATGACGTTCAAAAACGACAGTGGCCAACCTGAGAGGCTCATCATACCCGTATCTCCAGCGGAGCTTCCGGGTTACAAGGAAAGTACAATCGAAGCCCAAACGTCAGGTATTGTCCTCCCCACCCAAATGTCCCTACCAAGTCGCATCCACAACCATGTTTCTCTACTAACTGCTAAGTCTCCTAACTTTCCTCTATTAGCAGTTAGTCCTAAAGCATGCCCATGGGGGATCAGCCCACACGCAAGAACCTCTACATGCTACTCATTTCACACATCCTCGTGGTACAACTGTGTCGAGGGATATGCAATACACTACAGATGGTAGTCCCTTAACTCTAGGTCCATATGCAATCAAAGGATAAATAACAATGTACAACTAATATCACCGAGCAGGTAGTAAATCAAGAACTGAAAATAAATGAACAGTAATATGTAATAAAATACAAACTAAATATAAACAGTATAATGGCAAGGTATCTTGCCTGGTGTGTCGCCTGTTGTGGTGTGATAATCTGACAAGTCATGCATGTCCAGTAGCCATGTTTAATGTGGAATGGTCCGAGAGTCACGAGGAAATTAGGGATATGATTTGTCATGAGAAATGAGGATAATTGGGAGAATTTGCGGGGAGTAAATACTTATATTATTTCAGAAAATATTTATAATGTTTGAAAAGTATAATTTATGAGTTAAATAATTTTACGTAAATGCTTGAAATTAGTTATATATATTAATTTAAGTTGAGAAATATTTTTATTAAATACTTTGATAAATCAAAATCGTATTAAGATATAAGTTTGCAAAAGTAGAATTTTTGGTAGACATCTACGTTTTATTAGTCAAAAATATTTCCATGAATATAATAATTCTAGAAAAATATTTTGGGGAAATTTCGAATATTTGAAATTACCTATATAACTCTATCATTTATTCTATACATGTAGTTGAAAAATACAAATAATAGTACAAAATTTCTGAAAATAATACTTTAATAATAATAATAATAATGATGATGATAATAATAATAATAGTTATAAACTAATAATAATAATAACAGTTATAAACTAATAATAATAATAACAGTTATAAACTAATAATAATAATAACAATTGTAAACTAATAATAATAATAACAGTTATAACCCACTATACAGCTACTCCCCTCCCCAATGTATTGAAACAGTGAGAGAGAGAGAGAGTTGGGAAAAAGTGTGAGCGAGGAAAAGAGAGGTGAGAGAGTCGAGGGTTTACCAGCGGAGGACGGCGACGCGGGCTAGGCGCGGTCGGCCGACGGAGAGAGGAAAAAGGCAGAGAAGGAGTGATCTACAGCGGAGGCGGTCGGCGTCGGGCGGTGTCGGCGCTGGGATTTGGCGGGTGGGCGATGGAAGATGAGGCGGCGGATGGCGGCTCCGAGCGGAGGCTCGGCGGATGGGCGCCGGTGGAAGGGAGATGGGTTCGGAACGGTGGGTTCTGGACTCCGCACAGTACTCCCTGCTGAGGATCGCACCGGTGGCGGTCTGCGCTGGAAAAAGTCGGGCGGTGGTGTTCCGGTCGCGGGGGTTTCGCCGCTGCGGCGATCTCCAAGGTAGAGAGATGGTGGTGCTGTGGCGGGTCCGTATCTCCGGCGTGGTGCCGGATGGACGCGGAGAATAGGGCCGATTGGCGAAGAATGCGGCGGAGACTCCTTCGTGCGCTGGTGGTGACGCGGCCCAGTACGGTGGTGCGGAGGACTCGGTCGAGGTGAGGGTTTATTGTTTTACTTTTTCTTCTTTCGGTGGTTGTGGATTTTGGGTGGCGATGGCCGAATTTGGGAAGACGACGGAGGTGGTTGTGTTCATAGCGGTGGTGGTTGTGGTATCGACCAAGGTGATGGCAGCAGTATGGTGGTAATGGATGTGGTGATAAGTGGTGGCGGTGGTGATGGTTGCGGTGAGTTGTAGGCATGGTGTTGGCCGTATCGGATTGCTGATTGGTGTAGCAGCGTGGAGACGAAGGTGGCACAATGGTGTTTACGGGGTGGCAGGCTGGGATTGAGGTCGTAGGTCTAGGGTTGGTTGTGTCGGGGAGATGTTCGACACGAAAATTTATTGTATTTGTAAAGGAAATATAGTGGAGAAAAAAGGAGGACACAGACACGATGCACAATTTGTGGAGTTTGGTTTTGTGAAATTTCTTGGATGAGTACCTCTCCTTATATAGGAGGTGGAAATTCCCAGTTGGATAAGAATTAGGATTATTTAAACTCCCGGTAGATAATTCATCTACTAATTCAGATCAATTTTAAAATTAGTCTAATCAATTCCAAATCAAATTCAAATTTTTGATAAATCAAATCTAAATTTATATAGGTAAAATCCATTTTCACATAAATCTATTTAAAATAAAGTCAAATAAATTTTTTCAAATTTAAATTATCACCAAATTTAAACCAAAACACTATTTTAAAATACTTTTTCGAACAATAAAATATTAATATTAAATAAAATTTGAAAATATACATAAAATCTAAATTTATGCACCCCATTTTCAAAATTACTATTTATAAAACCTTTCATGACGTAAATAAAGAATTGAAAATTTTCAATATGTCATATTTACAACTTTAAGTAATCAAAATATTTATTATTTATTATCTAAAAAAAATTCAAGCTTCTAAAATAAAATATTTTACAAATATATGTACCTCGCACATATTCGCACTCGACGAGACGTACAAAAATGCGAACTCGTACATGACGTATAATACGACTATACGACGTACAAATACCGAGTTAAAAAATTTTAATTACTCAATTTATAAAAAAAATTTAAGTAGAAATTTAGGGGGTTTACAGAGACATTGATTGACTCTTCGACAACAAGACTTCTTTTATTAAAAATACGAAAACCTTTACTATGAGTAGAGTATCCAAGGAATATTCCTTCATAGGCTTTTTCTTCAAACTTGCCTAGGTTATCCTTGGTATTCAAAATAAAACAATTACAACAAAAAACTTTAAAATAATCGACAGTGGGAATTTTGTCAAACCAAAGCTCATAAGGAGTCTTCTTAGAAATAGGTCTAATTAAGACCCTATTTATAACATGACATGCTGTGTTAACGGCTTCCGCCCAAAAATATTGGGGTAGCTTATATTGGTTTAACATAACCCGGGCCATATCGCCAAGGGTTCTATTCTTTCTCTCCACAACACCATTTTGTTGAGGAGTACGTGGACAAGCAAAAACATGTCCAAAACCATTCTTTTCACAAAAACTTTCGAAATAGGCATTGTCAAATTCTCCTCCATGATTACTTCTAATCTTGTTAATAGAAAAACCTTTTTCATTTTGAACACGTTTACAAAAAGCAACAAACTCACGAAAAGTATCACTTTTGCAAGCAAGAAAAATAACCCAAGTAAATCTCAAAAAATTATCAACCAAAACAAAAGCATAAAGCTTGCCTCCAAGGCTAGCAACTCTACTAGGACCAAAAAGATCCATATGAATAAGTTGAAGAGGTCTAGAAGTACTCACAGAGTTGATTGATTTGAAGGATGACTTTGTTAACTTACTCTTCTTGCATTCTTCACACACCATATCCTTTTTGAACGGGATACTTGGGAGTCCTCTTACGAGCTTCTTGGTAGCAAGACGAGAGATGGTATCCATGTTGGCGTGTCCGAGCCTCATGTGCCAAAGCCAACTCTCATCGTTCTTAGCAACTAAGCACCTGTCATTGTTAGTGTCTTCGACAAGATATAAAACATAGATATTGTTTTCTCTAATGCCTTCATAAACAATAGATCCATTTGAACTATCGGTAATGAAGCATTTGAGCTTAACAAACTTGAAATCATAACCATTATCGGTAAGATAACTAATACTAAGAAGATTGTGTTTAAGATTAGTAACAAGATACACATTCTTAATACAAGGATAAGGAGGGGAACCTATATTACTATTTCCTATAATATGACCTTTAAGATTGTTACAAAGGAGACGTGTCCTTCCTTCTTCATCGATAGCGTTGTAAATAATGAAGCATCCCCGGTCATGTGTCGTGAACAACCGCTATCGAGAATCCACTTGCTTCTAGCATGAGAAGGACTCTTTACCTACAACATAAGTTGAAGATGAACATTTTGGTACCCATGATCGTATGGGTCCTTGAGTATTAGTCTTAGGAACCCACTTAAAAATTTTCTTATCGACAAGTTTCCTTGTATGACAATAATTGGTCGTATGTCCAAGCAAGCCACAGTAGTTACAAATCATAGAGGATTTAGAAGAAGATGTGTGAGAATCATGCATATGTGAATCTCTAGTGCGAGGAGTTCTAACATTAGTATTATGATGATGATAATAAAAAGTATGATACGAAGTGTTTTTCTTAACAAATGGTCCTTTCCTTGTGTTAGAAAAGGATTTGTGTGTAGTGTTCATGTAAGAAGTATGCCTAGCATTGTGATGAGTGTGGAGGTGTCTTGGAGTATGCATGTGAGTAGTGTTCTTATTACCTAGTTTCTTACTCTGTACAAGAAGATCATTATACTTAATAGAAGTATCATACTCTCTCCTATTAGCATCTTGAACTTTATGTATAGCAAATTCATAAGCTCTTCTCATGGATTGAATCTTATCATCCTTTTCTTGATGGTGACAAGAGATTCTTGAAACTTGAGTCGCAAAGACTCTATTTCATCCGTGTCAGAAGCAGGAGATTTTTCCTTTACATCAATAATGATGCTTGAGATTCTTTCTACTTCAAGTTGAAGAGCATCAACCTCTTTTAGAGATTTCTTATATTTATTCCTAACACCTTTGTGCTCTTCATGCAATTCAAGGATAGCTTTCTCCAAGTCATCATAAGTAAGAGTATTTAAGGAGAGATCATCAAGTACCTCATCGGTTGCCATGAGACAAACGTTGGCATTGTGTTTGCACTCTTTGTCGTTGTCGGAGTCGCTTGCGTCACTCTCACACCAAATGCTTGTGTTGGCGAATTTCCTGGAGCACGAGCTTCCCTTGGTAGGCTTCTCGTACTTGCTTGAGTCTTTTCTTATCATCGGACAGTCCCTCTTGATGTGTCCGGGTCTTCTGTATTAATAACACGCTGTATCTTCCTCATTGTCCCGTCTGAAGCGGTTGGCTTTGTTAAATTTGAGGAACTTCCAGAAGTGCATAGCTGTGAGAGCTATTTTTTTATCGTCGTCCGACTCATTGTCGTCGGAGCTATCCTTGGAGTAGGACTTTGTAACTTTGAGAGCAAGAGACTTCTCCTTCTCTTTGGTCTCCTCCTTCTCCTTCTCTTGTATGAAGGATTTCTCTTGATCCTTCATATCGAGTTCATGAGTCATTAGCTTACCCATGAGGGTCTCAAGGTTGATGACTGTCAGGTCGTTCCCCTCAATGATTGCGGTAGCTTTAGGACTCCAAACTTTTGTCAATCCTCTAAGAATTTTTCTGATCTTTTCATGAGCAGAATATTCCTTACCAAGAGAAGAGAGAGGATTAATAATATCACCAAAACGAGTAAACATGCAAGTAGTAGATTTATCATGCTTCATCTTAAAGGACTCATATTCTTGCGTGAGTCTACTAATCTTGGATTCCTTCACTTGTGAAGTACCCTCGTGTGTGACTTCAAGTAACTTCCAAATCTTATTGGAAGTCTTGCAAGTAGAGATTCAGTTGAATTCACTACTGTCGAGAGCACAATAAAGAGCATTCATAGCCTTGGCATCTCGACTCGCAAGCTTCTTGGTGTTTTCAGTAAGTGTGTCCCTAAGGGTGTCAGAAGCAATATCCTTAATAACTCTGGAAGGAGTTGGAAGACCATTTATTACACAATCCCATAAATCGAAATCTATGGACTTCAGATAAATGCTCATCCTAATCTTCCAGTAGTTATAGTTGGTTCCATCAAATAGGGAAGGCCTATTTGTGGAGTATCCTTCATTGTGGAAGGTGTTGATACTAGGGTTAGTGGCCATGGATCACTCAAAGGGTGTAAATCCAGATCAAGAGAACAAAGCTCTGATACCAATTATAGAACCCTAGAGGGGAGGGGATGAATAGGGAAATAAAAAATAACTAGAGCAACAGAAGCAATATATGACAAATAAAAGTAAAGAGTTAGAAGATCAAACACAAGATGTATCCTGGTATCCTCGCTTGAGGCAATCCAGTCCCGGAACTCTCTCCGGCTTAAATCTACTATTTAATCAAATAGTATACATGAGTTTGGATCCGAAGAACTCGCCAACTTCAACACGAGTTTGGATCCGAAGACTCGCCAACTTCAACACACGAGTTTTCTTACGAAGGCTCGCCAACTTCAAACAAATAAGAAGAGAACTTGTTGATCTTCTAACACGTGAAGATCGAAAATTATAACTCTTAAATACTCTAGCACTTTGGGAGAGGATGACAATTTAAAAGCTTGGTAGAGTATTAATGGTGGAGCTCTTGGTTGTTTGGAAAATTTATGGCAAGAGTTGGTAAAAGTCTCAAGAGAGAGAAGGCTTTCATTTATAGAGAAACCAAGAGTTGGTGGCAATTAATGCTCTGGATACAGCCAGACCGGCATACCGTCGGTATACCGGTCAAATAGTAACGGTCATATTAATATCCATTGAGAGCATTAAATGCGGCCATTAATGCTAGTCAAAGCAATTCAAAAATCAAATATTTGTAACCCGGTATACCGTCGGTATGCCGCGGCATACCGTCGGTATACCGACATTTTATCACAGAACGTTTTCAGGCAAACAAAACGGTATACCGTCGGTATGCCGGAGCATACCGTCGGTATGTCGACGTTTTGTCACAGAACGTTTTGTGGTCCACAAAGTGGTATACCGTCGGTATGCCGGAGCATCTCGTCGGTATGCCAACAATTTATCACAGAAACTTTGTGGACAACGAAAACGGTATACCGCCGGTATGCCGGAGCATACCGCCGGTATGTCGCTCTGTAAGATATTGATTTTTGACTTATGCTTTTAGTTTGTCATCCAACCTTAAGTTTTTACAGATATACCTAGACCTTGTACAGACTCGAAAACTTTAAGCAGTATAGGAAGCTGTCTATGCAAGGAGCGCCGGTATCTGCTTCAGTCTTCAATGCAATGGATGGTAGCACTTGAAAGGATAGTCTTTATGTAGTAGAGCTTCTGAGAAGATATGAATCTGAAGACATAGAAAACTAAACTACGAAGATGCTGTTAATATATCAAAATAAAATGTGCCAACACATATATATACTGAAAATTTATCAATGACTATAACAAATTATTCTCTTGTACTGGTAAAAATAAATATTAATAATAACAATAATAGTAATAATGATAATAATAAAAATATTAAGTATGATGTTAGCAATAATAACAAAACAAAATTGAAATAATAATAATAATATTAATAACCCTAATAATAATAATATCTAAAAACCTTAGTTAACATTTTAAAAGCAAACAATTAAAGTAAAATAAATAAAAAAGAAACATTAAAACACCTACTACTCTTCTCTCAGAAGAGAGAAGTCAGTAGCCAAAATCAGCGAGAGCGAAGTGGAGGCTCGGGAAAAAGGGTCGGCGGAGGTTTTGATCGGGCGGCGGCAGATCCGACGGGAGGAAGAGAGTGAGCGCGAGAGGGGAGTTCAGGTGGCGGCAATTCTCAGCCGCGGAGGAGGAGCTGCGGCGCATGGGGCGTACGGCACGGCGGAGGGTTTGTCGCCCTGGCGGAGGAGAGGGGTGAGACGCGGAGGAGAGTGGCTCCCTTGGCTCGGGCGGCAGGACATTGTGGTCGCGGCGGACATGGGCGACAGCGGGTGGTCGCAGCCGGGGCTGGGTCGACCGATGGGTGCTCGGATCTGGGAGGAGGAAGGCGGACGGAAAGGCTGAAGGGTGGTTTTGGCTATAGCGAGGTCGGGTAAGTGGTGGCGGTTTTCTACTTCATTTTTTTTCTCTTGGTGATGGTGGTGATGGAGTCTGTGGTCGCGGCGGCGTTGGCGGGGGTCACCGCGGCAGTGGGTGGTTTTGTGCGGTGGTGGTATTGTTTGTGGCAGGACTGGGAGTTGGCCTGACGCGATGGTGGTGTTGGTTGTGGCAGGGCTGGGAGTTGGCCGGACGCGGTGGTGGTGTTGGCTGGACGAGATGGTGGCGGAGGGTTCGGGTGATGGTGATGAACCGGAGAGGGTACGGGCTGTGATGGGCCGAGGAGAGGACGACGATGGTGGTGCAGACGCTGAGTCGAGGTCAAGGCAACATGCCGAAAAAGACAGGGAGTTCGAGTTAGGTAGTTAGGAATTACGTGTCCTGCGTGACACGGGATGGTGATGAGGAGATGTGTCCGAAATGTGGACACGGAGAAGGTGAAATAATGTATTTATAATAAAATAGGAATATATTGAATGGCAAGAGGACGGACATGGACACGATGCACGCACTGATGTGGAAAAATAATTTTGGAGGAATTTGTGGAATAATTATATGGAAGAGTATCTGCCTATTTATAGGATGTGGGAATTCCCATTTGGATAGGATTAGGAAAAGATTTAAAACCCAATTAGATAATTCGTAATTTAATTTAAATCAATCCAAATCGAAATCAATTTAAATCTAATTAATTTACATCATTTAGTTTAAAAAATTAGGTAATTCAAATCCCAAATATAGATATTAATTTAAATAAATCCAAAATTCAAATCAAGATTTAAATTGCCACAATAACTTCCAAATATATTTTTCAAAATACCAATAATAATAATTTTGAAAATAATAAATATTTTTAAATATCTTTTTGAATAATAAAATATTAATATTAATAAATCTCGAAAATTAAATTTTTATTTAAAATAAACTAGTAAATTATTTAGGAAATATATACGTATGTACAAGAATATTATCAATAATTGTTATAAATGAAAGGCTTTGTATAAATAAAATAAATAAAATAATGAGCTTAAAATTTTGGTACGATAGCTAAAATAATTATTATATATATTATTTTGAAACTATAAAAATAGAAAGTGTTTTTCTAAAATATGTACGCTCGCACATAATCGCACTCGTCGAGCAAACTCGAAAAAAAAATGAATTTCCGCGCGCGACGTACAATACAAAAAAAAAATAATCATTACCAAATTTATTTTTAAAAAAAACAGTAGAAAATTTAGGGGTTTTACTTCCTACCCAACTTAAAAAAATTTCGTCCTCGAAATTAAGAATTTGTAGGGGGGTGAGAAGACACAAGGGGTATCGATGGGGACCAATCAATAACAAAATCATGCCGTAAGAATTCGTGATCTAGATCATAGAAAAATAATACGGTATGGTCATAATCGATAGGAAGGCTGGAGGAAGTTCTAGTATAATGTCTTCGTCCTTCTAAAATAGGGTAAGGCGAAAGCAATAAGGAGTTCAAAAGACGATATTATCGAGTACGAATACGTGGTTCAAGGACGACCAAAAAATTTCAAAAGAGTTGCCAAGATAGTCGCGGATGGGACTCTAAAGGACAAGTTTAGCTATGTCCCCATCCACGTAGAACGATAGATATAAGCGAACCAAAGTGTACTCGGTTGATCAGACCACCATACACCGGTTCTGATTAGACCTTATGTTAGTGGACATGCCCAAATAACATATGTCTTGAAACAAGCTTGATAAAGAATAAGCTTACAAAAACTAGGCTACATTAGCATCATTAGTCTAGATAGTAAAAATATAGGCACGATGGTAGATGAAATAAGAACAAATATGAATAGTCTAAGAGTCATAAGGATCTAAGTCTTGTTTATTCCTATACAATCATTCTACGGTTTTATTGACCAAGGCTTGGTTGACCAATTGGGTTAAATTCCTCTAGTCTCTATGGTCTAGATAATACTATTTGTATTCCCTTAATGGTCAAGGGTGTGTCAAGTCGTGGGATATTCTACCCAACTTAAAGAATTAAGCTAAGGGTGTTTGGGACATCTAACTAGTAGGGTCAGTCTCTAGCAAGCACGAAGGGAAGATAAGAATAGTGATAGGAGGAATCAAGTAAGATGCAATCGATGAGTCGAACGGTAGTTCGAATATGGAATCGAGGAAAGAGGTCAAGTATGTGGATGAGATCTTAAACTCTAATCCTACTCGCAGGCTTGCTTGGTATGGTAAAGTAACCAAACAATTTATCTTGACCTGCATGGGCCACCACAAAAATATGTAACGCCCTTGTCCCAAAATACGTAGGACTAGGAACGTAGATATGCCAGCCGTATAATAAATATAAGTAAGCTGTAAAATGCAGTAGAACCATAACTAATCTCATCCATACAAAATAAAAGAATAGAAGATATCATATAATCAACTATGAAATTGTTATTTGGTACACGTAGTTGGACGGAGACAAATCTACTACCAACTATGAAAAGAAATACATGATATACAAAAGAATGATTTTGGCGAGCGAAGTGAAGACGATCCAAATGCAATCATCCTCGAAGAAATAGCGATGATCACAGCTAGAGCTAGAACACCTGCGAAAGATAAGAGCACACACCTGGCAAGATAACCAGATCCTCAGAGGGACGTAACAAGAAACGTAATATCATGCCATATAAACTGAATAAATATTGCTCAAATAAATAAGTCAATTGAATTATAACATGGTCCAATACACACCTATTGAACGAGCGTACCATCCCCCTAACCAAATAAGGACAGGAGATGGTAAACTAATTCATGGTGACGTATCTTTCCATGCTATGAATCCAATATGGTATCCGGACCCCAACAAGGTTCAATACCTTCTCATCGAAGTAGTAAGTCACACCTACAACCAAACAAGGACAAGATGTGATGAACTAATCCGCGATAAGTTATTGTTCCAAGCCACGATCAGATACAAGTACCCAAACCAAAAGTACTCATACCTAACGGATAAGGTGCCTAACCGTTCTAAGTGAAATGTAGTTAAGAACAATCCTTCCTACGTATGGGCCCTGGCTAAATAGGATCGGCATAGTCCCCCCTTGGGGCACCAGAGGCCCCATCAATAAGATCATGACGTTCCGCAGAACGTCAGTGGCCGTCAGTAATCATGGGTCATCAACCTCGTATCTCCAGCGGAGCTTCCAGGTCACAAGAAAAAGTGCATCGAAGCCCATACGCTAAGAAATTGTCCTCCCCGCCCAATGCCGACTATGTTGTATCAACAACAGAAAACCTCTACAACCGCTAAGTCAAACTAGCATGCAATCTCTATTAGCGGTTATTCCTATCGCACGGCTTGTACGTACTGGTGGCCAGCCAATCACGCACGTCTGTGTTCTACATGCGACATACAACTTCGTGGTACAACGTGTCAAGGCCATGAATGCAACACACAAGGTGGTCCCTTAAATCTAGGTTTAATGTGTAAGAAAAATAATACATAGCAGGAAATATAAATGAACAGTAAGTTCTAACAGGTTATGCCATGTATCACAGTTTATTTTACATAAAAAAAATAAATAATGCATGAAATATGAGCTAAAATAAATAAATAGCAAATGGCAAGGTTGTTAGGGTTATATACTAAAAGCATCACTTTTGTAGTAACCTTATTTCCTTAAATTTTGAATGAGAATCATATGGGCAAATGTTTGCATATTGTATTTGTTGCAAGTGTTAATGCAAATGTCTGATATTCTATGTTGTAGATAATATGGTGTGTGGTGTCACACAGAAGATCATATTATCAGTTTCCTATGGAGTATATAAATAGTTCACAACCTAGATGGACTTGGACAATCTATTGGAAAGGTTGTAGTATAATATGGTATTAGTCTATCTTGACTATAGGTTTACACTAGTACACTTTGTGTGTATTGAACAGGACCACTTGAGGTTGTTCTCTTTGTACTGACTACATAAGAGAACAAACACCTCTGTTATTATAGATGCTTGTGCTCTTAATTCGGATATAATAACAGACATGTATATGCAGTGTGTATTACTTTGACTCATAAAAGAGTGAGATTTATTATGGATCAACAACCTCTATGAATTGGGTAATAACATTGTATGTATGATGAGCTGTTGATTAAAAATGGAATCCATGTCCCGATACATCGGGTTGATGATGTCCCCTTAAGGAGCTCATAAGGATTGTCATATAAACCCTGCAGGTGGATTATATCCGGCATGACAAATAAAGTTGAGCGGTACTACCTAAGGATAAAAGTTGTCGAATCAATATAGTTGTCAGTAACTTAATTTGATCGACGGACATACGATATCTTAACATGGGGAGCCAAACGAGCATATAATAAAAGGAGCCCACAAACATAATTTCAGATTAGGGAGGTAGTACAACAATAGCTCATTAGTGGACCGAGCTATTGTTAATGGGCCTGGATTGTGTGTTCGGGCTGAACACGGGATATCCAGATCCGTTAGGAGGCCTAACCCTAATTTCTCCTCATGGTCCCTGCCGTAGCCTATATATATCCTCTATTCTCTGGCCGCCATTATTACCGATCAGAAATCTGAAACTTTCTCTAAATTCATGATTCACATAAGGAGAGAAAGAGAGGGCTGCCAAGGAGAAAAAAAGGTTGGGAGATCGTCGCCCACACGACGTCCAACTCGAGGAAGGAATACGTGTAAAAGATCTGGGGGTCGTTCGCTCGAGGTTTCCAGGAACTACTTGTCTCCTTTCCGCTGCAGGTATAATTCGTGAACCCTAGTTTCCGTCTATGAAAGGTTAGAACACGTATTAGATCTGTTTAACTTTTTATCGATCAATACGCACATGAAAGGAAGGGTCCTGGGAATCCCCAGTTCCATCAATTGGTATCAGAGCCACTTTGGATCTACGTATTGATTGATACGTCCATGTTGTCCAATAAAACTTGCGCTGTGTAATAGTCGGTAGATGTAGATCTGTTCTAACTCGATTTTGTAGGCATCTTAGATCCAACTATTATGGTCCAATACATGTTTTTTGATTGTGTTGTTTAAACCACGGACATGTCATGGTTGTTGATGTTGCTGTGGATGTAATTAAAATCACGAGGGTTGATCGTGCTTATTATTTTAATTTTGCAATCTAGATTATGTGTGAACTCTTTCGGGAGGCATAGGATTGATGTAATTTTAATTTTTTTTGATTAATCGTGATGGTGGTGGTGGTTGTTTCTGACGTCGGACGAGATGCTGGTTTTAAGCAGTCCAGAGGCAGACAGATGATTTTTGATAAAGGAATCGGCAGTCCGGGCAGGTCGAACCCTGAATAGATCTGCGCAGTGCCAGATTTTGGATTCGGATAGTTGAGGACGGAGCAGCAAAGATGACCATAATAGTTGGATATTTTCTCTTATTTTTGTCATTTTACTTTTTCTGATTATAAATGTTTATTATTGTGTGGTTTTTTTTTTTGAAAAACCAAGCCTACATTAATAATGGACAACATGGACATAATATCAACTAGTAGAAAAACCCTCATTGTTAAATAACTAAGTGGAAGAGGATTTTTATTTAGTATAAATCCTATGGTCTCCATTACTGGTTTGTAGGTGATGTAATTATACTTGCGTGTTGGCTTTAGTGCTTTCCTCCATATCGGATGAGTATAATTATGGATCACCAGTACAAACTTCCTTAGGGATAATTGTAGAAAGTTACCTAGTATGTGTTCACTTCTCCATCTGAAGGAACTCATTACAAGGTAATGGACTTAGTATTAAGTAATGGTATACACTTAGATACAAATAATGGTATCCTTCCCATCGGAGTCACTGCTATTATTTGTATGACCAGAGCAAGACCAGCATATTAATTTTATTTGTCATAAAGTTATATTGACATGATAGTAAAATTAATAAGAAAAATCTACTTGAACAAAGTTAAATTTGTATACGTCCACACTATCGTGGTATGCTAAATTCATGGTGTTCAAGGTGTTGGTGAATTTCTTATTATTGCTTTGAGGGAATCAATATTTAGTTAATTCAAAAAGTTTTTTTGTCCTGCATAATTTTATTTATGTGATTCTCAGGATTTCAAAAATAGGTTTTTTCAGTCCACTTATGGTGATTCTTAAAGAAAACAAACTTACTGGACCTAATTATATTGACTGGAAACGTAATTTGGATATTGTTCTGACTGCTGAGGAGTACAAATATGTAATTGTGAGGAATGCCCACCTAAGCCTGATGCTAACTCTGATGAAGAGGTCAAAGAGGCTTATAAGAAGTGGAAAAAGGCAGATGAGATGGCGCGGTGTTACATTCTGGCATCTATGTCAAATGTACTACAACATCAGCATCAGGCCATGGCCACTGCTTATGACATGATGTATAACCTCAAGGAACTCTTCGAACATCAGAGTAGAGTAGATAGGCAGTTTGCTTTGAAATGTTTGATGAATACAAAAATGGCTGAGGGTACACAAGTAAGGGATCATGTTCTCAAGATGATGGGTCATCTGAATGAGATGGAGATCCTTGGAGCTAAAATTGATGGAGAATCCCATGTCGATATCATTCTCGGGACTCTGCCTAAAAGTTTTGACAATTTCTGCCTTAATTACAACATGAACAAAAGGTTGTAAAGTTTGGCAGAACTTGGAAAAGAGCTATAGGATGTTGAATCTCTCTTTAGACAGAGTGGTCATGTTTTTGTTTCTGAAAAGGCTTCTACTTCTAAGCCAAAATGCGGTAAGAAGAAGAATAACATTCAGAAACAGGCAAACTCAGCAAAGAAGGGCATGGGACCTCAAGACGCTGTGAAAAAGCCGAAAGGCAAATGTTTCAAGTACAAAGGGTCAGGAAATTGGAAGACTGATTATCCACTTCTCAAACAAGGGAACAAAGAAGGTATATCTCATTTACTAGTAGTTGAAACATGTTTAGCAGTGTTATCTATCGGCACCTGGTGTGTAGATACATGAGCCACTAATCATGTCTGCAATACATTGCAGGGGTTCCAGGAAACCATACGGCTCAGTGATGTAGAGATATGCTTATTCATGGGTGATGCTACAAAAGTATCGGTCGTTGCATTAGGAGATGTTACTTTATCTTTTGGTAGAAATAAGTCTTTGACATTGAGAGATTGTCTTCATGCACCTTCACTTAGAAGGAATTTAGTTTCTATTTCTATGTTAGTTAAGAATGGATATTCAGTTTATTTTAATGACAATATTGTTATTAGAAAGAATAAACATTTTATCTATTCTGGTGCATTGGTTGATAATTTGTATGTCATTAATCCTATTTTGCCCACAATGTAACTTATGGAAATGAATAATATGTCATCTAACTTAAATAAGAGAAAAGAACCTTCTTGTATGAACAAAACATATCTTTGGCACTTACGATTGGGGCATATTAACCTAAGAAGGATTCAAAGATTGGTTGAAGATGGACCTTTGAGTTCATTAGAAGTGGAGGCACTACCAGTCTGTGAATCCTGCTTGGAAGGTAAAATAACCAAAAGGCCTTTTACGGCAAAGGGGTATAGGGCCAAAGATGTGTTGGAATTGGTTCATTCTGATTTGTGTGGACCCATGACTATCCAAGCTAGAGGTGGCTTTGAATATTTTGTCACATTTATTGACGATTATTCAAGGTATGGATACATTTATTTGATGCACCGTAAGTCTGAGTGCTTTGAGAAATTCAAAGAGTACAAGGCTGAAACGGAGAAACGTCATAGAAAATGTATCAAGTCATTACGATTAGATCGTGGTGACGAGTACCTCTTTGGAGAGTTTAGGGATTATTTTTCAGAGGCTGGGATTGTATCCCAATTGACTGTACCTGGAATGCCCTAACAGAATGGTGTAGCCGAAAGAAGGAATAGAACTCTTATGGAGATGGTTAGATCAATGATGAGTTATTCGGATTTGCCAGATTCGTTTTGGGGATATGCCTTAGAGACTGCAGCTTATATTTTGAACTTGGTTCCTTCTAAGTCAGTACCTCTTACTCCCACAGAGCTGTGGATTGGGCGTAAGCCTAGTCTGAAACATGTTCGCATTTGGGGTAGTCCAGCACATGTGCTGAATGGGAAAGCAAATAAGTTGGAATCTCGTACAGAAGTACGCTTGTATGTAGGCTATCCAAGAGGAACGAAAGGAGGTTTATTTTATAGTCCTAAGGATCAGAAGGTCATTGTTAGCACCAATGTCCGATTCTTAGAGGAAGACTATGTGATGAACCATAAACCCACAAGTAGAGTTGTTCTAGAAGAACTGAGATGTGAGACACCAAGTACTTCAGTACCAACAGTACAAGAGGATGAACCACAAATAATTGTACAACGTGTCACAAATGTTACACCACAACCGATAGTACCTCGTCGTAGTGGGAGGGTTGTGATACAACCTGATAGATATATGTTCTTGGGAGAGTCGTCAGACTTCGTCCCTGAGGAACAAGATTATGATCCCTGTACCTATAATGAAGCACTCCTGTTTGCCATTGATTCTAAAAGTACAGAACAGTTTTATGGGAGGACTGAACTTAGACTCACAATACAAACTCGCTTGTACAAAGAAAGCCTAGGGACGAAAGCCTATATACAGCAGACTAAGTACAATTGTTTATTTTAGATTTTGGGGGATGACGATAGAGGCTCGGAAAGGCAACGACAGTCCTGCCTTACTCCTTGGACGATCGGTGTGCAGCCTTGGCTCCAGAAGATCTACTCAGCATTGAAGAAATGCTCTCTTTGCTCTCTCTCTGCTCTTCTCTTCAAGTACTCTGGTGCTCTCTCTGATCTCGAAAAGTGCTCCTGTGTGCGTCTCTCTCTATGTGTGCGTCTCCTTTTGTAAGGGAATGGCACCCTGCTATTTATAAGAATGGGGTGTGATCATTAGGGTTGCAAATGATTACTTCTTAGAGATGGCGGCGGCCTGTGGATTGGTTAATCTAGGCCATTCGTTTTGATTGTGATGAATCTGGACCATTAAGTATAGATTACACCAAATCTCATCAGCAATTAATACTGATTGGAATAAATCTTCCTCATAATGATCTTCTGATGTCTGCGAATAAATTTAATTTATTCTCCTGCCACGTGTCCCAGATTATTGAGATTTGACCCAATTTCTGATTGCAATAAATCTAGGAGATTGATCGGCTTAGGACACGTGTCCTAGGAACCACTGGGGGATCTGAACCGCATGAAGATTGAGCTGCATAAGATTTGGGCCGCATAAGGTTCGGGCCACGTGTCAGGGCTGCTTGGATAGTGGCTCCCCCCTTCGAACCTTTGAACCGCCTGGAGATGATCATTACGAGCCGCAAGGGATGCATCCGCCTGGGCCGCATGGAAATGGTCCTCTTAAACCGCATGGGAAGGCCTCCGCTTGAGCCGCATGAGACTGTTTCGGCCTGAGCCGCATGGAACGACTTCATTCTGACCCGTATGGGAAGTCTTCGCTCGAGCCGCAAATGATCGTCCACGTGGCAAGGCCACGTGGTATTTTATGGATCTCGAGGGATTTGTGTCAAAGATCTCTTTCTCTTCCCTAGGGGACTGTCATTATGACAGAGTTAAAATTACTTTTTTTGTATCAGGGCTGTCACTTTTTCAGAGTTGTCAGTCGTCAAAGTAATTAATGCAGCATGGGTCAAAGGGGAGCACTGTTACGTTACGTGTCTTCTGAGCCGCATGAAATATTTCAAGCCGCATAGTCCCTGAGCTGCATAGTCTTTCTGTGCTGTATGGGCTGTCTGAGCCCGCTTGGGGTTCCCTGGCCGCATAGATCATTTTCCATGCTTCTACAAGACCCCCTTCAAAGTTTTCAATTTGCAAAATTAAAATACTTTGAATAAGAAGCATGGTTGTATTCTTCTGGCCGCATATGGAGTCCTGGCCGCATGGATGTTTAAGCCGCAGGGGTGTGTCAGCCGTATAGCTCTTTGCCACGTGTGTGGGCCTTTAATTGCCTCGAATTCGTTAACGTCGTCTTTAGGGGAAATCCCAAGGGTTGGCTCATTAAATCTTTTTAGATACTATGCCCTGGGTGAATCGTGGGGATAAAATCCGAGGAGTCGGTTGCGTCTCCTACGAGGCGGTTACTAGTCCACATGTCTTTCCCTTCTCTCCTTCCTATAAATAAGAGAGGTTTGAGAGAGAGAACTTCTTTATTTTCTCTCTTACTACAAATCTTCCCTGCCCCGATCTTCATCTCTCTCTTCGATTTTAGCATATGGCTCCCAAGAAAACTGTTGCAGCGAAGAAGGCAACGTCTTCGTCGAAGGACAAGGCTGCTTCTACTTCGAATGCGGCCGCTCTTCCACCGGTCGTCGTCCCCAATGTTCATCCTGACGTTCACCCCCCCATTGTTGGTAAGGAGATTGTATGAGTTGAAGAACCCTAACCGCTATGGCTACGTCGCATACTTTATGCACGAGCCTTTACGAGCCGCATGTTCATCCTATGGCTGAGCTGCGAGCCACATAAGAATATCCATTGTGTCCGTATATGCGCTTTACTGACGAAGCCGCATAAGCGACGTTGAGCCGCATGGACTTTCACTGAACCGAGCCGTATAAGTGTTCTTCTGAGTTCGAGCCGCATGAGGCTTTGTTAAGTTAGAGCCGCATGATGCCTCATTAAGTTGGGGCGGCATTGGTGCTCTTCCGAGCCGCATGGGACTTGAAAGCCCCCAACAATTCTTTTTATTCATCTTTTTAACTCACCCTTTTTCTGTCTTCTTTTCAGTGAATTTGCCGGTTAATACGGCTGGAGAACTTCTGGTAGGGAGTGCCCAAGCTGCTCTGGGTTATAGGTACGACCATATTGTTCAGCATATAGCGGATCAGTTTCCAAGTGACGAACCCTCGGCTAGACTAAATGCCATCAAGAATCAGTCTTTCTATTTTCTTAACGCTATGATGAACTTCAGGAGATTTGAAGGAGAATATTTGAAGCCTGCGTTCTTTTTTGGAGACGCCTTGACTGTGGAGAACAGTCATGTTCTGGAGGTGTCGGAGAATTGGAGTTTTGTCTCTAACGGGATGGCGATCCGTATCCCTCAAATGGAGCGACACTTCCTATTATCTTGGTTCAATATGCTCCCATTGGACCGGAAAATGGATGAGACTTTAACCCCTACCCGAGGTGGGATGTTTGTGGGAAATATCCATTATAACAACAGTCTGAAGTCAGTGACTGCCGGCAAGGTGCATACCAGCTGTTCTGTGACGGGATTGGTCCCAGGTACTTTCTTGAATGTGGCGGGCCCTAACTTCACATTTTCTACCGCCGATACTTTTATAAATCAACTTGCTCGGAAGGGCTCCTACCCCGTTGGCTGGTTGACGCTCCCCAGTTGGGTACATCCTATTCCCTCGTGGACCAATCTGTCCATGTGGATCTTACAGAAGTATGAGGCCTTTTTGTGTAAGATTGGCCTTTACCATGCTATCCGAGGCACCAGCCATGGCTTGTCCATAAACAAGAAATTGTTCATGTCTCTGCTGGAGATATATAACTGCCGTACGGGAACCTTCTATACACCCGTAGGGGAAATAGGACTTGCGCTCCATGAAATGCACGCGGTCTCCAAGCTTCCTTGGGGGGACGAAGCTTTTGAAGCGTATACTCCCACTAACGAGGAGCTCGAAGATTTGGAACGACGGTATCCCGGCTTCGTGGCTCTCTACCAAGAGATATTGTGCCACTATAGCACCTGTCATCAGATAGCCCGAAAGGATAGCAACTCGGAAGGGAATGCTCCCCACACCAAGGACTGGGTGCACTATCTTTTCTCGACAGATGCCTCAGGTCAAGTTACCTCTCGTCGCCCTCGATCGCGGGAGGCGGTTAAAGACTTGGTGTCGTCGGCTAAGAGAGTGGCCACTACCAGTGACAGATTCGGGAGTAAGACTGACTCTTTTGGTTACTTTTACCAGGATACCCATGAGCTGTCAGAGAAGGTGCTCCTGGCGGGATTTTTGATAATATGGCTGCAAAATTGTGTAGTCTCCGGAGGGGCTGGTTCTATTGAGAGAATCAGTCGTAACTTCATCCTCCCGGCGGTTAAGTTAGTTTTGCGAATCAGGTTAGCTCTCCTCCCGGCCATGGTATGCAGCATCCATCGTGGACTTCGCACCTTCACATCTAAGGTCCTTGCTCGCGACGTGACCAAGGATTTTGAATGCATCGAGTTGCCCTATCACTATTTGATGGGGTGGCTGCTGATGCATTATCCGTCTTTAATGAGACCGGGCTCTGAAGACGGTGTAACTGATGATGACGCATTTATCTTCCGTTACCGTGATGAGCCTTGGGAGTGTGAGACCATGCGGGCTTGTCGGATGGCCTTGGCGAGGGTGGATATGTATCATATTTTTGTATCCGTCCCTCGTTTTACTGCGAAGGACATAGAGGCTGTACATCTTGACGGTATTGCGCCTCCTCAACTTCTGGATGGCCAGATGCTCCTGTGGCTGTGAAACATCCGCCCCGTACATCTGGTGTACCGTAACCGCAATACGGTTTTATGGAGCCTTATCTGCCCAGCAGGTTTGCTCGGCAGTTTTGATACAGCCAACTTTGCCTAGACAACCCCAGTTCCTGTCTGGGTTTTGAAGGTAGCCTTCTTGATGGTATCAGGGCTTGGCAATACTACGATACATTCCATACCCGTACCATTTTCTCGGTCCCTGCTATTAAGGCGTCAGTGGAAATCTTGTACATGGCGGCTTTATATCATGTCATGGCGAACAAACCCCCGGTCGGTTTTAACTCAGGTGCCAGTTTTATTGTTGGTACCGGCCTGGAGGAAGGATCTCAAGGGTCCAAGAAGAGAAAGACTAGAGTCGAAATGCCAGATTTGGATTCCGCTGCTCAGGGTGATGAAGGCAACGATATGATAGAGATGACTCTATCCTTCCGGTGGCAGACGCAGAGGTGGATCAGCCGCCTATTTTGTCAGATGAGGTGTTGGAGGATCAGTAAGCCTTTGCGCCTGGCCCTATTTCGAAACGTAGCAGGCAAGTTTCTCCTGCTGGCGGTGTATCTTGTTCCCGGAAGATGGTTGCAACCAGACACCGCCAGCTAACTGTAAGAGAAAGTGGAGAAGAGGTCAATCCCATGTCAGAGGTAACCAAACAGCTCCCAATTTTTCCTTCCTTCTTTCCTTCTAGCTTTGATTTTAATCAACTTCTTTCCCGCTTGTAGGTGTCAAGAGAAGAAGATGAGTCCCAAGATGCCGAGGTGGTGACCCGGGATGGCGGAGGCTTCGGTGAGTCTGTCTCTGGGATCGCGGAATCTCCTCGAGACGATGCTGATCGAGCCGTATCCCCCTTCGAGGTGACGGGGACAGAGGATGCTGCCGAGCTTAATTTAGAGATTGCGGATGAGGGGACCATGCCAGCTGTGAATGAGCTGCAACCTCCATGCTTCACCCTTGGTAAGATAAGCCGAATCTTAACCTGCGATGAGGCCTATCTGCTCTATCATCACATCCTTCAGGTTACGTCGATTGATTGTTATTCTGGGCATACAGGTCTTGCCTCTCCAGTGCCGAGGATGGACATTGTTGAGACAAACTCAGCCGAAGGGGCACTGGTGGAGAGGGGTGTACCTCCTCGCCTTTCGACTCATTTTGATGGGCCTTCTGGGGGCTCGAGTTTAGCGGGCCAGGCATCGGGGCAGTCGGGGCAGGGAACGATGGTTCTTGCGTTACCTTCTGCTTCGGTGGCTCCGAGAATTGACCTTTCTGCCTTACCGAGTATCCAAGCTCTCCGGGTGGCAGAAGACGAGTTGGCCGCCATTCATGCATCGTTCTGCTCAGACTCTGTTCCTCTGGTGGCAAGCTCCAGCGTCACTCCTCCGATGTTGCCGTCCTCGCTTCCTCTAACGCCATCCTCTGCAAAAGTTTTAGACGATGCGTTACAGGACGTGGTCGCCAGTTTTCATCGTCATTTGAAGAGGGGAATAGAAGCTGCCGTGGAAAGAGGGACCTCCTTCACCTTGGCCCGACAATGCGTCCAGGGTCAAGTCGATATCCTTAGGAATCTTCCTAGTGACGCAGGGATGGCCGCATTTCTGGAGGTGAAATTGTTAGAGACTGATCGGCTGGTGGCCGAGCTCCGGGTATTACGACAGGCTGATCTGTCTGCTGTTATAAATGAGGAGCGGGGTTTCCTTATCGCCGTCATAGAGAGGACAAAAGCTGCTCGAGATAAAACCAGGTCGGCCATACTGAAGGACCTCAGCGATTTATCTGATCGGTATGATCAATTGAGTCACGCGAATGAAGACGTCACAGCCCGAGAGGAGACTGCCTCTCGTGAGATTATTGGCACACGGGAGCAGATTCTCGCGCTTCAGAAGAAGTTGACTTTCGTGGAGTCCGAACTTGAGGTTGCCCGTACTGACAGGGGGCTGATTGTTCGGGAGGCTGACAGGGTTAATCAAGCTTCAACTGACCTGGAAACTGCCCTGAAGAAGTTGGAAGATGACTGCCAGGCGCTCATGGATTTGGACGATGGGGAGCGGTTATCCCGGAAGGCTGAGCGTCGGGCTCGACAGCGGATTGAGCTGGGGACCACCTCAGTGAGAAGTAGTCTCCTAGAGTTATGTAATGCTGAGCTATAGTCGGCCCTTTTTTTTTTGTTCTTGTTTTCTTTTATGAAAGGGACATGGTCCCAAAAGATGTAATGATTTTTTCTTCCTTCAAATAAAGAGTACTTTCCATTCTACCCTTCATTTGCATTGCTTGTGTACCCATGATATGATGGTGGTGTTTGCCCCGCGCGGGGGACTTGTTTGTGGACTCGTCATCCATGGTATACCTTGGTTTTAGGTACAGATAACAAGTTTGGTTAGGATACCTGGGACAGCCATGGCAAAGTGGTCATGGGTGTTCTCGGTTTCGGGAAAAAGAATGTCGTAGAGAAGCTGGGCTCCCGGGGCATGATGAGATGATGGGCTTGTGCTAAGAAACTTAGCAGAGTATATTTGTGGGCCTATTATTCTCGGCGTACCTTGGCTTAGGATACGAATAATAGGATGAAAGGAAACCAACATATTTTCTCAGAGGTTATGAGGACATGGCAAACATGAGGGTTTTATCGTGGAATCTTCCTGCTCATAGGTAATGAGGACATGGCAGGAGTGACTTCACGGAGGATATTTGTGGTCAACAGAGGACATTTGTGGTCAACAGAGGATATTTGTGGACCTATTATCCTTGTCGTACTCCGGTTGTGGGTACAGATAATAGGTTGAAAGGGAACCGACATACTTACTCATAGGTAATGAGGACATGGCAAGTATGAAGGTTTCTTCTACGGAGCCTTCCCACTCAGAGGTAATGAGGACATGGTAGGAGTGGGCTCAATGAAGAGGGGGTACATAGAACGACTCAGAGGTAATGAGGACATGGAAGTTCTATGTAGGGGTGATTTATTTTTGGCGGAAGTGAAACGACTCAGAGGTAATGTGGACATGGCCGTTTTAGAAATTTGTGGATCGCTTACCCTTTTTGTGCACTGGAAGTGCGGGTATTGGATCATGATGGAGGATCTCTTCTAGGAAAAAAGTTCAGAGGTATGATCATACATGACTTACTATCTGAAAGAGTGACCGGGATGTGAGTTCAGAGGCACCATCGGGTACATGACTCGATATTGTAAAAGTGTGAGTTCAAGGGCACCAGCGGGTACATGACTTGATAATCTGAAGAATGGTGAGCGTGAGTTCAGCGGCACCAGCGGGTACGTGACTCAGGATCTGGAGAATCGTGAGGGTGAGTTCAGCGGTACCAGCGGGTACGTGACTCGAAAATCTGGAAAATTATCGTCTAGACATAGTATTTCTTCAGGAACTTGCCGTTAACGGGCAACATGAGCAAGTCTCCATTTTGCTTGGCGAGACGGTAAGCACCGTTGGAAAATACGGCCTCGATGATAAATGGACCTTCCCATTTTGGCTGGAACTTGCCGGCGATCTTGTGAGTCATGACCATCGGCCTCCGGACTGCCAGAACAAGATCGCCCACTTGGAATGTTCTGATTTTAACCTTCTTGTTGAAGGCTTCAGAGATGCGTGCTTGGTATAGTTCGATCCTTTGCTGAGCTAGGAGGCGCTTTTCATCTAAGGCCTCTAACTCTTGTAGTCGACGTCGGTAGTTATCATCCGTCGTCAATTGATAAGTGAGGGCGACGCGGAGTGAGGGTATTTGAGTCTCTAATGGGAGATTTGCCTCACTCCCGTACACCAGGGAGAATGGTGTGTTCCCAGTAGGTGTTCGGACTGTAGTACGGTACGCCCATAAACATTCGCCAAGCTTCTCGTTCCAGTCGCGTTTGTTGGAGGAGACAAACTTCTTGAGGAGTTTGATGATTGTTTTGTTGAATGCCTCTGCCAACCCGTTCGCTGCTGGGTTGTAGGGTGTCGAGGTAATATTCTGGATGTGATGTTTGTCGCAGAACGGATAGAAGGCGTGGCTTGCAAACTGCGGACCATTGTCGTGGATGATCCTTCGGGGCAGTCCAAAGCGATAGATGACGTGATGCTTGAGGAAACTGATCACGTTCGAAGTCTTTACTTCTGCAAGCGGGACAGCTTCTGCCCATTTGGAGAAATAATCCGTGATTGCAAGTATGAAGCGATGTCCATGGGAGGAAGGTGGAGTAATCGGACCGATGATGTCTATCCCCCATGCTTCGAATGGCCAGGATGCCACGGTCGGATGTAGAAATTCGGATGGTTGGTGAATGAAGTCTACATGGACTTGGCAGGCTTTGCACCTTCTACCATAGTCTATCGTATCTGCTACCAGCGTGGGCCAGTAGTAGCCCATTCGGCGAAGACGGTCTTGCAATTTAGGACCAGGTTGATGGGCCCCACAGACACCATCATGAGCTTCTCGTACGGCTTCTTTGGCTTCTGCATTTGACAGATACCGAAGCAATAATCCATCGTAGGATCGCCGATACATCATTTTCATCTCTGTATCGTAGTAGAATCTGAGGGAACGCCGTCTGATGGAGGTGGCCTCCTTTGGGATTTCGGGGAGGATGTTGTAGACGACGAAGTCAATGAATGGTTGTCTCCAATCTGGGGCATCATCAATCGTCTAAGTGGAATAACTCGCTATGAATTGAACGTTATTCTTGGGGCAGACCAGTTCGTGGCCTATTACGTCTACCGATTGATGAGTATAATTTGGCACTGCTAGGGAAGCGGCCAGACCTGCTAGGGCATCGGCTTCGATATTTTGGAGTCTGGGGACGTGTTCGATAAAGAACCCCTCGAACGACGAGATGATGTCGATTGCTATTTGGTGATAGGGGATCATGTCTTCGTGGCGAACTTCGTATGAGCCCCAGATTTGATTGACGATTAACTGTGAATCGCCGTATGCTTCAAGATATTCTATCCCCAGCTCCCTTGCAAGTTGGAGGCCAATGACCAAAGCGTTGTACTCGGCCATATTGTTAGAGCAGGGTTCTGTGAGAGAGTAAGCACGGTTGATCACCAATCCGGTAGGAGAAACCAGCACCACCCCGACTCCGACGACGATGTTGCCCTTAGGTCCAGTTCTCGAAGCGTCGTCGAAGAACATTCTCCATATATCATCGTGAGAGGTTGCATGCGAATCGGAGACCTCATCTGGGATCTCTTCATATATCCTGGACGACTCCGAGCCCGGGTGGGCTACCAAAAAGTCTGCCAGGGCTTGACCTTTGACCGCCTTTTGTGGGACGAAAATCATATGGTAGGGGGATAGCAATATTGCCCATGTAGCGAGACGAGAGCAGAGTGCCCCTGGTTTAGTCATGAGGACCCTTAGAGGGTTGACTCGTGAGATCATATGTATCCTTTGTCCGGTGACATAGTGCCACGTCTTCTGAATGGCGAACACTAGGGCAAGGTATTCCTTCTCCACAGCAGTGTATCGGTGCTCAGGCCCAATCATCATTCGACTGAGATAATATATGGCTTGTTCATGGCCTGCGTCGTTGTTTTGTGCCAGCATAGCTCTGCGGGAGTGCTCCATTGCTCGTACGTAGAGTAGGAATGGTTTTCCAGCAACCGGGGCCACCAGGACTGGAGGGTTCGATAAATATTCTTTGATGCTGTCGAAGGCCCGCTGGCATTCTTTGTCCCATATGAACGGGACGCCTTTCTTCATGAGGTGGGTGAATGGCCGACATCGCCCGGAGAGGTTAGAAATGAACCTTCTGATGTACGCTAGCCTCCCTTGAAGGCCTCTGAGTTCGCGAAGAGTTCTCGGGGGACCCATCTCCATAATTGCCTTTGTCTTCTCAGGGTCTACATGGATACCCTGGGCGGTGATGATGAAACCTAAGAACTTCCCGCTGGATACGCCCAGGAAGGACTTCGTAGGGTTCATTTTCAAATTGTGCGCTCGCATCAGGTCGAATACCGTCCTCAGATCCTACAGATGGTCTTCCTTACAGCGACTCTTGACGGCGATGTCATCAACATAGCACTCCACCGTCTTACGTAAGTGGTCCCTGAAGATGATACTCATGGCTCTTTGATATGTGGTGCCAGCATTCTTTAAACCGAAAGGCATGACTGTGTAGCAATACGTGCCAATCGGTGTTCGGAATGATGTGTGCTTTTCGTCGTCAGGAGACATCTTGATTTGGTTGTACCCCGAGAAGCCATCCATGAATGACATACGTTCAAAGTCGCAGGTATTGTCAATCATGATGTCCGTGATAGGGAGGGGGAATTCATCTTTGGGGCATGCCTCGTTCAGATTGCGGAAGTCGATGCAGATTCGAATCTTCCTATTCTTCTTGAGGACGGGTACTATGTTGGCGACCCAATCCGGATGTTGTTCTTAACGAATGAAGCCGCTGGCTATCAGTTTATTGACTTCGGTTTCGATCGCATCCAGGATGCCTGGGCGGAAGCGTCGCTGTTGTTGCTTGACTGGTTTTGCGTCCGGCCGAATGTTGAATTTGTGAAGAGCAATATCGAGATTTAACTCCGGCATGTCTTCACAGCTCCATGCAAACACATCAATATATTCTTTAACAAGTTCCAACAGTGATTCTCGCTCTTCGTCTGTTAAGATTTCACTGACGAAGATTGGTTTTGGAGAAGATTCGCTGCCGAGGTCGACCTGTATAACCTCATCTTCGGTAGGAGGTTCCTTCAGTTCGAACCACTTTTTCCATTGCACATCCAACTGCTGGGCCCACGGCTCTAGCTTGAGGATTTCGGAGATGTCTTCGTCTTCTTCATAAGCGTCGGCAAATGCCATGTTGACTGACAAGACTTGTTTGAATACATCTCCGATGCTGGTATCAGAGTCAGAAGTTGGTGACCCGGTCGAATGTGAATGCCAGTCACATTCTTCATCTGAACTCTCAGGGGTCGTCATGGGTGTTACATACCCTAATCCATATCGAGTCTGGCTATAGTAGTCCCGTAGTTTACCTGCCGGGACCGGTGGCTTCAAAGGTAATCGTCGCCCCGTGCCGTAGTTCAAACCCGACGTCATTTCCAGATTATACCCCTGTTTCTGCATGAGATATTTAGATTAGGGGCTATAAAGATACAGAGGTAATCTCCCGGCATCCGATCCAAGGTCGACTTTTTCTATGGTGAAGGGATGCGGATCGTCCTTCCGGCCGAAGATGATTGGATGGTCCCCTCCCTCGATTATTCGGTAAGCATCTTCTGCTGGAGTAAGCTGGATTGTGGTGTAGACATTTGTCACCTGTGTGTGTAGGTGAGTGCCTATACCGTGTTCCATAGCGTACATTGTACAAAGCTTATTAAGCTCGAAGTAGTTCAAAGATAGCCCTTTATTGATGAAGTAAGGTATCTTTTCTAGGGGGATTACATCATCTGCGGAGGGAACATCAATGTGGGCAGCCACATACTTGGCTAGCTCCGGTTCCTCTTCGGCTACCCCTTGTGTAAATGAAGACTGAGAGGACGACCTGGGCAGCTTGATCGTCAGAGGTTCAGCTGATGGAGCAGAGCGTAGAGTTGTTGGCAAACTAGCAACCCCCAGTTTGGTACTCGGTATGGGGCGAGGAGTGGCTGGTTCGCTAGAAGTGTCAGACCTTGCATCGGGGTGACGACCCTTCTTGGGAAGGTGTATCGTCAGTGGCTTGTCGGAGGGATTGAGCTTCTCCGTTTAGGGCTGACCGACTCTCGGCAGTCTGATTGTTAGTGGCCCCGTTGTGGATCTTGGCACTTGGCTAGACCTTGGCAGCCGGATTATCATCTGCTCTTCTTGTGTCGAGAGGCTGATTGCGTCCTTACGCAGAGTGGCGGTAAGGGGTACAGACCTGCCCGGTTTGCGAGCTTGGAGGTGGATTGTCAGAGGCTCTTCTGATCCTGTGGCTGTCTCGGTACTAGCTTGTACATCTCCTTCACCAAGATGCTTCTTTAATTTTTTGTACAGGCAGGAGTCTGAGTAGTAAGATTCGACCCCTTTGAAGGGATCGATATCAGCAAATTTTGTCCTCACGAAGCCATGCTTATCGACTTATTTGAAGCATTGGTGTAGCGTGGAAGGCACGATCATATAATCGTGTATCCACGGGCGCCCCAAGAGGATGTTGTACGAAGTGTCTGCATCTATGACGTAGCAGGTGACTTCAGATTGGAGGTCGCCAATTTGAAACTTCAGACGAATCTTCCCAATAGGGTAGCTCCTGCCCGAATTAAAACCGCTGATGGCGGTGCTTGTAGGCGTCAGGCGATGCATTGGGATGCAGATATGATGTTACAGACCCTTCGGGATAATGCTTATGTAAGAGCCAGGATCAATGTGCATCCGATCCACCTTTACGTCGTCGATGTATCCAGTGTAGTATAGTAGGCGATCGTGCAGGTTAGTTTTGATGAGCATGTCCTGCGGAGTGAAGACGATGTGGGGCATTGCTCCGTGCAGGTGCTGTCCTGGAGATCTGCAGGCGGGTTTTCTCCCGTGGGGTTGACTTGCGCCAGGTATGCGTCGGCGTTTTGGAGTGCATCGCTCAAAGCCGCACGAACATCTTTGGAGAGCCTCAGGAGCTCGTATAATGATAACTTGTCCGGTGTGTTGGCCAATTGTGCCAAGATGTCGAAGTTGTAGAGCCTCTCCAGCCCTTGGGCTACCTCTTTTCGGAGGGATTTGTCAAAGCGAGTCTCCCTCGGCCTAGGCTTGTCGGTCGTCGGAGGCTGAGCCGGTCCCGGAGCATCAGTTGTAGTGGGTTGATGATATTCGGCTGGATTGTCAACCACAGGTTGGGATTGCGCCCCAGACCTCGTGACGACGGCTGTAGCTTCTTCGATGTCTGCAGAGATTATGCGGCATGACTTGACTTTTATATTTTTTTCTTGCAGATAGAAGACGATATGGGCTGAGTCACTTCTGATACCAAGTCTGGATGTATGCACATGACCTCCCCTCGTGATGTGGTGAGGGGCACTAGACCCGCGGCCTGATCTCGGGGAGGAGGAAGATTAGAGATCTTTATTATCGCCAGAGGGATGGGGACCACCCCGTCTTGAGTTTTTGTTGGAAGAAAGCTGCCGAATTATACGGACACCATGTTGACTGCCACAGTTACCTCTTCGAAATCGATAGCCAGAGCATTCGAATCGATGAGGTTTTGGATGTATCGTTTTAGCTGGTAGCAGTCGTGTGTAGCATGGTGGACGTAGCGGTGATAATGGTCGTATTTTGGGTTCTCCATCTCTGCCGGCCGCGATTCCCGTCTTGATAGAGGAAGCAGGATTCTGTCTCCTTGTATGAGCATGTCCAAGATAGGCTTGACGTGACCGTCTTCGAAGGAGTAAGTGATTTGCGGCCATTATTTGTCTGCTGGCTTTGGCTCAGGTTTCAGTGCTGTATCGGCCACCATAGCCTGCTTTCCCCTGCTGTCCCGATTGTTGGAGGGGCTACCCCCGTTGTCATTGTTGGGACGCTTACCCTTGTTCTCTCCGTCTGAAATGTGCAATCCCAGTTGGCAAGCCTTCTTCAATCGTTCTTCGGCGCTTGTAGCGCTGATGATGAACGTCTTCCAGTCCTTGAACTGACTTACGCCCATCCAGAGACTGATTGTTGGAAGCAGTCTCTTTTGGCAAATTTCAATCAAGAAGGAATCCGGGTTTCCGGACGACAACTTCATTGCGGTTTGGCGGAACCGCTCGATGTAGTTCCTTGTCAGCTCTTTCTCCCCTTGGACGACGTCCATGAGGGTGGACATAGTGATGTCCTGCCCTACTTCGTAGAATCTCTCCAAGAACATTCGCTTGAAGCCGGTGAAGGAGTGGATGCAGTTTTCCGGCAGGTTGCGATACCAGTCGAAGGCGACTCCTTCCAATGCTTCGATGAATAATCGTGTGAGAATGGCGTCGTCATGGGGCAGATGGTCGGTAGTGACCTCAAAGTAAGTGATGTACCGACTTGCTGAGGTCTTGCCATCATAAGGATTGATATTGAACGACTTATATCTTGGTGGGAACGGAACATCCCTCCATGCAGCAGGGTACTGTTGCCGTATTCTGAGGTCTTGAGAGTTTTTTCGAGCGTGGAACATGGCTCGGAGCTCTTGTACCTCTCTTCTCGCTTCGCGGGCCTCATCCATGGCGGTGGGGGCCGTTGTTTCAGAAGGATCATAGCCCAGGTTTGGTACCGCCGAATTCGAGTCCGCATTGACTGCGGGACCCGCACTTGTTTGGCCAGGCGTTCCTCCTTGCAGAGTTGGAAGGGCTGCTTTAATCTCGTCTACAGACTTGACCAAAGCCAGCAATATGGTTTCGAGACTGTCGATGCGTTGGCGATCACTGGAACCACCTTGGTTGTTGTCTGTCATAAATACCGTCTTCACATGAGGAGAGATAGACGGAGCGGTGGAAGAAGCGCCCTCCGAATCGTACCCTTGTAGTGAGAAGTCATCGGGGTATGTGGGTATGTTCCCTTCTGATTCAGACTCGGAAGGAACAGTACCCCGAGTTTGCCTCATCTTGAGAGTTGTGGACGTCCTTGGGGACGTCGAGGTTTGCTACCTCCGATGGGAGAGTTGTCTCCCCCGGCTCGTCTTCTTGGAACATCGGATTGCTGTGGAGGCTCGGAGGGGTGCTACCCCCAGCCCCAGTAACCCCCTATGTTGTGGACGACGAACCTCCCACTGTAGCAGATTTCGTCTTAGAGCGAGTACCTTGGAAAACTCCGGTGGTGAAATCCCGCTTAGACGATAGTCTTTTAGTCGCAGTGGTTGAGATCTTCGGGCTGGGAACATTTGTCTTCTTCCCCCTTCTATCAGCGGGGACTTTTCGAGCAGAGTTGCAGGAGACGACGGGTGGTGCCTCGTCTTCTGATGATGGCTGTTGCAGTCTTTGAAAGATAGACTACCGATCTTCTCGCATCGTCGCGCTGTTGCAGCAGCAGTTGACGATGACTTGGGTGCAGTAACGTCTGTGGGAGGACTCTATGCACCCCGATGCATCTTCTTTTTCCTTGCGTTTGTGGAGGATGGCCTCGCGCAAGTCGGATGGGTCTGGACAGACCATGTTTGCTCCCGGGATTTTGGGAGACTTTTGTGAACCTCTCTGTCCGTCTGCCGCCGGGGGCTGGACTCGAGTGGTTCTGTACAACTTCCCATCCGAGGCACGCGTAACAGTATGCAGAACGCCCCGATGGTCAGAGGTCAGATCAGCGGACCGAACTCGCCAGGCTCGCGCTGCTTTAGACTTCTTCGCTCTAGTGCGTAAGGGCACATAGTAGGAAGAGTCTAAGTGATATTGGAGAGAGTCAGACATATCTTCTTGGGAGCACAAGAGATCAGGACCGTACAAGAGGCGATCGAAGACAGAGCCGCATGGAGTGGGCGTCATGCGGCTGTCATCATTGGTCCATATACGGCTGGCAGACGTAGCCGCATAGGCTTTCTTCATGCGGCTGGGAGTCTTAGCAGCATGGATTTTCTTTATACGGCTGGATGATCTGGCCGCATGGATTTTCTTCATGCGGCTGGTAGATCCACCCGTATGAGCCTCCTGCATGTGGTTGGCAGATTTGGCCACAGGAGTGCTCGGCTTCTTCTTGGGGCGCATAGAGTCGCTCTTTGTCCCTGCAAGCCCAGCATCGTAGTGCTTTCCTTTGCCAGTCTTGGGGACAATAGAGTTCTCTACGGCTCGAAGTGGAGCCTTATGAGAATCACCCTCGCCGTCTTGGGTAGCAGAGAGTACCCCGTCCAGAGCTTGTGGGGGAGCAAATGATTTTGGCCTCCACTCGCAGCGAGTTTTCTTTGTGCGTGTTCGCTTCTGGATCGGACCAGCACTTCCTTCAGAGAGCATCTCTTCAAACGCCTGTTGGTTAAAACGGACGACCATCTTCTGTTGCGTGGAGCCAAGCTTGGCTGCATCCGACTGCATCACCAACTCCTCAGCCGTGGAGAAGTTTGTCCCCAGCAGAGTCGCCATCGTATTTGCCATTGATTGTAAAAGTACAGAATAGTTTTATGGGAGGACTGAACTTAGACTCACAATACAAACTCGCTTGTACAAAGAAAGCCTAGGGACGAAAGCCTAGGTACAGCAGACTAAGTATAATTGTTTATTTTAGATTCTGGGGGGTGACGATAGAGGCTCGGGAAGGCGACGGCAGCCCTGCCTTACTCCTTGGACGATCGGTGTGAAGCCTTGGCTCCAGAAGATTTGCTCAGCGTTGAAGAAATGCTCTCTTTGCTCTCTCTCTGCTCTTCTCTCCAAGTACTCTGTTGCTCTCTCTGATCTCGAAAAGTGCTCCTGTGTGCGCCTCTCTCTGTGCGTGCGTCTCCTTTTGTAAGGGAATGACACCCTGCTATTTATAGGAATGGGGTGTGATCATTAGGGTTGCAAATGATTGCTTATTGGAGATGGCGGCGGCCTGTGGATTGGTCAATCTAGGCCATTCATTTTGATTGTGATGAATCTGGACCAATAAGTATAAATTACACCAAATCTCATCAGCAATTAATACTGATTGGAATAAATCTTCCTCATAATGATCTTCTGATGTCTGCGAATAAATTTGATTTATTCTTCTGCCACGTGTCCCAGATTATTGAGATTTGACCCAATCTCTGATTGCAATAAATCTGGGAGATTGATCGACTTAGGACACGTGTCCTAGGAACCACTGGGGGGATCTGAACCGCATGAAGATTGAGCCGCATAAGATTTAGGCCGCATAAGGTTCGGGCCACGTGTCAGGGCTGCTTGGGTAGTGGCTCCTCCCCTTCGAACCTTTGAACCGTATGGAGATGATCATTGCGAGCCGCATAGGGATGCATCCGCTTGGGCCGCATGGAAATGGTCCTCTTGAACCGCATGGGAAGGCCTCCGCTTGAGCCGTATGAGACTGTTTCGGCCTGAGCCGCATGGAACGACTTCATTCTGACCCGCATGGGAAGTCTTCGCTCGAGCCGCGTATGATCGTCCACGTGGCAAGGCCACATAGTATTTTATGGATCTCGGGGGATTTGTGTCAGAGATCTCTTTCTCTTCCCTAGGGGACTGTCATTATGACAGAGTCATAATTACTTCTTTTGTATCAGGGTTGTCACTTTTTCAGAGTTGTCAGCCGTCAAAGTAATTAATACAGCATGGGTCAAAGGGGAGCACTGTTATGCCACGTGTCTTCTGAGCCGCATGAAATATTTCAGGCTGCATAGTCCCTGAGCTGCATAGTCTTTCTGTGCCACATGGGTTGTCTGAGCCCGCTTGGGGTTCCCTGGCCGCATGGATCATTTTCCATGCTTCTACAACTCCAAGATATTGATACAGAGTCTTGGCAAAAAGCAATGATATCTGAAATAGAATCTATGGATTCTAATCAGGTCTGGGAGCTTGTAGAACCACCCGTTGGTGTAAAAGCCATTGGATGCAAGTGGGTTTATAAGAGAAAAAGAGGATCAGACGGTAAGGTTGAAACCTTTAAAGCTCGGCTTGTAGCAAAAGGTTTTACTCAAAGAGAGGGTATCGATTATGAGGAAACCTTTTCTCCTGTAGCCATGCTTAAGTCTATTCGAATTTGTTTTTCTATTGCAGCTCATCTCGATTATGAGATTTGGCAAATGGATGTCAAGACAGTTTTCCTTAATGGAAGTCTTGAGGAAGACATCTATATGAAGCAACCAGACGGGTTCATTGAAAAGGGCCAGGAGCATCTTGTTTGTAAGCTCAAGAAGTCCATTTATGGACTTAAGCAAGCTTCCAGATCTTGGAACATATGTTTTGATCAGGTGATAAAATCCTATGGATTTGATCAATGTCAGGATGAATCATGTGTATACAGAAAGTGTGACAGAAATGTGGTTGTGTTCCTAGTACTTTATGTGGATGACATCTTGCTCATTGGAAACAATGTGAAGGTATTATCTGATGTAAGGGTATGGTTATCCAAACAGTTTGATATGAAGGACTTGGGAGAAGTAGGTCACATCCTTGGGATCAAAGTTCTACGAGATCGCAAGAAAAGGATGTTGGGCTTATCCCAAGCTTCCTATATCGATACTGTACTAACTCGTTTTAGTATGCAAAATTCTAAGAAAGGTTTCTTACCTTTTAGACATGGAATTGCTCTATCAAAGGAGCAGTATCCGAGGACACCTAAAGATATAGAGAACATGAAGGCAGTTTCTTATGCTTCAGCAGTAGGAAGCTTAATGTATACTATGCTATGTACGAGACCAGACATCTGCTTTACCGTAGGCATGGTCAGCAGATATCAGTCTAACCCAGGACAAGAGCACTGGACTGCCGTAAAGCATATTTTGAAGTACCTGAAAAGGACTAAAGAGTATATACTAGTTTACCAGGCAGATAGTTTAGTTCCCTTGGGGTATACAGACTCAGATTTTCAGTCATATAGGGATTCCAGGAAATCTACCTCAGGTTATGTGTTTACTTTGGGAGGTAGAGCCATTGTGTGGAGGAGTATCAAGCAAAAATGTATTGCTGATTCTACCATGGAAGCCGAGTATGTGGCAGCCTCTGAGGCAGCCAAAGAAGCGGTTTGGCTCAGAAACTTTCTGTTAGACTTGGATGTGGTACCTAGTTTGCCTAAGTCTATTATAATTTATTGTGATAATAGTGGTGCAGTTGCAAACTCGAAGGAACCACGAGCCCATAAGACAGGCAAACACATTGAGTGCAAGTACCACCTGATACGAGATTTCGTAAAAAAGAAAAAGTTGCTGTGATCAAGATAGCATCAGCCGACAACCTAGCTGATCCCTTTACAAAGAGCTTACCAGCTAAGGCTTTTGACAGTCATGTTGAGGGAATGGGAGTCAGATGTGTAACAGCATGGCTTTAAGTATAAGTGGAAGATTTGTAACAGTATACTGAAAGCAATGCTTTGAGTATAAGTGGAAGATTGTTAGGGTTATATACTAAAAGCATCACTTTTGTAGTAACCTTATTTCCATAAATTTTGAATGAGAATCATATGGGCAAATGTTTGCATATTGTATTTGTTGCAAGTGTTAATGCAAATGTCTGATATTCTATATTGTAGATAATATGGTGTGTGGTGTCACACAGAAGATCGTATTATCAGTTTTCTATGGAGTATATAAATAATTCACAACCTAGATGGACTTGGACAATCTATTGAAAAGGTTGTAGTATAATCTGGTATTAGTCTATCTTGACTATAGGTTTACACTAGTACACTTTGTGTGTATTGAACAAGACCACTTGAGGTTGTTCTCTTTGTACTGACTACATAAGAGAACAAACACCTCTGTTATTATGGATGCTTGTGCTCTTAATCCGGATATAATAACGGACATGTATATACAGTGTGCATTACTTTAACTCATAAAAGAGTGAGATTCATTATGGATCAACAACCTCTATGAATTGGGTAATAACATTGTATGTATGATGAGCTGTTGATTATAAATGAAATCTATGTCCCGATACATCGGGTTGATGATGTCCCCTTAAGGAGCTCATAAGGATTGTCATGTAAATCCTGTAGGTGGATTATATCCGGCATGACAAATAAAGTTGAGCAGTACTACTTAAGGATAAAAGATGTCGAATCAATACAGTTGTCAGTAACTTAATTTGATCGACGGACATAAGATATCTTAACATGGGGAGCCAAACAAGCATATAATAAAATGAGCCTACAAACATAATTTGGGATTAGGGAGGTAGTGCAATAATAGCCCATTAGTGGACCGAGCTATTGTTAATGGGCCTGGATTGTGTGTTCGAGCTGAACACGGGATATCCAGATCCGTTAGGAGGCCTAACCCTAATTTCTCCTCATGGTCCCTGCCGTAGCCTATATATATCTTCTATTCTCTGGCCGCCATTATTACCGATAAGAAATCTGAAACTTTCTCTAAATTCGTGATTCACGTAAGGAGAGAAAGAGAGGGCTGCCAAGGAGAAGAAAAGGTTGGGAGATCGTCGCCCACACGACGTCCAACTCGAGGAAGGAATACGTACAGAAGATCTGGGGGTCGTCCGCTCGAGGTTTCCAGGAACTACTTGTCTTCTTTCCGCCATAGGTATAATTCGTGAACCCTAGTTTCCGCGTATGAAGGGTTAGAACACTTATTAGATCTGTTTAACTTTCTATCGATCAATACGAACACCAAAGGAAGGGTCCTGGGAATCCCTAGTACCATCAAAGGTGTCTTGCCTGGTAGGACGCTTGGTGTACTGCAGTGATCAAGCTGGCATGAACTACGACTTCGGTGCAACAACTATACATGGTGACCTCGGGTGGTGGTACGGACAGTTTCATTGAGTCCAGAAGGGTCAATTTAGTTGGGTTTGACATAAGGTAGTCTAGAGTTGGCGAAGAAATAGAAAGGATGGGATTAGTCTCAGACAGGAGGATAATCAAAGAAACTTGATAAATAATATGTATACGAGTTTCGAAAACTGTTTATAATAAAAATTTTATAGTCTTTTTATCAGGACAATAATGTAGATAATATTTGATAATAATAAAATAAATCTATCTAGATTAAAACCCAAAGTTTTGTATAAATAAGCTTATAGATAATAGCTACACTTTATATACAAAAATATCTTAAATAACCCTGGTAAATATTTATAAGCATATAAAATAACCTTTAAAGGTTTACGTATATATAACAATACTTAAAACTAGTGTTAATTATGCTAATAATCATATACTAATATTAGGTAGTAAGTTAGACATATATATACTGAAAATTTATCAATGACTATAACAAATTATTCTCTTGTACTGGTAAAAATAAATATTAATAATAACAATAATAGTAATAATGATAATAATAAAAATATTAAGTATAATGTTAGCAATAATAACAAAACAAAATAGTAATAATAATAATAATATTAACAACCCTAATAATAATAATATCTAAAACCTTAGTTAACATTTAAAAAGCAAACAATTAAAGTAAAATAAATAAAAAAAGAAACATTAAAACACCTACTACTCTTCTCTCAGAAGAGAGAAGTCAGTAGCCAAAACTAGCGAGAGGGAAGTGGAGGCTCGGGAAAATGGGTCGGCGGAGGTTTTGATCGGGCGGCGGCAGATCCGACGGGAGGAAGAGAGTGAGCGCGAGAGGGGAGTTCGGGCGACGGCGGTTCTCAGTCGCGGAGGAGGAGCTGCGGCGCACGGGGCGTACGGAACGACGGAGGGTTTGTCGCCCTGGCGGAGGAGAGGGGTGAGACGCAGAGGAGAGTGGCTCCTTTGGCTCGGGCGGCAGGCCATTGTGGTCGTGGAGGACATGGGCGACAGTGGGTGGTCGCTGCCGGGGCTGGGTCGGCCGACGGGTGCGCATATCTGGAAGGAGGAAGGCGGACGGGAAGGCTGACGGGTTTTGGCTATGGCGAGGCCGGGTAAGTGGTGGCGGTTTTCTACTTCTTTTTCTTTTCTCTTGGTGATGGTGGTGATGGAGTCTGTGGTCGCGGCGGCGTTGGCGGGGGTCGCCGCGGCGGTGGGTGGTTTTGTGCGGTGGTGGTGTTGGTTGTGGCAGGGCTGGGAGTTGGCCGGACGCGGTGGTGGTGTTGGTTATGGCAGGGCTGGGAGTTGGCCGGACGGTGTTGGTTGTGGCAGGGCTGGGAGTTGGCCGGACGTGGTGGTGGTGTTGGTTTGACGAGATAGTGGCAGAGGGTTCTGGTGATGGTGATGAACCGGAGTGGGTACGGGCTGCGATGGGCTGAGGTGAGGACGATGATGGTGGTGCAGACGCTGAGTCGAGGTTAAGGCAACAGGCCAAAAAAGACAGGGAGTTTGGGTTAGGTAGTTAGGAATTACGTGTCCTGCGTGACACGGGATGGTGATGAGGAGATGTGTCCGAAATATGGACACGGAGAAGGTAAAATAATGTATTTGTAATAAAATAGGAATATAATGAACGATAAGAGGACGAACACGGACACGATGCACGCACTGATGTGAAAAAATAATTTTGGAGGAATTTGTGGAATAATTATATGGAAGAGTACCTGCTTATTTATAGGATGTGGGAATTCCTATTTGGATAGGATTAGGAAAAGATTTAAAACCCAATTAGATAATTCGTAATTTAATTTAAATCAATCCAAATCGAAATCAATTTAAATCTAATTAATTTACATCCTTTAGTTTAAAAAAATAGGTAATTCAAATCCCAAATATAGATATTAATTTAAATAAATCCAAAATTCAAATCAAGATTTAAATCGCCACAATAACTTCCAAATATATTTTTCAAAATACCAATAATAATAATTTCAAAAATAATAAATAATTTTAAATATCTTTTTGAATAATAAAATATTAATATTAATAAATCTTGAAAATTATATTTTTATTTAAAATAAACTAGTAAATTATTTAGGAAATATATACGTACGCACAAGAATATTATCAATAATTGTTATAAACAAAAGGCTTTGTATAAATAAATTAATGAGCTTAAAATTTTGGTACGATAGCTAAAATAATTATTATATATATTATTTTGAAACTATAAAAATAGAAAAAAGTATTTTTCTAAAATATGTACGCTCGCACATAATCGCACTCGTCGAGCAAACTCGAAAAAAAAAACGAATTTCCGTGCGCGACGTACAATACAAAAAAAATCATTACCAAATTTATTTTTTTTAAAAAAAGTAGAAAATTTAGGGGTTTTACAAACATGAGTTCCGTGACGTGACTCGGTTCCAGGCTATTGCCAACTCCTTCGTCGATCTGAGATTTGCGCAGACGGGTCACTCTGCTAGCTCTCTACCTCGAGACCCTTCTGTTTCTGGCTACCGCATTGATGATGAGGTGGTTCACTCTCTGTTCCAGCCAGGGAACACTTACGATTGGTATCGTACTACTGGTGCCACTCCTCATACTTCTGGAGCTGGTCCTTCTGGACATGCTGGCGCTGCAGCTGATGACGATGATGATGAGGATGATAATTTTTGAGATGTTACGTATTGAGATTGATACTTTTGTCTTATGTTTACTTGGAAATGCTCTGACATTCCAAGATATTATCAGCACTCTGTTAGTTATTATTTGTGACTCTTCATAGACATGGTTTTTATTATGCCTCAGTTTGACATACGTTTCACTTAGTTTATTATTCAGCATTTTATTTGTTTCAGCTTTACTATAGCATTACTTTTCTTGCTTCCATATAAACTGCCTGCGACAAATACCTTGCCTGTGTTGTTTATACAATATCTTTTTAACTGTTTATACCATACCTGTGATGATTGTTTTATATATATTTTTTTGTGTGTTTCTTCACTGTGTGTTACTTATGCATTTATTGCGGGGGAGCTTTCTCTTTTGTAATTATTTTGCTAATTGACAACGGGGGAGAAATAGATCTAACATCTTCATGAATACAGGTTATGAACAATTTTTCGTATACATTTTTGAATTGATCCAAACTTAGATGTTATATCGGCAAGGTTTGTCAATTATCAAAATGGGGGAGATTATTAGCCCATTGGTCATGGTCAAACCTGATTTTAATAATTGATCAAACTCTGTCTCGATATAAATGCAAGTCAATTCCGATGTGTTTACCTACGAAGTTTTAGACACTGCTCAACGATGGATATCTACTATGTTCAAGACTAAAGCCGTTTGCCATTCAGAATGTATTTCCTTCAAAGCAATATAATTTTTCATTTTATTGAGTCTAGGAATATATTGTACACCAAGTCGTACTGGCAAATAGGCTGTCCGGACTTGTTTTTCAAAACTGACCTATCTCTTTAAAAATGACCTATGTTTTTGAAAAACATCCTTTTTACAAAAAGCTTCTGAAGGACTTTTCAAAAAGCCAAATTGATTTTTCTCAAAAAATGAACTGGCAGAATCCTAGCAGAACTCGGCCAGAGTTCGGCCAGAGTTCGGCCAGAGATCGGCCAGAGTTCGGCCAAGATGAACGTTAGTGAACGTTTGATTTTGAACTTGGTCATCCTTCAGTTGCGGTTTGTTACAAAGAGTTCTGTCCGAATTCTGCCCGAATTCTGTCTGAGTTCTGTCGTTGGAAAAACTATAAATAGAGAAGTATTTCGATCATTTCAAATCACTAATTCACTTTCAATCTCTTCTCTTCTAAAGCTTACATTTCTTCCAAAGAGTTCTAAAAAGCTTTCATTTTCAAATTCCAAGCCAGTTACAATCCTCTAGTTGATTTTCCAGTATGGTGCGGTCTAGAAGTTTCAAGAGCGATTATAATCAGATGCTTGATTGAAGGAACAACTCTTCACAATTGAAGTTGGTCGAGTTCTTTGTATCAAAGCTCGCGTCTGTAGAAGTTGTAAGGACTTCGTATGAAAACTTGCGGGATTTTCCAATAGTGGATTCAACTGGAAGCTAGAGTTCTTCCGACTGGACTAGTCCTCACAAGACGGAAACCAGTATAAATCTCGGTGTTTGCGTTTGCCTTCTGATCACTTTTTATTTTTGTCATTTACTTTGTGATTATTTTTATATCTGTGATCTAACTGCTAACAAGATTTTTAATTAGCAATATTCTGCTGCCTACTCTATTCACCCCCTCTAGAGTATTCTGCTTTACGATTTCGTTCCTACACTCATATTCTCCTAGTCAATGGTCCTTCTTTGAACTAAAAGTTAGATTCCTGCTAGATTTCTCTTTGAACCAGTCAGCATAAAACTTTATGGTAGGATTGCAGAGACAATATTAGAGCTCCGTCAAGTCCATTTTTTTGCCAATTTTTGGCTAGCTGGCGCTTGACGCCTTAGTAAACGGATGCGTCAGATTCTTATGACTCCGAACACCAACCACAATAATGATCTACGCTTGATGCGCTCCAGTGCCCTATACCCTAGTTACGCAGTTCTCTTCTTATCATTGAAGAGATTATCGATGCCACTACTGCAGCCATATGGTTGTCGCAATATATCAGCATCACCCTGATTTGCGCACCAACCAAAAGATGATCATGTCCGGTTATCGTAATACATCGGTATCACACGGATTTGCATACCAACCACAGAAAGATCTGTCCTAAGCTCTCAAAGTGTAACTACCACTTTTCTAAATAAAGGTATTTTAAAACTTTTTGTAAATTTGATTAGTTTATTATTATTTAATTGATTAAATTATGTTAGTGATATAAATTGGTAAAATCGTAGGACCATATTGATTATATGACTAGTCATGACCAAAGAAGACTTAGTTAGAAGATTAGACAACTTAAATTTCATATCTAGTTAGTTAGTTTCAAGTCTAACTAGGAATTAATTTGGTAGTGACTAAACCACTAAGTTAGAATAGCCCCTTCCCAAGAAGGCTTAACATGACAATAGAAAGGGGCCTCTTAGGCAATGACCATAAATCAAACCCTAGCTCAAATCTTCTTGGCCAGCCATATAGCCCTCACCCTTGCCTATTAATAACATCCCTTCATCCTCTTTATCCCTTCCATTTCATTTCAAACCCTAATTTTAGGAGTTTCCCCCAAATAGCTCCTACATCTATTTCTCATCCAAATTGCCCCAAACGAATTACAATCTCTTCCCCTTGAAGAGAGGAAGCCTCTATTGGCTGGTAGGGATCCTATTGGAGCAATTTGACCATTGAAAGTAGAAGGAGATCTCCCCTTAGTTTTGTTCCTTGAGAATCTATCTCTCAAGTGGTAAGAGCCTCTAAACACCCTCTAATTTCCTATTCCTTTTTGTAGATGCATTCATTTAGGGTACCAATTGCATTAGGAATGATTTGGGTCAATTTTGGATTCATTTGGAGTACGTATCACGAGAGTATCGGAAACGTACATCAATTGTTTGGTGAAATAACTCTTAAAGTAAAATGTTAGGTGTTGTGTTAACAATGTTAGGTGTCATCTTGTGAATTGGAATGAGATTGATTAGAGTGGATTTGGGGGTTTTGGGTTGTAGTATTTTGTCACTAGCAGTATTGCAGTCCTTTTAGTTTCTCAAACCAGGATTAACTTAGTGTTTAGGCCTTGCATGACACCCATAGGAGTTCAATCAATGCATTGTGCAGGAAAAATGCCATGTTTATATTTTGTTCATTGTGTGGAGATCATTCCCTACATTAATATTCATTGTTCTGTCCATGCTAACTGCTCTGCTTATTTAAGATCAGTTGATGTCCTGCATCATTTGGGATGTCAAACCATTCCTTGTCCTACCCATCTTAATGTTTAGCTACCTGCCCATCTCTTGTTCTGTCCCCATGTTGGTATCAGTCATTACCTTGATCTGTACCCCAAATTCGCCATGTTCTGTCCAAATACCTGCATCTGATTACATTCATGTGTCCTTGTAAGGATAGTAAGTGCATGTCATACTTCTAAAATTGTCTTGATAGCTTAGCACCTTCAGTTCCCTTGAAAGTTGGTACCATTCGATATATATGTTGTGTGATGTAGACTTTTTGTTGTCCAGAGCTCAGGTTCACTGAGACATGCCAGTGGCTTGAACATGAGAAGTTCAGACTACCTGAGTCCTATAAGATTCAGTCCTATTATACTTGTTTAGCCTCTTTTGTATCAGTCTTAAGTTCCTTTCACTTTAACTTTACAAATTTAGGATCCTAATGTCCAGATATCCTTGTTCCAGTCTAAGAGATAAAGTGATCTATCCTTTTGATTTGGTCTACAACATATGTTTGTATCTATCCATATGTTCTGTCCTATCTTATGATATCTATCCATATTAGTTAATGTATCATTCCCTATGATGTCCAAGTTACTTAGTATGATATATGCCACTGTTACCTAATTGTCCAGTCATTCACCAAGTGTGTGTGTGTGTCATATCACCTATCCTAATACCAAATTAAGAATGAATGGAAGGCTCAAGCATATACAATATGGATTCTGTTCATTAATGTTCTGTTCTATCCAGAGCATGGACCAACCCACTAGTTGGTCTGCCTTGTTGAGTTTAGTATGGCATCAATTGTTCAGTCCCTTCCATTTATTATTAGTCACATTTCACCAATTGTTCAGTTGCTATAAGCAGAGTTGTCCTGTATACTCATTAGCCTAGCCCTCATTCAATGGTTTATTTCACTACTCTAATCTAATGCCCAGTCCCATCTTTATGTTTTGACTCTGCATATCTCATAGTCTAGATCCTTATCTTCTCTGTTAACTATTGGTTTTATATGTATATATGACATTTAGTCCTCATCTTGCAGTATCCATTCTTGTGTGGTTCATTAGTTATTCCTATTTGTTATGATATCGGTCTCTATACACATATGCAAGGAGTAGGTTGCCTTAAACCTTAGTGTTAATCCATTCATTCCCTGTACAGACCTTAACAGATGTATGCATCATATGGTTCAGTCACTCATATGTTGCCATGCTCTGTAGTAATTATTTCAGTCTCTTGGCTGGGAGTGTCCTGCAGCAAGTATTAGTTTCCACATCTTTGTGTTCAGCAGAAAGTTAGTTGTGTCCTTCTTTCCTTCGAAATTGATATGTCCTATACCTCTATATATTCAGTTTAGAGTATCAACTCTTCCTTCATCCAGTTCCCTTACTTGTCCTAATCCTAGTTTAAAGCTTGCCTTGCCTTCATTTGATCTAACCTGCATTTGGGTTAAAATCATTAGTCACATATGTCTAATCTTATATGCCAGTCAACTAATATAAAGAACCTTGGACATTAAATCTGTTCTGCATTCATACATTGCTCAGTCCACATACATGTTGTCCACCCATTTGATGTTAGCTCATACCTTCATATTCAATCCTTGTATAGTTTCCTATATTGTTCAGACTAATTTATAGATATTTCTGATCATTCAACTACCATCTTCTTAGAGTAGATTACTCAAGTACCCCTTTCATATCTTGGCTAAATCTTAAATTCATATGTAAAGAGGCCACATCACTAACTTCTATTGCAGTCCATATATAACACTTACAACCTCCTTGCAACTGTCCTATAGAGACACATGTTGGTTAGCCCATGTGGGTTTAGACATTCTCTGTTAGCTCAATTTTCTTGTTCATTCAGAGTATCAGGCCTATGATTGTTCAGTCCATAATGTTCTAGATGTAGATCCCTTAGTTCCATCTTTGGTGTGATATCTCATTTGGTTTTGCAACAGGAGTATCATACAGCCAGGTTTGAGATGAGCAGATCTCTGGGTTATGTATCATTCCAGGATACCTGCATATGCATACCCCCACTAATGGCTTGTTTTATTTTGACTTTAGCTTGTTTAGCCCATGCCCTCTTCTCTAGTATCAGTCCTTTTCACTAAGGAAGACAACTTCTAGGTTATTTGTCCAGTCTAGTATCCTGGGGACCTTAACATAACCTATGAATCAACCCATACTACTCACTATTTAGTTTTGAACTTTTGTTTAGATATTTCTGTTGTGATTTAGTATGAGATGTGATGCCTTCCCGTAATACAGAATATTATTGACCTTTGTATGAGTTAAACCAGTATGTTTTCTTGGGTTTAAGCTTATTTTTGTCCAATGATCTTCCATAGGTTGCAGCCTCTTGCCTTGTTCAGATCTGAACACCTAATGCCAGATCCTTGAACATATGTAATTGTTCTGCCCTCAAGTTTAGATTTTCCACTATTTATATTATTGTCCTGCACCCTTAGAGATTAGGCTTTTAACCCATGTTATGTCTGTATATTGGCCTGCATTCAATTGACCTGCCCTGCTACCTGGGTTGTCCTACATCCATGAGTTCACCCTTAGTTCAGTCCTGAACCTTGGTTCAGGCCATTTAAGTTGAACTGCTCCTTTTATTTTAGTTTAGTTAACTCAGTTTATAAGTATCAGTTAAGAGACTTCAGTTTTTACCTAGTCTTTTAATCCTTTATCTATATATGCATAACAGTTAGGTTCACACATTAATGAATGTACATATATAATATATGAGAGTATGGTGGTTGTTAGTGAGTTTGGTGGTATCAAATATATATACTATAGAGATAATTAGAGCTGTGGTATATATATATATATATATATATATATATATATATATATATATATATATATATATATTTTAGGAAACCCGAACTTTATTAAAGAAATAGGCACAAAATGCCAAAGTCTATACAAGTAAGCGTGCTAACGTGACAAGAGGACATGAAATGAAAATCGTGAGACACGCGTAGCCAAAATGGAGAGGGTGGCCTAAGCCAGGGTCTCCCAGAAAGAGTGGGAGACGTGGGAACATCATCTCCTGACTTTGAAATATTGTTTGATGACCTCTCTGTACAGCTGAGGAAGGGGGATCTGTCGGCCTTCATATCTGAATTTGTTTCTGTTCTTCCAGAGAACCCAAACACCGACGGCTGCAATGATCTGGTGACTGTGGGATTGGCTCCAGTAGGCCAGGAGATCGTGGAAGCCCCCAGTGTGCTGGACCATATTAAGTCTATTGAGGATCTTAATGACCAAAGGTCGGTGGCGAGCTCCCCCGAATGAAAGACGTGCTCGGCGGATTCTGAAGAGGGCTCCTTGCAACAGTGGCATCTTGATGCAAGGCTGAATCCTATGGATCTGATGGTGTCATCCGTCGGGATCTTCCGTCGTATAGCATGCCAGATAAGGATAGACCATTTAATGGGGATACAAGCCAGCCAAAAATTAGCGTAAATAGGATTCTGCACCCCGTTGCCTCTGGCCACAAGCCTGGCGAAAGCCAAGGTGAATAACCCATTCGGGTTGGGGGACCATCTCCAAGTGTCGTTTGCGTCGGTAATCCGTAAATTAGCCGCAAGAAGACGGCTTTTTGCGGACTGGCCAAACCAATCTCTGACCTTCCTCCAATTCCATCTAGAAGTCCCCTCCCAAAGGTCCCTAATAGCGCATTGTGGAGGAGTAAGCATGTTGGGTTGAATGATTTCCTCTCCTAGCCACCGCTTCAGGCAAGCCGGAGAGCGACCATCTCCCAACTGGAGACGGATGAGTGGCTTAGCAGTGGTACGACCCTGAATAATACGACGCCACGAGGCCGAGGATCGGTTATTAGAGCTCATTTCCGTTAGATGGGAGAATCTGGATTATCTAGCTCTTATGAACCGCGTCCATGGAGAGGTCTCGGTACGTAACTTCTACCATAACTTAATGGAGTAGGCGTGCACGATGTGTGCAAGCCTGCAAAAGCCCAGACCACCCTCATCAGTGGGTTTGGCCATCGACTCCCAGCCGGCCCAGTGTTATTTGTCCTTGCCGTCGTTGTGCCCCCAGAAGAACTTGGCGAATAGGGATTCAAGGGAGTGAAGCACCTTCTTGGGGGGGAACAAACGAGCTGGGTGTACATCGGGATGGATGAAAGAACGTGTTTGATGAGGATCGTTTTCCCCCTGGGGATAAAGTTGCATAGTGCCATCCTGAGATGAGTTTGCGGATCTTGTCTACGAGGTGCTCGAAAATACCCGAGTTGGACTTACCGTAAACCAGCGGGCATCCGAGGTAGAGGAATTGAGGGTAGGCCGTGCGGAATGAGGTCATGTTGGCGAGTAAAGTTGAGCGGGTTCTGTCAGCTTTGTGATGGGTGTATATGACACTTTTGTTGTTGTTGACGCGCTGACTGGAACAGGCATTATATTTGGCGATCGTGTGCAGGACGACCTCGATCGATCCGCTGTCTCCAGAGGAGAAGATGAGGATATCGTCAGCGTAAGCCAGGTGAGTAATGAGGGGGCAGCCGGTGGTGGTGTGAAAGTGGTTAAAACCCACCATGTTGGGCATACTGTTCAGGCTTCTGCTATGGACTTCAGTCGCTATTATAAAAATGGTGGAAGAGAGCGGGCGCCCCAGTCTAACTCTGCGAGTGGCTCAAAAGAATCTAGCAGCCTGGCTATTGATGACCGTGGAGAACCACGCGTTGTTGATGGATCTGAAGACGATGTCTGTCTAAGGTTCGGAGAAGCCGAAGGCCCTAAGAACCCAGATCAAGAATTGCCAGTCCAGACGGTCGTACGCCTTCTCCATGTCAAGTTTGATTGCCATGTTTCTCCCCCTCGATGGCAACTTCATGCATATGATCATCTCCTGGGCGAGGAGGATGTTGTCTGATATGTAGCAGCCTCTGACAAACCCGCTTTGCTCTTCGGAGATGATCTTGGGGAGAAGATCAGACATACGCTTGGCAACGATCTTGGATATGATTTTGTTGGTGAAGGTACAAAAGCTGATTGGGCGGAAGTCTTTGAATGTTTTCGGATTGTCTTTTTTAGGGATAAGGATGATGTTGGCACATGAAATCGCCTTTGGGTATCTAGCCCCTTGGAGGAAGGCTACAGTAGCTTCGACTAAGTCGGTTTTAATTGTGTCCCAACAAGCTATGAAGAAAACCCCATTGAAACCGTCCGGCCCCGGGGCGTTGTGTTCGTTGATGGACCAGACTGCCGCTTTAACCTCCTCCTCTGAGGCGGTAGCTAGTAAGGTATCGTTATCGTGGTCGCTAATGAGGGAAGGGATAATGGAGAATAACGGCACGTCCTTAACGATCCGCTCTTTGGTGAAGAGGTTGGAGTAGTATTTCACAACGGCAGTCTGAATGCCGACCCGGTCATCCACCAAATTGTCGTTGTCGTCCAGAATCCGTGCAGTTTTAATTTGTTTCTGCGACCATTGATGCAAGCATGAAAGAATCTAGTATTTTAATCTCCGTCGGTATCCCAAGTCGTTCTGGCTTTTTGCCTCCAAAACTCGGTCTCTACATGCAGCCTGGATTTAAGAAGAGTTTTAGCGAGGTTAAGAGAGGCCCGGTCCTCCGGGGATCTGGTGTTGGTGAATGCGGTCTCCGTACGTGTGATGTCGTCCTCCGCCTCCTTAATGGACTGAAAGATGTCTCCGTATACCTCTCTGCTCCAAGAAGAAAGTGCCTTACGAGTGGCTGAAAGTTTAGCCGCCATCCGGGCCATAGGGTTAAGAATCGAGACGAAATTCCAGGCTTGAGCGATGATGTGTTGGAAATAGGGGTGGTGACGCCAGAAGTCGAGGAAGCAGAAAGCTTTCTTGTTGGTGGTGTGATTATTGCTGATCTGAACAAGGAGTGAGGAGTGGTCCGATTCTGTGGAGTTTAGGTGGGATAGGTTAGTGATCAGGGCCATGTCGGACCAGCCATCGTTGATTATAGCCTGATCTAATCGAGAGTACTGTCGCCGATGTCCCTCATGCATGTTGTACCAGGTGAACTCGCTTTCGTAGAAGGGGATTGGGGTGAGGTTCCCATATAAGGCAAAGTTGTTGAAATCGTCCATCGTCGACTGGGGAGGAGGTTGCCCTCCAGATTTTTCCTCTCTGCTAGACACCGTATTGAAATCTCCGATGCAGAGCCACGGAAGGCCATGAGTTTGGACCGCAAGAAGGTCATCCCAGAGTAATCTGTACGCGGGGATGTCGCAGCTACCATAGACCGCGGAGAGGACGGAGCGGGATTTGAGGACTGGATGCTCGATCCAACAAGTCAGGGCCTGAGGCGATTCATGGATGATGCCAAATTTGAGGTCTTGCGTAAGTAGAATCCAGATGTCATTGCGACCGGCAATGGCATGCAGGAATCCTAACTTGAGTTGAGTAGCTTTTATTCTTTTTTGAGGGATTTTTGGTTCAATAATGATAAAAATATCTATGCGGTGAGTCTTCTTGAGGCTGAGGATTCTTTTCATAGTCGATTTGTTCCCGAGACCCCTCACATTCCAGGAGATGATGTTAAGCATCTGATGAGGGAATGGGATGGGAGTGGCTATGCTTCGTGGCGGACCTTGTGGTCGTTGCTGTCGTCTGTTTTTGATTGTTTTTGTTCTTCTTGGAGGAGATTTTTTTGGTGAATGAGCTGTTGGGCTCCTTTCTTCTGGTTTCTGTGATAGTCTGACTTAGGATGCTGCTTCCTTCGACGTCAGTGGTGGTGGATTCTGGCTCGATGTCTTGTTCATCCAAGGTGCATAAGAGGTTGTCATGGTCCAGAAATCCTGTTTTCTTGGCTTACCATAATCTGCCGGTTAAGGGGTGGCAAAGCATAGTAGGAGTGTCCAAAGGGAGAGGGAGGGGAGATTGAGGGGGCTCCGGATCTGCCGAGAGGGCAGCTCTGGGGACCGGGGTGCCTTGACCTGCTCTGCGCTGCTCGCCAACGAGATATTTTCGGATAGTTGAGGGTGGTCGACGGGTGGTTGGGTGTTGTGGTGTATCCTGCGGGGGTGTGAGGTGGTGGATCCTGCAGGGGTGTCGGTTGGATTGGGTAGTTGGGTGATAAGGTCTATTTCAGCGTTCGTGTGGAGAGTGAGACCGCTGGTCTTGGGGCGGTCCTGCTGTTCGAGGATGCTGGAAGGGAGCTCATTGGAGGCATTGTGATCTTCGTCAGAAGTATTGCCCGATAGGAGTTCGAACGGATTGTAGATAGGAAGGGTGGAAAGAGTGAAATGGACGATGCCGGAGCTGGTCGTGGCGGATGAATGAGGATATGGGTTATTCTGACCGACGATCGGAGGGAGGGGGTCTAGATTAGAGTTGTGGATGATAATTTTGGAGTTGGACGTGGCGGCCGTTGTGGTCGTGGCGGGGTATTTTTGGGCTGTCGGTGCACGCGGGGACGTATGTTAGACTTTCTTAATTCGGGGTAGGCACGGAAGCATTGCTGCATTTGGTGTCCGCTCATCTGGCAGTATTTACAAAAGATTATGTTGTTATTGTAGATCAGCGATTTGCTGTGTGTTTGATCTCCGAGCTCGATCTCTATGATTTTGGGAGGGTCGTTCGCGAGCTCTAGCTCAACACAAATCTTCGCATAGTTGAACTTGGAGAGGTTGCTAGTTTCTTCAGCGATGGCAACCAGAGTTCCGAAGGATCTGGCTATTCGTTTGAAAGCAGCTGCGTGGAAGCAGACGAGGGTAACGTTGGGTAGGATGATCCATGTAGAGATGATTGTTGAATCAATTTTCGGATTGAAATCGGGGGACCATTTGACCACCTTGGCGGTCTGTGTGCCCATTCCAGCCGTGCCCTTGGTGCGGACTGTTGCGAAGTCTGAATTGGATGAGAGATGTAAGAGCATATGCTTGGGATCGAACAGCGTGACCCGGTATGTTGCGGAGAGGCCCCACTTGGCAACGTTCTCCGTGACAACGAAGATCTACGGACAACCGGATCCGAATTTGAGCACGAACGACTTGATAAAAAAGGAGGACAGGAAAGCGATCTCCGACGCGGCGAAGGGGATCCGAATGGGGTCGTTGTCGGCGGGAGGCGGAAGTTCAACGTCAGGGAATAGGATCTCCACCTTCGGCGAAGGTAATCGCCCCCCCCCCGATCTGGGCGTAAGGTCGCTGCGTAAGAAATACGGGGAGGTGGGACAGTCGTGCTGTCCGGGGGGAGGGGTCTCCGGATGGTGCCATAGAAGATGGGGGCCTAGTGGCCACAGGTGGCTCAGGATTTGCGAAGCCGGCTCTGGGGATGGGGTGGGTAAGGGCGGCGAGAGACAACGCAGTCGCCAAAACAGGGGTGGCAATGGCCTGGGCCTGGGATGGTTGTTGTCGGGAGATCTGAGTGGCACCGCTGAAAGGCAACCGAAAAAGGGGATAGTCCGTACAGGCAGGCGCCTAGGGAAAGCAACCTTGCGCCACGTAGGGGCCCGAGCTGGCAACAGCCAGTGGGTGCGACGAGTCCGCACAAACGACGGCCTGGGGATAAGTGGCCTTATCCCGCAAGGGGGGCCCAAAGGGGGATACGCGGGGAGCGCATAAGGAGGGCGGTAGCGTAGAGCTGGGGACAGCTAGGCCCGCGGATAAGGAGTGAGCGTAGAGCCCAGAGGTCACCCCCGTATAGGGGGAGTGGGCTAGGATCGTGGGCCCGGATGGTGCCACAGAGAGCCCAGAAAGAGACTGGTCCACGTAAAGTAGGGAGCTATACCGCGTAAGCATAGAAAGGGAGTCAGCTGGACTCGCGTAACGCGGGATAATCGAGCTCCCTCCTGAGCAATGGTCAACGCGCTAACTGAGGTGGGGGCCCCCCGAGGGAAATGCATGGCACGGGAAGCGACGCTTGACAGGACGCGTAACTTGACTCCACGTACCCTACCGGGGGGGAGTCGAGGCGAGGCCTGTGGAGCACGCGTTACGAGGGGAAGGTGACCGCTGCAGGTCGTCGCTCCCGAAAAAGAAGGCCAGAGCGGACCTGCCGATGCCTGGAGGGGGAGGAGGCGGCCACCGTAAAGGAGGAGCGAGCCCGGGGGATGACCGTGCTGGCGAGGGAAGCTCAGGGAGGGTAAGAGGAAGGGCCCACCGAGGCTGGTCAGCGAGCAAGAAGGAGGGCTTGCCGACCATGGCGAGTTGCGCTCGCATCCAACACAGGGACGGGCAGGAAAGGGGGAAGGAGGTGTGGGAAAGGCGAAGGGCGGGGCAACGGAAGCCTAGGGAGGCTGACTAGGGGGACAGCCCTGGCTGGGGACGCCTGCCTCCACCCTCCGCCTGGGGCTGCCTGGCCGGCCTGGGCCTCCGCAGGGGCAGGTGCGGCCACTATAGCCGAAGGAGCGATAGTGAACTTAGGGGAGAAGGAAAGCGGCTCTATCGCCTAGCAGGAGTGTGCTGGCCGCGACGAGGAGGAGTCCACAGCCGGAGAGGCAAGAGTGGCGTATGGATGCCGAGGGGGGCGAGCCGAGAATGGAAGGGAGGAAGGACCGAGGGGCCGGCATCGGAGGCCTGGGGGGGGGGCGCCGGAGCAAGCTCCTCCGACGACGGCGGAACATGGAGGGAGGTCCAGAGTGGACCGGACGCCGAGGACGTCCGAGGGGGACGGCTTGGACGAGGAAAGGAGGTGGAACGGAGGCATCGGGGGGGGCAGGGGAGAGAGGGGCGGCGGAAGGGGGTGGCGGAAGGGGGTGGCGTTGTCAGCCGGCGCTGGCCGGGAGGGGGAGGGACATGGCCGGGGGAGATTGAGGGGGGGAGCTCATGTATATATATATATATATATATATATATATATATATATATATATATATATATATATATATGCATGTCAGTTTAGGCAAGCACATATTGGTATATACATATACTAGAGATATGAAGCTTGGAGTTTAATGTAGAGTTTGATTTTAAATAGTTTAACCTATATTGGATTGTGACTGTGATGCTACATTCACCTAGCTAATAGTCCACTTATGTCACGCCCCAGAACCAGAATACTGGAGAGCGGGGGGATGACTCAGCCAGCTACGTATTACGGGTAGATGAATACCGTATAATACGATCAATACTGTCTAACCAGACGAGGGGGTGCATACTACATAAAAGTCCTACTATGGTCACTTCACATCTATTGTCTCAATCATTCAAACAAGGAACAGAAATAGAGAACATGTAAGATAAAGCAGTAAGGCGTCCCAAATGCTTTGTCAAAATGTTCTTGACATCTGGCTTTACAAAACATAGCCAGATGATGTAGTAAGGTATACACAATTGTTATCAGCTGCAGTCTGACTTTAGTTACAATTATGTAAAAGTAAATACAAGACGATCCGACTAACATGTCGATGCTAAACGGCAAAGTATAAGATAAATAACAAAACGAGCGGTGAAGTAAAGAACCCACTCGAGTCCTCCTGTGATCATTCCTCTAGTATTGACCATCTTGGAGGTGGAAGTAAGCTGGATCCTCGGGAACCGGCTCTAAATCTGGCCATGCAAAACCAGAGAGGTTAGACCTCTAATAGCAAGTACCGCAAGGAAGCACGATATGAAGGATGAAACCAGTAAATAAGGGATTATAATAATAGATCTCTGCTTGCTACTGAGATTCACATAACATTACGACACTTCGAACCAACCTCCCAACCAAACAAGGACAGAAGTTGGCCCGTCATGTCCTGACATTCTGATCATCTCAGTTAGGTAACAGAGTAAATACAGTACACAAATAAATCAATTTAAACGGCCATCCAACTCCTACGGCTTACTACTGTGAGTCCCAAGTTATCCTGGAATTATGCAATAAAGGATTCCTCAGTTCTTACTATGTGCGAGCAAGGCTAGTCTATCCAATCAATCAATTGCGCCAATCATGTATTAGACGAGTCCCAGCGGGACGTCCGTCGTTAATATACCATATACAATTTAATAATATAAGCAGATACCGCTCCCTGCCCGTGTGGCAGAACTGCAGTATCTGTGGGAACCAGCCGGCCTGTCGGGCACTTAATAGTCCCAAGATGGCTGCCATGTAAGAACTCGGGAATCCATTCTCTCCATGCAATCATTATTTTATTTAACTTAATAGCCTCTATGTTGCATGAAATTCCATGCCGTGGATCATGGTCATTCAGAATGAGTACTTCCGTACAAAGTACGATATGCCAACTCTACAACGATACCCGTACGATTAGGTTGTAGGTCTTACATAACGTAATGCATCAATTAAAACTAACCACGGAATAATCATGCCTTGACCATAAAGTACACATGCTGCTTTGGTAAAGTAAATGAATAAATTAATTAAAGCCTGCATGTATCTATATGCCAATATTCGAGATCAGCCAGTCGATTACAATAGTTCATAGTTCATATGAACGTATCTCATTCCATTTAATTCAATAAGACGACTAGCCAGTCTCTTAGTTCCATCTAGGAACGCATGATCAATTATAAAGCAAGATAACAATCAATGTTAATTAATGCCAAATTCGGGAAATAAAAATCTATCTCATGAGGTTGGAAAATAAAAGTCTCATGCGGTCGGGAAATGAATAATCCATGCGGCTGAGAAATGAGATTGGAAAATAAATAATCCATGCGGCTGAGAAATGAGATTGGAAAATAAATAATCAATAATAAATATCTCATGCGGTTGAGGAATAAAGATTCCATGCGGCTGTGAAATGAGATTGGGAAATAAATATCTCATGCGGCTGAGAAATGAGATTGGGAAATAAATAATCCATGCGGCTGAGAAATAAGATTGGGAAATAAATAATCCATAATAAATATCTCATGCGGTTGAGGAATAAAGATTCCATACGGCTGTGAAATGAGATTAGAAAATAAATAATCCATAATAAATATCTCATGCGGCTGAGAAATGAGATTGGGAAATAAATAATCCATAATAAATATCTCATGCGGCTGAGAAATAAGATTGAGAAATAAATAATCCATGCGGCTGAGAAATAAGATTGGAAAATAAATAATCCATGCGGCTGAGAAATGAGATTGGGAAATAAATAATCCATGCGGCTGAGAAATGAGATTGGAAAATAAATAATCCATAATAAATATCTCATGCGGTTGAGGAATAAAGATTTCATGCGGCTGTGAAATGAGATTGGGAAATAAATAATCCATAATAAATATCTCATGCGGCTGAGAAATGAGATTAGGAAATAAATAATCCATAATAAATATCTCATGCGGCTGAGAAATGAGATTGGGAAATAAATAATCCATGCGGCTGAGAAATGAGATTGGGAAATAAATAATCCATGCGGCTGAGAAATGAGATTGGGAAATAAATAATCCATGCGGCTGAGAAGTGAGATTGGAAAATAAATAATCCATAATAAATATCTCATGCGGTTGAGGAATAAAGATTCCATGCGGCTATGAAATGAGATTGGGAAATAAATAATCCATAATAAATATCTCATGCGGCTGAGAAATGAGATTGGTAAATAAATAATCCATAATAAATATATCATGCGGTTGAGGAATAAAGATTCCATGCGGCTGTGAAATGAGATTGGGAAATAAATATCTCATGCGGCTGAGAAATGAGATTGAGCTCATGCGGTTGGGAAATAAATCTCATGCGGCTGTGAAATGAGATTGGGAAATAAATATCTCATGCGGCTGAGAAATGAGATTGAGCTCATGCGGTTGGGAAATAAATCTCATGCGGCTGTGAAGGAACCCATCTTCTCAGAAAACCTGAGAAGGATGGTCATGGAACCCTTGGCTTCCAAGCTCCATAAAACCTTCACCGTAAGTCCAAATTTGGACTTCCATAGGTCAAAATGGGGTAGAACGAAATTCTCTACGACATGGAACCATCAAAACTTGAACATAACAAAGTTTACTAGATCAAAACCTAAGAAATCCGAAAATGCATCAATCTTAGATCTACAACAAATAAGCCATAGAAATTGAAAATGCTAAGTACTAAAGAGACTTAGAATCAAATAAGGAAGATGATGGAACAATAATAATGGGGATCCATCAAGAAGCAAGTTGGCACTTGCCTAGCTCTCTTAGGTCGGTGGAAGAGGGGTTATGAGGAAGAGCAAGATTAATGGTGAAGTAATGAAGAGAGAGAAAGGGAGATGGGCTTTAAATAGAAGGGATGGTGGTAGGTGGGGGTCTAATCCGGTTCATGATGAACCCACAAATAAACCAATCTAAGCCGATTCTAAAGCAAGGCTAAAGCAGAGTATAAACACAGAAATAAAATTGCAGGAAATTAATTAACATAAAATTGAAGGAAATTAAATACAGAGTAGTACATGGTAAATATTAAAATAAATACTTTTAAACAGTGCATGTATTTAAAATACGTATTCTGGGAACGGGGAGTGACATCTCTACCCTCCTTAGAAAAATTCCGTCCTCGGAATTTCAAATCCAAGCAGGATAGAAACATCGGGACTAAACTAATCTAAGTACAAGCAATCATTCTATATTTAACAATCTACGATATCAAACAATTCTACCCATAAGGTGATAAGCATGAGGAATCAAGACAATCAAGGTACACAGAAAAAGATATACCCTGTGAGTCAAACAGGTGTAGATATCGTGATCGGATATCATCCTCACGTTCCCACGTTGACTCTCCTAATGAGTGATGACCCCAAGCAACCCGGACAAGGCTAATTGTTCGGTTCTTGAGTATCTTCTCTCTTCGATCCAAAATAGACACAGGCTGCTCCTCGTAAGACAGGTTGGTTCCAACAACCAGCTCAGAATGATCGAGGATATGGCTTGGGTCCGATACATACCTTCGCAACTGAGATACATGAAACACGTCATGCACCTCTCGTAACGAAGGTGGAAGGGATAAACGATAAGCATCATCGCCTATCCTCTCAAGGATAACAAACGGGCCCACGTATCGGGGACTCAACTTCCCGCAAATGCCAAATCTAATGACCCCACGGGTAGGTGTGATCCGCAAGAATACGTGGTCCCCAATAGAAAATTCTAGCGGCCTACGATGCTGGTCCGCCCAATGACGATGCCGATCCTGCGTAACTCGAAGTCGCTCTCTAATTCCTTTAATCACTTCCACTGTCTGAACAATCATCTCCGGGCCTAACATCTTTCTCTCCCCAATATCGTCCCATGCTAGTGGCGACCTACACTTCTTACCATATAGTGCTTCAAATGGCGCCATCTGGATACTGGCTTGATAACTGTTATTATATGAGAACTCGACCAAGTGTAGGTGGCTCTCCCAAGATCCTCCAAAATCTAGGGTGCAAGCTCGCAACATGTCTTCTAAAGTCTGAATTGATCTTTCTGACTGCCCGTCCGTCTGTGGATGGTAAGCCGTGCTAAATCTTAACTTGGTACCCAAGCTATGATGTAAACTCTTCCAAAAATGTGATATAAAATGGGTATCTCTGTCTGACACAATGCTGATGGGGACTCCATGCTGCCAGACTATCTGCTGCATATACAACTCTGCCAACTTTTCTGTAGATTGCCCTACTCTGAAAGGAAGAAAGTGTTCCACCTTCGTAAGCCGATCTACGATTACCCAAATAGCATTTTTACCACTTGGTGATCTCGGTAAACCGGTCACAAAGTCCATTATAATATGTTCCCATTTCTATTCAGGAATAGGAAGCAGTTGCAATAATCCGGCTGGCCTCTGTTGTTCTGCCTTCACTTGCTGACATACCAAGCAACGGGAAACAAATCTAGCTATCTCCCTCTTCATCCCGTTCCACCAGAAGTGCTGCTTGATATCTTGGTACATCTTGGTCCCTCCAGGGTATATAGAATTCTGGGAACTGTGAGCTTCTGCCATAACCTCCTGTCTGATATCTCCACTAGGAACACATAGGCGTGACCCAAACCTAAGTGTATCATCTTCATGGATTTGCATCTCCTTTCTGAGTTCTGACTCACATTCTGTCCTAAGCTTCTGAATCCTTGGGTCTTGTGCCTGAGCTGCCTTGATCCTGTCTACCAAGTTGGATTGAACTTGTAGACTCGCCAGAACTCCTACATCACTAGGAAGTATAACCTCGATGCCCATCTCCTGAAGGTCTTCTAAGATATGCCTCTGTGTTGTTAACATAAATGCGCCGCCTCTCCTGCTGAGAGCGTCTGCTACCACATTAGCCTTGCCTGGATGATACTGAAGCTCCACGTCGTAATCCTTGATCAACTCCAACCATCTTCTCTGCCTCATGTTCAGCTCCTTCTGAGTAAAGATGTACTTCAGACTTTTGTGGTCCGTGTACATGTCCACTCGATCACCATATAAGTAATGCCTCCATAGCTTCAAAGCAAACACTACTGCTGCCAACTCCAAGTCATGAGTCGGATAATTCTTCTCGTGGTCCCGAAGTAGCCTAGAAGCATATGCTATCACCTTTCCATGCTGCATAAGGACACATCCAAGTCCTTTACCTGACGCATCAGAATATACAGTAAATCCTCCGGGTCCCACTGGCAATGTAAGAATAGGCGCTGATATCAACTTCTGCTTCAAATTCTCAAATGATGCATAGCATTCTGCCGACCAGACAAAGGGCACATCCTTCCGTGTCAAGCGGGTCATAGGTGCTGAAAGCCTCGCAAAGTCTGATACAAACCTTCTGTAATATCCTGCCAATCCTAAGAAACTCTGCACATCTGCTACGGTCTTGGGTACTGGCCAACTATCTACGGCTTCTACCTTCTTGGGATCCACTGCTACTCCAGCTCCTGATATGATATGACCCAAAAATAAAATGTGATTCGTCCAAAACTCACACTTGCTGAGCTTGGCATACAACTGGTTCTCTCTCAGAACCTGTAACACCATCCGGAGGTGATCTTCATGCTCCTCTTCACTAGTTGAATATACAAGAATATCGTCGAGAAACACAACGACAAATTGATCCAAGTACGGCATAAAGATGCGATTCATCAAATCCATGAATATTGCTGGAGTATTGGTCAAACCAAACGGCATTACCAAGAATTTATAATGCCCATACTTCGACCTGAATGCTGTCTTGGGGATGTCCTCCTTCCGAACCCTCACTTGATGATACCCTGACCGAAGATCTATCTTAGAGAAAACTCTAGCTTGGCTCAACTGATCAAATAAGTCGTCGATCCTGGGTAGTGGGTACTTATTCTTTACTGTTGCAGCATTTAGCTTCCTGTAATCGATGCACAATCTGGATGACCCATCCTTCTTCCCCACAAGTACCACTGGTGCTGCCCATGGTGACACGCTAGCTTGGATGAACTTCTTCTCCTTCAGTTCCTCTATGTGCTGGTATACCTTGGCCTGCTCGGAATCCGCCATTCTATAAACTCGATCTGATATCGGTTTAGTTCCAGGTGCCAATTCTATACTGAACTCAATATCTCTAACCGGTGGGAGACCTGGAAGTTCTTCAGGAAATACGTCTAGAAATTCTTCAACTACCTTCGGAACTTGAACTTCTTCCATTGCCGTCACTACTCCCTGCTCTTGTTGAGTTGCCACTGATCTGACTAAGGTGAACCGCTTCATGCCTGGAATATTAAAAGATACACTCCCTCTACGACAATCTTTTGTCGTATGACTGTCTTTCAGCCAGTCCATGCCTAAGATAACGTCAAAATTTCCAACAGGAAATTCTATCAACTGGGCGGGTAAGGAATGCCCGCAAACTACAATATTACATGCTAGAATAACTCTACTAACTCCTACGAGCCCATTACTAGTGAGTATATTCAACGTCCCTGGCAATGCCTCAAACTCCATTCCTAGCCGTATCGCAAATTGTGCAGATATAAATGAATGTGATGCTCCCGAATCAAACAATGCTACTGCAGGATATGAGGCGACGAGAATGTTACCTGCCACAACATCTTCTGATGCCAATGCCTCTTCCAAGGACAGAGTGAATGCCTGCCCTCGACCTTTTTGTTGGTTTCCATGCTGCGGCCTAGCTTGGTGCTGCTGTTGGCCCCTTCTTTGATGATGCTGGGGTGGTCTATGCTGGTGTTGCTGCATCGGCGGTCCCTGCTGCCGAAACATCTGAGCCTGCAGCATTAACGGGCGCTGTGCCAACGGCCTCACTGCCATCGCTGGTCCTCGATACTGTCCTGCCCCTGGGGCTGGCAGAGCAGGAAATTGCTGTACGGGTCCTCCTGACCTCGAGTTCATGGGACATGTGGTAACCCGATGGTCTGGATTTCTACATATCAAACACTGCCCGTTCAATATCCGACACACATCTCTAGTGTGTCCTACCTTTCCACAATAAGTACAGTCCGCCGGGGGTTGCTGGTTCTTCCTCTGTTGCTGTTGTTGTTGCCTTGCTGGTGCTGGCCCGTGCATCGCCACATCGTGGATACGAATGCCAGGGGATGGTGCTGTTGTTCGGGGCACTGCTCCCCCTCCTCCTTCAATCTGACTGTGGGATCTCTTCTGACCTTCAGTCCTTGCCGCAAGCCTCTGAATGGTGATCTCATGCCTTCGGGTCACCGTCAATACTTCATCAAAAGTCTGGTAATTGTGCCCCTCTATCAATTGCAAGAGCTCAAGATGAAACCCTTGCTGGAACCTCATGGCCCTCTGGCGCTCTGTCGCGACCATCTCTGGGGCAAACCTACTCAATCTGCAGAACTCCGCTGCATAAGCATCTACAGTCTTGCCAGCCTGTCTGAGGTTGATAAATCTCTGTTGTAGCTCAAACTGTGCCACAACTCCATAGTACTTTGTCTTGAATCTTGTGGTAAAATCGTCCCAAGCCACAGGACGTTTGATGCCTACTTCCTCTGATTTCCACCAATCACGTACGAGATCCTGAAGTAACAACTTCACTAGATCCACACGCTCTTCTGTCGGCACCTTAGCTGCTGTCAAGATAGCCTCAATGTCCTTAAGCCATGCATCTGCTGAGATGGCATCCTCCGTGCCTTCGAAACGGCGGGGGTTGTATTTACAAAACCGGGCTGACGCTCCTGAATCTGTCCTTGCCCCTCTTTCCAATGCTGTCTGCAACCCTTGGTTGAGTAGTACATTCTGCTCTTGCAACTGAGCGTGCATGCGCTGCTGGGCTAACATCTGGTGTTGTTGAGTGGCCATCATCCCTCTCATGATCTCCAGAAGGGCTGGTGTGTCCACTTCTACGGGGGTAGGCGGAACGATGGGTGGTGTAGTAACCTCCGGATACTGCGGTCCAGTTGTTGGTTCCACTATTACTTCGTCTTGAATAGTCTCATGAAGTGGTTCTGGCCCTTGTTGCTGACCAACCTGGTCAGGTTGTCCATGCTGCCCTTGTTGTTGTTACCCAATCCTGACAGATGCCGACGAGGTGCTCCTAAGAAAAGGGACAAGAAAACAATCAAACGATCGGACAGGAAAGATCAATGAAGTCAAAGGATACCGGAATGTCAAGCTAGAGTCGAGAGTAACGAATCATGAGATCAAGGGAGAACATGTGTGATTGAGACATCCTATAAATTAAAACACCCCACAAGTCTGAAATCAGACCTGCATGGGCCACCACTAAAACCTTGTCACGCCCCAGAACCAGAATACTGGAGAGCGGGGGGATGACTCAGCCAGCTACGTATTACGGATAGATGAATACCGTATAATACGATCAATGCTGTCAAACCAGACGAGGGGGTGCATACTACATAAAAGTCCTACTATGGTCACTTCACATCTATTGTCTCAATCATTCAAACAAGGAACAGAAATAGAGAACATGTAAGATAAAGCAGTAAGGCATCCCAAATGCTTTGTCAAAATGTTCTTGACATCTGGCTTTATAAAACATAGCCAGATGATGTAGTAAGGTATACACAATTGTTATCAGCTGCAGTCTGACTTTAATTATAATTATGTAAAAGTAAATACAAGATGATCCGACTAACATGTCGGTGCCAAACGGCAAAGTATAAGGTAAATAACAAAACGAGCGGTGAAGTAAAGAACCCACTCGAGTCCTCCTGCGATCATTCCTCTAGTATTGACCATCTTGAAGGTGGAAGTAAGCTGGATCCTCGGGAACCGGCTCTAAATCTGGCCATGCAAAACCAGAGAGGTTAGACCTCTAATAGCAAGTACCACAAGGAAGCACGACATGAAGGATGAAACCAGTAAATAAGGGATTATAATAATAGATCTCTGCTTGCTACTGAGATTCACATAATATTACGACACTTCGAACCAACCTCCCAACCAAACAAGGACAGAAGTTGGCCCGTCATGTCCTGACATTCTGATCATCTCAGTTAGGTAACAGAGTAAATACAGTACACAAACAAATCAATTTAAACGGCCATCCAACTCCTACGGCTTACTACTGTGAGTTCCAAGTTATCCTGGAATTATGCAATAAAGGATTCCTCAGTTCTTACTATGTGCGAGCAAGGCTAGTCTATCCAATCAATCAATTGCGCCAATCATGTATTAGACGAGTCCCAGCGGGACGCCCGTCGTTAATATACCATGTACAATTTAATAATATAAACAGATACCGCTCCCTGCCCGTGTGGCAGAACTGCAGTATCTGTGGGAACCAGTCGGCCTGTCGGGCACTTAATAGTCCCAAGAGGGCTGCCATGTAAGAACTCGGGAATCCATTCTCTCCATGCAATCATTATTTTATTTAACTTAATAGCCTCTATGTTGCATGAAATTCCATGCCGTGGATCATGGTCATTCAGAATGAGTACTTCCGTACAAAGTACGATATGCCAACTCTACAACGATACCCGTGCGGTTAGGTTGTAGGTCTTACATAACGTAATGCATCAATTAAAACTAACCACGGAATAATCATGCCTTGACCATAAAGTACACATGCTGCTTTGGTAAAATAAATGAATAAATTAATTAAAGCCTGCATGTATCCATATGCCAATATTCGAGATCAGCCAGTCGATTACAATAGTTCATAGTTCATATGAACGTGTCTTATTCCATTTAATTCAATAAGACGACTAGCCAGTCTCTTAGTTCCATCTAGGAACGCATGATCAATTATAAAGCAAGATAACAATCAATGTTAATTAATGCCAAATTCGGAAAATAAAAATCTATCTCATGAGGTTGGAAAATAAAAGTCTCATGCGATCGGGAAATGAATAATCCATGCGGCTGAGAAATGAGATTGGGAAATAAATAATCCATGCGGCTGAGAAATGAGATTGGAAAATAAATAATCCATAATAAATATCTCATGCGGTTGAGGAATAAAGATTCCATGCGGCTGTGAAATGAGATTGGGAAATAAATATCTCATGCGGCTGAGAAATGAGATTGGGAAATAAATAATCCATGCGGCTGAGAAATGAGATTGGAAAATAAATAATCCATAATAAATATCTCATGCGGTTGAGGAATAAAGATTCCATGTGGCTGTGAAATAAGATTGGAAAATAAATAATCCATAATAAATATCTCATGCGGCTGAGAAATGAGATTGGAAAATAAATAATCCATAATAAATATCTCATGCGACTGAGAAATAAGATTGGAAAATAAATAATCCATGCGGCTGAGAAATGAGATTGGGAAATAAATAATCCATGCGGCTGAGAAATGAGATTAGGAAATAAATAATCCATGCGGCTGAGAAATGAGATTGGGAAATAAATAATCTATAATAAATATCTCATGCGGTTGAGGAATAAAGATTCCATGCGACTGTGAAATGAGATTGGGAAATAAATAATCCATAATAAATATCTCATGCGGCTGAGAAATGAGATTGGAAAATAAATAATCCATGCGGCTGAGAAATGAGATTGGGAAATAAATAATCCATGCGGCTGAGAAATAAGATTGGAAAATAAATAATCCATAATAAATATCTCATGCGGTTAAGGAATAAAGATTCCATGCGGCTGTGAAATGAGATTGGGAAATAAATAATCCATAATAAATATCTCATGCGGCTGAGAAATAAGATTGGAAAATAAATAATCCATAATAAATATCTCATGCGGTTGAGGAATAAAGATTCCATGCGGCGGTGAAATGAGATTGGGAAATAAATATCTCATGCGGCTGAGAAATGAGATTGAGCTCATGCGGTTGGAAAATAAATCTCATGCGGCTGTGAAATGAGATTGGGAAATAAATATCTCATGCGGCTGAGAAATGAGATTGAGCTCATGCGGTTGGGAAATAAATCTCATGCGGCTGTGAAGGAACCCATCTTCTCAGAAAACCTGAGAAGGATGGTCATGGAACCCTTGGCTTCCAAGCTCCATAAAACCTTCACCGTAAGTCCAAATTTGGACTTCCATAGGTCAAAATGGGGTAGAACGAAATTCTCTCCGATATGGAACCATCAAAACTTGAAAATAACAAAGTTTACTAGATCAAAACCAAAGAAATCTAAAAATGCATCAATCTTAGATCTACAACAAATAAGCCATAGAAATTGAAAATGCTAAGTACTAAAGAGACTTAGAATCAAATAAGGAAGATGATAGAACAATAATAATGGGGATCCATCAAGAAGCAAGTTGGCACTTGCCTAGCTCTCTTAGGTCGGTGGAAGAGGAGTTATGAGGAAGAAGAAGATTAATGGTGAAGTAATGAAGAGAGAGAAAGGGGGATGGGCTTTAAATGGAAGGGATGGTGGTAGGTGGGGGTCTAATCCGGTTCATGATGAACCCACAAATAAACCAATCTAAGCCGATCCTAAAGCAAGGCTAAAGCAGAGTATAAATACAGAAATAAAATTGCAGGAAATTAATTAACATAAAATTGAAGGAAATTAAATACAGAGTAGTACATGGTAAATATTAAAATAAATACTTTTAAACAGTACATGTATTTAAAATACGTATTCTGGGAACGGGGAGTGACATCTCTACCCTCCTTAGAAAAATTCCGTCCTCGAAATTTCAAATCCAAGCAGGATAGAAACATCGGGACTAAACTAATCTAAGTACAAGCAATTCAATCAAGCAATCATTCTATATTTAACAATCTACGATATCAAGCAATTCTACCCATAAGGTGATAAGCATGAGGAATCAAGACAATCAAGGTACACAGAAAAAGATATACCTTGTGAGTCAAACAGGTGTGGATACCGTGATCGGATATCATCCTCACGTTTCCACGTTGACTCTCCTAAAGAGTGATGACCCCAAGCAACCCGGACAAGGCTAATTGTTCGGTTCTTGAGTATCTTCTCTCTTTGATCCAAAATAGACACAGGCTGTTCCTCGTAAGACAGGTTGGTTCCAACAACCAGCTCAGAATGATCGAGGATATGGCTTGGGTCCAATATATACCTTCGCAACTGAGATACATGAAACACGTCATGTACCTCTCGTAACGAAGGTGGAAGGGATAAACGACAAGCAACATCGCCTATCCTCTCAAGGATAACAAACGGGCCCACGTATCGGGGACTCAACTTCCCGCGAATGCCAAATCTAATGACCCCACGGGTAGGTGAGATCCGCAAGAATACGTGGTCCCTAATAGAAAATTCTAGCGGCCTACGATGCTGGTCCGCCCAATGACGATGCCGATCCTGCGCAACTCGAAGTCGCTCTCTAATTCCTTTAATCACTTCCACTGTCTGAACAATCATCTCCGGGCCTAACATCTTTCTCTTCCCAATATCGTCCCACGCTAGTGGCGACCTACACTTCTTACCATATAGTGCTTCAAATGGCGCCATCTGGATACTGGCTTGATAACTGTTATTATATGAGAACTCGACCAAGTGTAGGTGGCTCTCCCAAGATCCTCCAAAATCTATGGTGCAAGCTCGCAACATATCTTCTAAAGTCTGAATTGTTCTTTCTGACTGCCCGTCCGTCTGTGGATGGTAAGCCGTGCTAAATCTTAACTTGGTACCCAAGCTATGATGTAAACTCTTCTAAAAATATGATATAAAATGGGTATCTCTGTCTGACACAATACTGATGGGGACTCCATGCTGCCTGACTATCTGCTGCATATACAACTCTGCCAACTTTTCTGTAGATTGTCCTACTCTGAAAGGAAGAAAGTGTGCCACCTTCGTAAGCCGATCTACGATTACCCAAATAGCATTTTTACCACTTTGTGATCTCGGTAAACCGGTCACAAAGTCCATTGTAATATGTTTCCATTTCCATTCCGGAATAGAAAGCGGTTGCAATAATCCGGCTGGCCTCTGTTGTTCTGCCTTCACTTGCTGACATACCAAGCAACGGGAAACAAATCTAGCTATCTCCCTCTTCATCCCGTTCTACCAGAAGTGCTGCTTGATATCTTGGTACATCTTGGTCCCTCCAGGGTGTATAGAATACTGGGAACTGTGAACTTCTGCCATAGCCTCCTGTCTGATATCTCCACTAGGAACACATAGGCATGACCCAAACCTAAGTGTACCATCTTCATGGATTTGCATCTCCTTTCTGAGTCCTGACTCACATTCTGTCCTAAGTTTCTGAATCCTTGGGTCTTGTGCCTGAGCTGCCTTGATCCTGTCTACCAAGTTGGATTGAACTTGTAGACTCGCCAGAACTCCTACATCACTAGGAAGTATAACCTCGATGCCCATCTCCTGAAGGTCTTCTAAGATATGCCTCTATGTTGTTAACATAAATGCGCCGCCTCTCCTGCTGAGAGCGTCTGCTACCACATTAGCCTTGCCTGGATAATACTGAAGCTCCATGTCGTAATCCTTGATCAACTCCAACCATCTTCTCTGCCTCATGTTCAGCTCCTTCTGAGTAAAGATGTACTTCAGACTTTTGTGGTTCGTGTACATGTACACTCGATCACTATATAAGTAATGCCTTCATAGCTTCAAAGCAAACACTACTGCTGCCAACTCCAAGTCATGAGTCGGATAATTCTTCTCGTGGTCCCGAAGTTGCCTAGAAGCATATGCTATCACCTTTCCATGCTGCATAAGGACATATCCAAGTCCTTTACCTGACGCATCACAATATACAGTAAAACCTCCGGGTCCCACTGGCAATGTAAGAATAGACGCTGATATCAACTTCTGCTTCAAATTCTCAAATGATACATGGCATTCTGCCGACCAGACAAAGGGCACATCCTTCCGTGTCAAGCGGGTCATAGGTGCTGAAAGCCTCGTAAAGTCTGATACAAACCTTCTGTTATATCCTACCAATCCCAAGAAACTCTGCACATCTGCTACGGTCTTGGGTACTGGCCAACTCTCTACGGCTTCTACCTTCTTGGGATCCACTGCTACTCCAACTCCTGATATAATATGACCCAAAAATGAAATGTGATTCGTCCAGAACTCACACTTGCTGAGCTTGGCATACAACTGGTTCTCTCTCAGAACCTGTAACACCTTCCGGAGGTGATCTTCATGCTCCTCTTCACTAGTTGAATATACAAGAATGTCGTCGAGAAACACAACGACAAATTGATCCAAGTACGGCATAAAGATGCGATTCATCAAATTCATGAATATTGCTGGAGCATTGGTCAAACCAAACGGCATTACCAAGAATTCATAATGCCCATACTTCGACTTGAATGCTGTCTTGGGGATGTCCTCCTTCCGAACCCTCACTTGATGATACCCTGACCGAAGATCTATCTTGGAGAAAACTCAAGCTTGGCTCAACTGATCAAATAAGTCGTCGATCCTGGGTAGTGGGTACTTGTTCTTTACTGTTGCCGCATTTAGCTTCCTGTAATCGATGCACAATCTGGATGACCCATCCTTCTTCCCCACAAGTACCACTGGTGCTGTCCATGGTGACACGCTAGCTTGGATGAACTTCTTCTCCTTCAGTTCCTCTATGTGCTGGTATACCTTGGCCTGCTCGGAATCTGCCATTCTATAAACTCGATCTGATATCGGTTTAGTTCCAGGTGTCAATTCTATACTGAACTCAATATCTCTAACCGGTGGGAGACCTGGAAGTTCTTCAAGAAATACGTCTAGAAATTCTTCAACTACCTTCGGAACTTGAACTTCTTCCATTGCCGTCACTACTCCCTGCTCTTGTTGAGTTGCCACTGATCTGACTAAGGTGAACCGCTTCATGCCTGGAATATCAAAAGATACACTCCCTCTACGACAATCTATTGTCGCATGACTGTCTTTCAGCCAGTCCATGCCTAAGATAACGTCGAAATTTCCAACAGGAAATTCTATCAACTGGGCGGGTAAGGAATGCCCGCAAACTACAATACTACACGCTAGAATAACTCTACTAACTCCTATGAGCCCATTACCAGTGAGTATATTCAACCTCCCTGGCAATGCCTCAAACTCCATTCCTAGCCGTGTCGCAAATTGTGCAGATATAAATGAATGTGATGCTCCCGAATCAAACAATGCTACTGCGGGATATGAGGCGACGAGAATATTACCTGCCACAACATCTTCTGATGCCAATGCCTCTTCCAAGAACAGAGTAAATGCCTGCCCTCGACCTCTTTGTTGGTTTCCATGCTGCGGCCTAGCTTGGTGCTGCTGTTGGCCCCTTCCTTGATGATGCTGGGTGGTCTATGCTGGTGTTGCTGCATCGGCGGTCCCTACTGCCGAAACATATGAGCCTATGGCATTAACGGGCGCTGTGCCAACGGCCTCACTGCCATCGCTGGTCCTCGATACTGTTCTGCCCCTGGTGCTGGCAGAGCAGAAAATTGCTGTACGGGTCCTCCTGGCAGAGCAGGAAATTGCTGTACGGGTCCTCCTGACGCTCTATGGTCGTTACAAACACAAATAACGACCGTCAATCATGTAAATCAAGTAGTCCCGTCCCAAGGAGTCTGTTTTATAGTTCTACCGCGGAACCGGGACGAAGTACCCATCATCTTCGACAAAGTCACAGCTTCATTAGCAGCACCCCTCGGAACTCAACACTACGTCATGGTAGTAGGACGAGACTTGTCTGTCCTAAAAACAATCTATGCACACAGATGGCCCATACCATGACGACAAGTGCCGGTGTTAATGTTCGAGATTGGAGGTTCCCGTTCATCGACTTCGTTGTTTATGGAATTCTTCCAGAAGACCCGAAAGAAGCCGTCTCCGTCAGAAGGAGTTTCTTTCGATTTTATTATGATACAGCTACTAAAATACTGTACCGACGTTCCTACGATGGACTTCTCCTTCGATGTCTATCCAAAGAAGAAGCAGCCGAAGCCTTTTAGGAAGCTCATGATGGTACTTACGGGGCTCATCAACCTGGCCCTAAGTTGCAGGATCGACTGCGACTTATGGGTTACTACTGGCCAACCATCGCAGCCGACGCCGTCGACTATGCTAAAAAGTGCCATACCTGCCAGCTTCACGCCAACTTTATCCATACACCATCAGAACCACTACATCCTACTGTCACTTTCTGGCCCTTTGAAGCTTGGGGCATGGACATTGTAGGATCTATCACCCCTCCTTTATCGAGGGAACACCGCTTCATCCTAGCCATCATCGACTACTTCTCCAAATGGGCAGAAGTAGTTCCACTGACGGAAGTAAAAAGCTCTAGGGTGATCAGCTTCATGAAGCATCATGTCATCTACCGTTTCGAGGTACCGTTAGGATTATCCACGACAATGGTCCACAGTTCATCAGCCTTGTTTTCAGCAGATTCTGTGACAAGTATCGTATTCAGAACGTGGCATCAACCACCTACAATCTGGCAGCGAATGGATTGGTTGAGGCTTTTAACAAGACTATCGTCAGGCTACTCAAAAAGGTCGTGTCATCCAACTAGCGCGACTGGGACGAAAAACTCGTTGAATTCCTTTGGGCCTACCGTACAATGGTACGAACTCCGACGGGCAACACACCATTCTCCTTAGTCTATGGGAGCAAAACGGTACTGCCTCTCGAGATCCAGATACCCTCACTTTTTGTAGCGATCACAAATAAATTGATAGAAGAAGACAATCAATGCCGCCGTCTGCGAGAATTGGAGGCACTTGACGAAAAACGTCTCCTAGCTCAGCAGCGCATTGAACTCTATCAAGCTCGTATATCACGGGCTTTCAACAAAAAGGTCAAGCAAAGGACTTTCCAAGTAGGCGACCAGGTCCTGGCAGTCAGCAGGCCGATATTGTTGACTCACAAAACACCAGGAAAGTTTAAGCCCAAGTGGAAGGGACCTTTCAGCATAGAGACGGTATACTTAAATGTTGCTTACCACCTCGTCCGACCAAACGGAGACTTGTTCATGATGCCCATCAACGGCAAGTTCCTAAAGAAGTACTACTCTTGATATCTTTCAGATAAGTACTTCCATCTCTACCAAGTAAGTAAATCAGTGGACCTGATCATCAGAGCTCACATACACCTTCCTTTCACAAAATCTTATGCTTTCGGAACCCAGTTGTTCCGTGGCATTCTATCTCCAGTAGAAGAACAACCACATCCACATTACCTCTGAGTTGCTCCTCTATACCCTGCAAAGCAAAATCTTATACTAGGTAGGATTGTGCTACTTATCATGTTTACCATGTCCATATTACCTCTGAGTAAACATCCCGTACAGACAACCCCTGCGTTGCCGTACATCGATCGCAGAACTTCCATGTCCATATTACCTCTGAGTAGTTCTGCGTATCCCTCCAGAGTCACTGCTACCACGTCCATAACACCTCTGAGTAGGAAGATTCCGTCAGTTGAACCCCATATTTGCCACGTCCACATTACCTCTGAGCAAACATGTCGGTCCTCTCCAACTTATCATCTGTACCTAAAAACTAAGGTGCGCAAAAGATAATAGGTCCACACAAATCACTAGTTCATGACAGTAAAGATGAACACGCCTGAAAATTCTTTATTTTGCACTCAAAAGTAAAGGATTACATCCCCAACAAAGTTGCCAATATATATATATATATATATATATATATATATATATGACAAAAAAAATACTACAATCCCTAAGCATCATTGGAATTGGCAGAAAGCTCTTCAATCCGATGCTTCAAGTCTTCAGCCCGAGTCCCCACAGTCGCCAAGACTCGGCGTTCAGCTTCTTGACGCATCACTTCCACAGCCTCAGGATCAGTATCATTCTCGTGCTTAGCGTCCAACTCTTGCCGCTGGTAGGTTAGAGAAAGAATATGGCGGGTAACAACTACTTCTTGCTCCTTAGACGATACGTGCTCAGCCTGGGCTCGCTCAACATCTAACAAAAGTTGGGCCCGCTGGTCTTTAAGAAGGCGAATCTTGGCTGTGACCTCCGCTATACTAGCATCTAATGAGGCCCGCAGCTCTACCTTCTCTTGCGTAGACTGTGACAGTCTCTCTATCGCAGCCTTAGCTTCGGCCACCTCGCGGTCCCAGATGGCCACTGTGGCCTGATAGGACGACTCAACTTCAGCTATTAATTTCTCCTTCTTTGCTTCTATCAGAACAAAAAAGTTATTTCGCCGAATACTCTGAAGTTCAGAAAGATGTTGGTCGAGCTCAGCCACCGACGCCTCCAGAATCTCAACCATATGATCATGGCCCTGGTGGGAACGTATCAGACCAATGTAAGAGAGCGCCATGGCTTTCGCCGTCGCAAAACTCCCATTCGCATTCAGCACTGTCGATACGCCCTTCTGTAGCATTTTATACACTGCCTTAACGACAAACTGCACATACTCATCCGTATCAGCCAATATTTGAGGCGTCATCGCAGGAGTTGGAGGAGCTACTGTGGACGGCAGACCTGAAGAAGACCCACCGACCTTAATCTGTAAGGCTGGAACCTCAACAACAGCGGACCCTCCCCCGTCAGGGACTCGAACTTCGCCGCTAGCCCGAGGAGCCAAGAGGACGGAAGGAGCCGAATGGGGTGTCGATATCGTCCCCCAAGTAGGAGGAACAATAGAGGGTTCTTGCACCAGTAAACCCTTACCCTTTTCAAGACCACCGACGTCTGGAGTTCTACCTGCAGCCAGCACAGGGCCTTCCTCCTCCGACAAGGCAGCAGAATCAGCACCCGTTTTTTGACTCGGTATTTCCTCTGGAGTCGGGCTCGGCAGACGAGTCTCGCCTCCTTTATCAAAACCCTCCGCGGGAATGGAGTCTGCCCGTACCTCCTGGCGACAGCCAGCTCGACTTCCACTGCTGGGTCTAGGGTAGGGCTCGGCAACGGTGTGGCCGACCTTCCTTCATCATGACGAGGGGATAAATAACCCCTCTCCTCTGATACAACCGCGCTTGTTACTCCTACTGCTGGCTCAGGGACCTCTGGAGGAATGTCATCCGAAGAATACGAACTCCATTCCTCTTCCTTATCTGGAAGCGCAGCTTCTGCTGGGACCTCGATACCAGAAGCCCCCACGGCAACCTTATCTCTACAAAAGTCAGATCATCAGGGTTCTCCTCCACGGGAGACATCACAATCGGCGGAATATGCTCATTAGATGAGCCCGCCACCTTTGGTTTGCTAGTACCCGATTTCGGAGCTCGGGGTCTCCTCTTCAGCGGCTCCTACAAAAAAGAAAGCATATGTCATGGTAGAATGAACCAGACTATGTGGGACGTCCTTACCTCCACAGGAACCGATTCCGTTGACACTACCGGTGACACCGCTTTCCTCTGCCTCTTCGGCGCAGAAGAACCGGCCTCCGAGTCGACACGTCTCTTCGGATGATCTGTCGAGGGCTCTACTTGAGTACCCTCCGAGGATACGGTAGGGGTATCTCGATAACCAACATCTAGCGGGCGGTACAATCGAGCCTTCGCCAATATATTCCCAGTTGCTTCCAATTGGGTGCCGATAATAAAACTGGTCTCCCTATCATATCCAGGGGATACGGTGTTTATCGCACAATAAAATTTGGCGGCTGAGAAAAGAATCGACGGCTGCGGATTTAGAACTGGCATGGTAAAGCGAGCTCCGGTGCATCCGACATTGTAGTAATGGCAAGCTCGTACCCCGTCCAGCAGACTTCCAGTATACCCCAGTCTAGTACTGGGGTTCCCCAACATCAACTGAGCATAGCCGAACTGACGTGCAAAATGGCTCGACAAGTACGGTTCCATGTAACACTGGTTTCTATTCCTGTATACCAAATGGGACGGCCGGATGCTTTGCAACCAACGGAATCCCCACGGAGGCAGAGTTGTTGCATCTTCACCCGAATCAGCTAAATCTTCATTTGCTTCGATGCAGGTAAAAATGGGACCAACTTTAGTGATCTCCTATCCCTGAAGGTAGGATAAAACTTTCCTACAAACAGGAACGCCCGTATGCAGCCATTTCCTCTGGTAGAAGCGACGGAGGAAGGCATCTCCGGCCACGTGATCTTCTTCCTGGCCCGAACTCATCACGTTGGGATGGTGCAAAATCAACCACCCCATCAGATAATGAAATAGCAGTTCGGCACGGGGAAAGTTGCCATTTTTACCTCGTTTATGAACGATGTTACCCGTAAATTCTCGTAAACCTCGCAGCAAGTTGCATACCATCGAGGGGAATAGAACCAAGAGATGGCCAAAAACTAACTTTACAGCTGGCAGGATTAGGTTCCGGGTCACCCTCTCCACAGAGCCTAACCCACAAGAAAAGACGTAATCCCCGAGCCAAATCATCAAATAAGCAGCCAACACTGCTTTGGACGACATTCGATGAGTGAGGTACCAGAAACAGATATAAGAACGCTCGTCCGACTCCCGAATCTCGTTTTTCCGGAGACTCTTCTCATTTAGCCTGCTCATTTCAGAGAGCACCGCAGTACTGGAGAGGGCTGGCGGAGTCGTGAACCGAGAGAAATCCTCCTTGTCTTGCTCAAAGACATAATCCCTCCAAGCAGTCATGTCACAACTCGTACCCTGATTAGGGGCACGAGCACGTGGGTACGTCCAGCCTACGCCGCAGAATCGGCGATAGAACGCTGTATAGGTCGTCTACAAAAACTACACTAAACCGTATAAAGGTATTTGTACAGTATATACACTTAGAATGAAGGTGACATAGCAATACAGTCTCAATCACAAGAACAAACTAGGATAGATAGCACGAAATAGAAATATGATAGATGTGAAAACGAAAAATAAGTTCAACATCCAACACAGCTAGAGAGAAACAAACAACATCACTTAGTCACAAAATATAAATATAAGCTAGTACAGTCTAAAACAAAAGCTGGATCGCAGTCCAGGCAAGCCTAACTAAGCTAACTACTCTGGGATTATAAAGTCTAGTGGCTCAACTATCAGGCCACAATCCTGGCCTAAGTCTCCATCTGTCTCGACCCCATAGTAGGTCGAGCAGCCTGCCTCAGAAACATCTGTAATATGTCAACGGTATCCTGTCAGGAAAATGAGCAAGTACAAATACTATCAGTAGTTCCATATGAATTGACAAATTCTATAAGAGACACTATAATAAAATACAAGACAAAGATATGTGAAAACTTCGGAGCCATTCGAAAGCCGACTTACAACCCGTAAACCAAACAAGGACCGGGGTTGTAATCCTTCTCCCGAACAGAACCTAGCCTCCAATCAAAGTATAGCATAAAAGCATGTAGAACATGTGAAACACAGGATAAAATCAGCAGAAAATGTATAACAGATGTGAGTACTGAATAGGACGACAGTATACATATAGGATGAATTGGGAACTATTCGAAAACCGAGTTACAACCCTTAAACCAAACAAGGACCGTGGTTGTAACCCTTCTCCCGAACAGAACTTAGCCTCCTATGATAAATAAATACAAAATGTGACTTGAATTATTAGATCGTTATGTGATCGGCTAAGGAATCATGATCAGGCTATCCACTTGGCCCGACAATCACACGAAAATCTCACGAAAGAGTCATGCCGGCCAACCTGGATAATAAGCACATGGAGGAATCTGCTACACCCTACGTGAGGTGAGAGTGGCGCAAGCATAATAGTGACATAGGGCTTTGATCACATAACCCCTAATAATTCTCCCATCTTCGAATAGTATAATGAATCTGGACATGACACGTCATGACACGGGATTCCATAAGAGGGTAGCAAGTCCCCTTAGGAATCAGTGTCAATATTAATACATGAAATAAGACAGAAAATATACCAATATACCACGAAAATCTAGGAACAATATCCCATGTCATGATCCAACATATACTAGTCCGTGAACTATCGTGACCGGAAATCAAGTAAGACACTACAACTGAATCGAATATAGCAGATATTAAGACAATAAAAACTATCAGTGAATGTACTCACCTGTGGTCCTGAGCTGATAAGGTGAACAGACGCTCAGAATAATCACAGACCTAATGATGAGATACTACAAGTCAAAAATGGTTTAATAATGAAAGGAAAGCTAATCTAGTCATAATATGCAAGTCTAAGTCAAAACTAGGTCAAACTAAGTCACACCAAGCTAAACTAGGTCATACTGAGCCAAACCATGTCACACTAGGACAACCAAGATCAAACAAGGTTATAGGAAGTCAATCCAAGTTAAACTAGATCAATCTGGGTCAAGGGTTGACTTACAGTTGACTTATAGTTAACTTTTGGTTAAAAAGTCAACTCTGGTCAATACGGAGTCAACCCTAGGTCAACCCTAGGTCAAACTAGTCAAATGTTGACTAACAGTTGACTTACAGTCAACTGGTCAACTCTGGTTTAGTTTTAGTCAATTTAGGTCAAATGTTGACTCAAAGTTGACTTTTGGTCAAAAAGTCAACTCTTGGTCAACGAGGTCAAGACTAGCGTAAACTACCTTCATCTAGTCATTACCTACAAAGACAACCTATTTTTAACCCCATATTAAAAGTCAAACTCAATACCATAACAATACCCCATTACCTACATTTACCCTTCACAAGGTAAATACCAATACCTTGCCATTACAAAGGAAACCCCTCTAGATCTCAGGATACTAGCCTAGGCTTCTTAGGGTAGCTAGATACTATCCTATCTAGGGTTTACCAACCAAAAAATCTAGGGTTCTTGGGCATCTAATCCATCTTATGGTCATATTGGTCATCTCAACATTACCTTAAAGTATCATGAGACACCCTATGGTATCTTGAGATACCACACTCTACTCTCTACCAACCTTCCTAGTTCACTCTCCCATACTCTCCTAGTGTCTAGGTCATCCCTCTCTACTAGTCCACTAGGATACTAACCTAGTTAGGGCACTAACTTAACTAACCACTATCTATTACTATCACAACCATCACTAACACCAACACTAACTAACCCCTCTAACTATATATATATATATATTTTTTCTCCTCTAACTATACATATATATATATATATATATATATATATATATATATATATATATATATATATATATATATATATATATATTTTATAAAATATATATATATATATTTTATATATATATATATATATATATATATATATATATTTTATAATATATATATATATATATATATATATATATATATATATATATATATATATATATATATATATATATATATATATATATATATATTGACACATAAAAAAAAATATATATATATATATTGACACATACATATATATATAAAACAAATGATATATGTATACATAAAATATGTATACAATATATATAAATAGATTATGCTACAATAGGATACCATATAATACATTAAGAACAACTCTCTAAAAGTATGAAATCTGAGATTAAACACTAATTAAAATCATTCCTACAATATATATTAAAATACAAGTGTCCAAAATAGGGATTTCCCACTAGGACACAATACAACACAATGGACACTCCTAGAAGTCTCCAAATGAACATGAAATGGACACAAATGGAGACACAACCTTGAGGGTCATTCCTATGGGTTCAAAATATTCCTATATGCATGTAGGGATGGATTAGAGAAGAGATTAGACCTCCTGGGAGAGAGATTTCAAGAGAAATCCTTTCGACACGACACCGACACTAAGTGGCCTCCAAATGGACACGAACCAAAGCCAAATCCTCACAAACTTGGCTAGCACCCTCTACCCATGGAGTAGAGAAGAAATAAAAAAGATTTGGTGGAAGAAGGGATTGATTTGGAGATGAAATCAATGAAGGTTGCTCTCAAAATTTGGGGAAGAACAAGAGAGAGAAATTTGGGAAAAAAATAAAATGAATGCTCATGCTTATCCCCCCTATTATGGCCGGCCATGGAAACCCTAGGTGTCCCTATAGGAAAGTCTAAAATACCCCCATTTGTCCTGTTTGATTTAAATTAGGAATGGGCTTTAGGTTGAGGCTAAATTAGTCTAGTTTTAAGTCTCTAATTAAACTAAACATATCCATAAATAATAAGTCTAACACATTAACTAAAATAATGTCATGTGGGCCATGCCTAACTAATGAGTGGGTCCCACTAGAGTCAAAACTACCCCGGGTTTCCGTTACAAGTCGGATTGAGTTAAAATTCGAACCCGACTCATATAACCCCAAAACAATATCATAAATAATAAAATAAATTTCAAAAATATTCTAAAATGAAAAATGACCAAAATATCCCTGTTCTTGAAAATTGGGGATGATAAATCTATCCACCTTATAAAAATTTTGTCCTCGAAATTAAAACAAAACAATCACAAGAAAACACATGCAGAAAATAATCCCTCTCAAATACTCCAAAAAAAAAATTTAGCAAAATAAAAATCTCTTAAGGCACAACAACACATGCAAATAAAAACTGTTATGTGTCCGACACGGACACGAAACCAACACAAAATCTCACCTATCAAAAGCCAAATCAACTATCACCAATGCAATAATATCAAAAATAAATCAAAGAGCACCAATGACCAAAATATCCTTGGGCCAGAAATGACACTGAAAACATCCTAATCATGGTTAGGCTCTAGGTCAAACAGTCTCTAAGGTTTCACTAGCAAAATATCAAAAATCTCAAGTCATGGCTTAAAAATTTAAATTTAAATCTCCAAAATCAAAGCATGAATTAAATGACAATAATTTAATGACTAAAATTATAAAATTTAAAATCACTCTCAATTAGAAACTTGGTGCTACAAGTCTATCCACCTTAAAAGATTAAGGTGGTAGAACTCCTTATAGGTCAAACATCCCACAAACAAAAATCTCAAAATCATGCAATTCGATAATCATATGCGTCTGTCCCGAATCATGATACTCAGAATCTCCGTCATGCTAGTGAGCAAGGCAACGATAATCACAGAGTCCTTGACTATGGTACATACCTCTAGAATCATGGTATTTAAAATTTTCGTATTATCGCATGCTTGGCAGCGAAAACCTTAAATTCCCACACCCAAGAAATACATCCATAATCCGACTATATGTCCTCACTATGCCTGCTAGCATGATCCTAGAGGATTCTAAATCTCATAATCAAGGCGACCTAGCCCATACGACTTATCTCAGAAGAAAATCACATCACAAGAACAAAATTTCATCTAACGACCAAGGAACAAATGGAATCGAATTTTAAGACAGTTATAAGAAGGAAAATACGAAAATGAGATCGAAAGATTGGAACCAGCAATCTGCCCTGCTACACCCTGACTGTCCTCAACTGTCATGGCGAAAGCTCGTCCCTGCTGGCCTCCCCTAGCCTGTTGTACTCTGTCCTGGTTTGTCTGTCTGGCTGCACGAGTAGTACAGTTCTTCATCTAGTGATCTGGAGCTCTACAGAATAAACAAACTCCCAGCCTCTTCCTGCAAACCTTTCGGGTGTGCTCCGGTTTCCCGCAGAAATCGTACTGCATGGCCTGCCTCTGGCCCTGACCCTGCTGCTGGTCGACACGTGCTGGTGCCTGATGTACTCTATCCTGGCCTCTTCGAACTCCACGAACGTGGCAATCCTTCAGCTGGTGGTCGGATGCCCCATAGTATAGACACACGCCCAACCTCATCCTGCAACCCTTCCAGGTGTGCCCCGGCTTCCCGCAAAAGCCGTACGGAGTAGTCTGCCTCTGGTCCTGTCCTTGGTGCTGAACTGGGGTACCCTGAACTATACATGGTACAACCCCCTCAATTGCTGCCATCACCAGCCAGTGGGAGTTCTTCATGCTCTGCCATTACACCTCTGTCTGGCGGTGCTGTACCTCGGTCTGGGCCCTCTGGGTCTGCAACATCTGTTGTAGAAGGGCCATCATCTGCTGTGCATCAGTCGGTAGCGGAGGCGACGGTGGAAGAGTCTCAAGAATGACTACGGACGGTCCCGCTGCTGGAGGTGGAAGTCCTCCTAGAACTGCCGCTGCTACTCCCGCCTGAAGGGCAGGAACTGAGACTGCTGCTCTCTCGACTGCTACTCCTTTAGCCGGAGGTGGAGGTCCTACTGGATTAGATCTCTCTGGAATTGCACTACGTCCTGCTGCCTGAGAGCGAGTAATCGCCATCGTGAGGACGAATTGAACCCAAGAGATCAATATGGCACAAGATAAGATATAATCAAAGGAGGACAATTGAATTCAAATGCAAGAAGAATTGTCATGGTAATCAAAAGATCAGAATTTCCTAAAATATGATTGAGTAACTCCTATCATATCCTAGATCCTATGTCCTAGTCGCAGGCTCGTAATTAGTACTCTAAGTCGAGCACCATTACGAGATCGCACTAATTGTGACCTGACCTGCATGGGCCACCACAAAAATGTATCACGACCCGCACCCTGATTAGGGGCACGAGCACGTGGGTACGTCCAGCCTACGCCGCTGAATCGGCGGTAGAACGCTGTATAGGTCGTCTACAAAAACTACACTAAACCGTATAAAGGTACCTGTACAGTATATATACTCCGAATGGAGGTGACATAGCAATACAGTCTCAATCACAAGAACAAACTAGGATAGATAGCACGAAATGGAAATATGATAGATGTGAAAACGGAAAATGAGTTCAACATCCAACACAGCTAGAGAGAAACAAACAACATCACAGAGTCACAAAATATAAATATAAGCTACTACAGTCTAAAACAAAAGCTGGATCGCAGTCCAGGCAAGCCTAACTAAGCTAACTACTCTGGGAGTATAAAGTCTAGTGGCTCAACTATCAGGCCACAGTCCTGGCCTAAGTCTCCATCTGTCTCGACCCCATAGTAGGTCGAGCAGCCTGTCTCAGAAACATCTGTAATATGTCAATGGTATCCTGTCAGGAAAATGAGCAAGTACAAACACTAACAGCCGTTCCATATGAATTGACAAATTCTATAAGAGACAGTATAATAAAAAACAAGACAAAGATATGTGAAAACTTCAGAGCCATTCGAAAGCCGACTTATAACCCGTAAACCAAACAAGGACCGGGGTTGTAATTCTTCTCCCGAACAGAACCTAGCCTCCAATCAAAGTATAGCATAAAAGCATGTAGAACATGTAAAACACAGGGTAAAATTAGCAAAAAATGTATAACAGATGTGAGTACTGAATAGGACGACAATATACATATAGGATGACTTGGGAACTATTCGGAAACCGAGTTGCAACCCTTAAACCCAATAAGGACCGGGGTTGTAACCCTTCTCCCGAACAGAACTTAGCCTCCTATGATAAAAAAATATAAAATATGACTTGAATTATTAAAGCGTTATGTGATCGGCTAGGGAATCATGATCAGGTTATCCACTTGGCCTAACAATCACACAAAAATCTTACGAAAGGGTCATGTCGGCCAACCTGGATAACAAGCATACTGAGGAATCTGCTACACCCAACGTGAGGTGAGAGTGGCGCAAGCATAATAGTGACATGGGGCTTTGATCACATAACCCCTAATAATTCCCCCATCTCCGAATGGTATAATGGATTTGGACATGTCACGTCATGACACGGGATTCCATAAGAGGGTAGCAAGTCCTCTTAGGAATCAGTGTCTATATTAATACACGAAATAAGACAGAAAATGTACCAATATACCACGAAAATTTAGGAACAACATCCCATGTCATGATCCAACATATACTAGTCCGTGAACTATCGTGACCGAAAATCGAGTAAGACACTACAACTGAATCGGATATAGCAGATATCAAGATAATAAAAACTATCAGTAAATGTACTCGTCTGTGGTCCTGAGCTGATAAGGTGAACAGACGCTCAGAATAATCAAAGACCTAAAGATGAGATACTACAAGTCAAAAATGGTTTAATAATGAAAGGAAAGCTAATCTAGTCATGATATGCAAGTCTAAGTCAAAACTAGGTCAAAATAAGTCACACCAAGCTAAACTAGGTCATACTGAGCAAAACTAGGTCACACTAGGACAACCAAGGTCAAACAAGGTCACAGGAAGTCAATCAAAGTCAAACTAGATCAATCTGGGTCAAGGGTTGACTTACAGTTAACTTTTGATCAAAAAGTCAACTCTGGTCAACTTTGGTCAACACGGAGTCAACCCTGGGTCAATCCTAGGTCAAACTAGTCAAATGTTGACTAACAGTTGACTTTCAGTCAACTGGTCAACTCTGGTTTGGTTTTAGTCAATTCTAGGTCAAGCGTTGACTCGAAGTTGACTTTTGGTCAAAAAGTCAACTCTTGGTCAACGGGGGTCAAGACTAGCCTAAACTACCCTCATCTAGTCATTACCTACCAAGACAACCTATTTCTAACCCAATATTAAAAGTCAAACTCAATATCTTAACAATACTCCATTACCTACATTTACCTTTCACAAGGTAAATACCAATACCTTGCCCACTACAAAGGAAACCCCTCTAGATCTCAGGATACTAGCCTAGGCTTCTTAGGGTAGCTAGATACTATCCTATGTAGGGTTTACCAACCAAAAAATCTAGGGTTCTTGGGCATCTAATCCATCTTATGGTCATATTGGTCATCTCAACATTACCTTAAAGTATCATGAGATACCCTATGGTATCTTAAGATACCACACTCTACTCTCTACCAACCTTCCTAGTTCACTCTCCCACACTCTCCTAGTGTCTAGGTTAGTCCTCTCTACTAGTCCACTAGGATACTAACCTAGTTAGGGCACTAACTTAACTAACCACTATCTATTACTATCACAACCATCACTAACACCAACACTAACTAACCCATCTGACTAGACACTCAACCCACACTAGACACCACTCAACTAGGCACTAACTAAGGGTTTATATATGCTTCTAGTGGATCAATTTTGTGGGGTTTAAATGTGTGTAGGAGTTTAGGAATGATGGATGCATGAAGGGATGGATGATTGGAATGTGAAATGGGTTGAATATATGGGTGGACTGATTTTTGTGTGGTCTGAATTGTGAAGAAGGAATGAGGGACTGAAATTTGAAGGATGGAATGAATGAATGATTAGATTAATGAATGTCTGAATAATTTGTGGGGATGAAATGAATGGAAGAATTAATGAACGAAATGGGTGTATGAATGAATATTTGAATGAATGGATGGAGGAAGAATGAATTCATGGGTGAATGAATATAATTGATTGATATATGAATGTGGAATAATGGGGGAATGGATAAATGAATTAATGGAAGAATGAGTGCATATTTTGGAATTGATGGAGGAGTGAATGGAAGGGTGGAATGGTGGAAATAAAGGCTGAAATGGGCTGATATAGGGCTGTTAAGTGGCTGTCAATTGGATTGCCTATGGGCTGTTAAATAGGGTGTCAAATGGACTGTCCTATGGCTGTCCTAGAGGCTGTCAAATGGGGCTTGAAATGGGCTGAATCCCCCTTAACCTGCTGCAAAAATATAGTAGCATGAGCTGCCACTGCTTTTGAATTCAGTCCCCTGTGGGGACTGATACATGCACCTAAATCAGTCCCCTGTGGGGGCTGATACCAGGCCACACTCTGCTGTATGCAGCAGTATCATCCCCCTCTCCATTCTCTCCTTCTTCCTCTATCTCTATCACTCTACACTCTCTTCTCAGTCTCATAATCCACTCTATAATCCCATTCTCTATATCTATTTCTAATTCTCTCAATACAAACACACACACACACCCAAAACCAATTTCACCATCACTCCAACACTCTCTCATGCCCGAAATCTCCACACATACCAACACAATATAAAGACACAATATTTACATATTAGAGAGACACAACATATATATATATATATATATATATATATATATATATATATATAAATATATATATATATATATAAATATATATATATATATATATATAATATATATATATAACAATAAAACCCCCCATTTATAAAAGGCGGCGCAATGATCGCGCAAAAACCGTATACAAGGCGCAAAATGCCGAAGCCTATACATGTATACCAAAAACAGAAGGAAGGGGGGAGCAAAACTGGCAGGCATGACAATATATATATATTTTGATATAACAAATGATATATATATATATATACAATATATAGATAAATAGGTTATGATACAATAGGATACCATATAATACATTAAGAATAACTCTCTAAAAGTATGAAATCTGAGATTAAACACTAATTAAAATCATTCCTACAATATATATTAAAATACAAGTGTCCAAAATAGGGATTTTCTACTAGGACACAATACAACACAAAGGACACTCCTAGAAGTCTCCAAATGGACACAAAATGGACACAAATGGAGACACAACCATTGGGGGTCATTCCTATGGGTTCAAAATATTCCTGTATTCATGTACGGATGGATTAGAGAAGAGATTAGACCTCCCGGGAGAGAGATTTCAAGAGAAATCCTTCCGACACGATACCGACACGAAGTGGCCTCCAAATGGACACGAACCAAAGCCAAATCCTTCCAAACTTGGTTAGCACCCTCTATCCATGGAGTGGAGAAGAAATGAAGAAGATTTGGTGGAAGAAGGGATTGATTTGAAGATGAAATCAATGGAGGTTGCTCTCAAAATTTGGGAAAGAACAAGAGAGAGAAATTTGGGGAAAAATGAAATGAATGCTCATGCCTATCCCCCCTATTGTGGTCGGCCATGGGAAGCCTAGGTGTCCCCTACAGGAAAGTCTAAAATACCCCCATTTGTCCTATTTGATTTAAATTAGGAATGGGCTTTAGGTTGAGGCTAAATTAGTCTAGTTTTAAGTCACTAATTAAACTAAACCTATCCATAAATAATAAGTCTAAAACACTAACTAAAATAATGTCATGTGGGTCATGCCTAACTAATGAGTGGGTTCCACTAGAGGCAAAACTACCCCGGGTCCCCGTTACAAGTCAGATTGAGTTAAAATTCGAACCGGACTCATATAACCCCAAAATAATATCATAAATAATATTCTAAAATGAAAAATGACCAAAATACCCCTGTTCTTGAAAACTAGGATGACAAGTCACATGGGGCTGCGCCCTGCCCTTATCCTTCTTCTGCATATAATAATGGTGACTCGCCACTTCTTTGAAGACAGCCATCATCTCCTCTTCTTTGTCCCCCAGGACTTGGAACTCCTCGTTAGTCAGGAAGTACTCCTCATAGGGTTCTGATCCCCAAGAAAGCATCGACACCTCATACATTTCATGAAGTACAAGTCCTAGTTCCCCCACCGGAGTGAAGAAGGTCCCGGTCTGGGTATTAAACATCTCCAGGAGTGCAAGGAACATATGCCTGTTGATGTCGACGCCCGCCTGGGTGGCACGGATAGCGGCAGTCAGCCCAATCTTCCTGAGTTCGGTTCAAAACTTTGTCAGAACCTAGAATGTAAGCTTGTCCCACTTGGATACATAATGACACCAACCCTCTACTCGAACTTTACCCTTCGGGTACGACAGCTTCGATGACAGCATACGATTAACGAAAGTCGAAGCACCAAAGGCAAAAGTGTCGGCATGGACGTCGCTATAAATACTTCCAGGACGCAGAGTTTGCCAGGTGAAAGAAGACCCAGCCCGCGTGGCGACCAAAATATCCCTCTGGTTCGAGGTAGCATCGATCCTGATGGTGCCCGCCACCGCTCCCCCCTGAGACGGGGTTAGCTCTCATGTCATCCTCTTCTTAGAAGCAAGACGACAGAAAGCTGTCAAAGGCAATTGAAGCTCGAGCTGCTTCATGAACATGTGCACCCCTTTGGCTGAGAAGAACCAATCTTCCTTGATCTTCAATACCTTCGCAAATGTAGAAGTAAGGCGATCCCCGAACAGGAACTCAGGCTTCAGAAAAGTCTCATTACCAGGAACGGCAGATTACAAACTGCCATACTCCATCATCCGTTGGAGGAACACATATTGTCACGACCCGCACCCACTGTGAGGGTACGAGCACGTAACAACGCCCAGCCTACGCCGCAGTTTTGGCGGTAGAACGCTGTTCTAGGTCACTATCTAACCAACAATCACGCAATTATAAAATGTACTTGTCAAAATATCTATTCCGAACGGAGGACAAGTATAGATATAATGTAGTCTCAATCACAGTCTAAGCACGATGTGATTACACAGAAGATAATAACCAAGACTAAATACAACAATAAAACTAACTACTAAAATAACATAATCTCCAACAATCTCAAAACATCATATCTCAATTTATTTACAACTCAAGTTCTAAAACATGAAAACTAAAACAAGACAACTAGCTAATCTCCCGATCGCTCCTGAGTGTCGGGGCCATAGGTAGCTAAGCCATCTCCTGGTCCATAATATGTAGGGCATGTGTCCTCAGGGCAATCATCTGTAAAATTTTCAACAGGTCCAGTCAGGACAGGAATGAGTACAACTCATCAAGAAAACCCAAGTAAATGACAGGGGACTATAAAGCAGTTATAGACAGTTGTATTGATGAACATGGCAGTTTATATTCAGGTGATGGTATAGAAAGACAGGTAAAGTACAAGGAAAGTAAGGTAACTAAACAAGAGAAGAATTAAGGCAATAAAGACTGTAAAGTAAAAGCTAGCTGAACCAGGGTAACATGATATAAGTCCAGATAGTAAATATAGACAAGTGTAACTCCAATGTAAGTCCAGTACAAGACGAATCTAATACAAGATGAATCCAGTACGGGACGATTCCAGTCATAGTGATCAATAATTCCAGGGTGAGTCCAGCCTATACTCTAACAGTGTGTTTTAAAATACCGAGATCGACATGTAAACGGCTATAGGTAATCTGGCACATCACACACCTGGCCGGGTGTGAGATGGCTATTATTCTAGTAGATTCCAGTAGATTCCAGTTGGAAGATTCCAGATTGGGGTATGTCTACATGTCTTACTCAAGTATTTCCCCTCCCAGCAAGTACAAGTGATTTCAGAATACGACACGAGAATCGAGATGATTCCAGCCAAATATGATGATACCAACAAATGATTCCAGGGTGATCCCAGTAGGTGAATCCAGTAATAGAAGCCAGACATGATGATACCAGTAATAGAGGCCAGACAATATGGTATGTGTGTCGCATACATGAATCCAGAAATATCCATACGTGTGGTAACAGAGAATCACATACAACTAACTAGAACTGAAGTACAGTAATTGACAAATAAATGAGAGAACTATCAGAGAATGTACTCGTCTGCTACTCTGAAAAGAGTAGTATAATATCAGATATCTGCAACAGAGTCACAATGTCCTAAACAGATAAATATAGGTTATAATGTGTTTTAAATAAGACATATGATGTTTATGATACAATCTACGTGATTTCTAGGTCAATCTAGGTCAAAGTCAACTCTAAGTCAAACCTGGTCAACTATCTAGGTCAAACTAGGTCCAAGTCAAACTTGGGTCAACTATGGTAAACACTCTAGTCAAACTAGGTCGATCGTAGCCGATCAAGTCTCACTAGGCCTAACCAAGCCTAGGCTAGCAAGCACACTTTAATACAAGTCACATTTAGCCTAAAATAACCTAACACTCTTATGAATATATACTCCTTATACCATAGGCCATACTACCTAGGCTATAAGCCAAATTCACATATAGGCAATACACACATTTCTATTTCCACGTATCTATATACATATTATTTATATATATCAATATATAATATCTATTTTACATTACATACATCACACTAGGTTATATATATATATAGAAAGATGGGGAAATGCATATGTATGTGTGTCTTGTGTGCAAACATGGGTGAGTGAGTGACAATGTATGCGTGTGGATGAGTGTCAAGTGTCTCAGAGATGGTGCAAAGTGTGTGTAACATATGAAACAGTGCACCCTTCCTATGTTAACAGTTAACCATGTATATATGTGTGAACAAATGGATATACGAGACAGGTTCATATGGGATGTAGTGAATCAGGAATGAGGTCAAACACAAACAGTAGCTTCATTCCAAGTACCCATGGCCTGCACAAGGCCAGGACAGGTTAATGCAAGTAGTGAACAACAAAGGGCAGGTCTGATACAAGAGGTATACAGGGGATCTTAATGTGAAGTGGCAAATGCAATATACAGTGAGTAGCACTAACTGGACAGATCAAAGTATGCTGGAACTCAAGGCAAACAGTAGGTGACCTAAAAATTAGTATCATATTGGACTGTACAAAGAGGGATACAGGAATATGCATCCAAGTTCTGTACATGTATGTATGGGTCTGAATAAAATAAGGTAGAGTTTGAACAATGAAGGATAGACATAAAATTCAATTTTAATAGTGAACAGACACTTGGGTGGTCATCAAATTCGAATGGTAGGTATTAAGTGATTTGGTATATCCTATGTGGCAGCTGAGGATGCAGGAATATTGATTATTAGGACTGAACATGTTCCATAGGACTGATATCAAGGCAATGGTTGATACAACCAATTGTAAAGAAAATATAAGTAAATTGAAATGAGGAAAAAGAAAATATGGGAACCTAAACCAAATCTCAGGGTTAGGTGTGTGTTGACAGATAGGAACTGAATCATGTGTGAAATGTGTGAGGATGTGAAGAGTGGCAGGAAAGTTTGTGTGTGTGTGCTAGTGTGGTATCAGTTCTCAGTTCCTAATAGAGAGAGTGTGTGTCTTGGTGAGGGAGTGAATGTGAGTACATGTGTGTATAGGGCATGTATGTGTGGGTGTGGATGTGCACTAAAACTCAGGTTTTAGCCCAATATCAGTGATGTGTATGTGACAGAACACTACAACCCAAAACCCAATATCCTAACTCTAAAACCAATCCAATATCTAAATGAATGCCTACTGTCTGATACCTTTCGTATCAGAAAATGATAACAGGTGTAGTGTATATGGAATTGCAGTGAAGAATGGATATTTGCAGACATGGCCAAGTGCAAGAATGCATTGACAGTTTTGGGATTCACATGTGACAGTTCGGTTGGCATGTGCGTACCTGTGTGTGTGGTGTATGCATAAGTTCTCAACAAATCAGAAATTCAATATTGACAGTGTTCAGGGAAAAAAAAGGATTCGAAAGCATAACCCAATCCAATACGTAAAAATCAACTAACAGTGGTGAGTACATATGTAGGTGAGTCAATATGACAATTTTAACATCAATATTTAGTTTTAAAAAAAGGAATTAAACTCAGTTTCGAAAACAGGGAAATGGTATCAGTGATATTTGGGAAATGCGAATTTCGAATTCAAATTATGTTAATATACTAAATTGAAGGTTGTTAATTAATCCCCCACACGTGCACGTGTCCCAGGAGTATACTCATGTCCAAACATTGGACACGAAGTGTCCAAATCGTGGAAAACAAGCTGTGTCAAACTGTATGCACAGGAGGGCTCGTGCAGCCGTTCCTCAGGGAATTGGACACGACACAGTCCACAAGAGGACACGTGGTCGTATCCCCACTTAGTCTAGGTATAGGTCTTTGTGTCCAAGTACCTGCACTGAGTCAGGGTTGTGTCGTGTCAGTGTTATTAGAGCGTATCAGTCGCTCGAAATTATGTGTGCGTGTGTCAGGGAATTTCAGTGCGAGTGAGATTTCTCACTAACCACTCAACGAAACCCGGCCAAATTTTTTGAGTGTCGTGTCAGACACTAGGCGCACGTGTCCATAAAATTTTGTGACCTGAGTTGCCGTGTCGTGTCCGCTATGGCACCCGAGCAGCAGGGCAGCGCACCGGGGCCTCGTGCACGCGTGTGTGTCCAAATTTGGACACGAAAACCAATCCAATACGTGCTCAAACACAGACCAATATAATCTACACATAATAAGCTTTCCAAATGTATAATTTTTTTGAAAACCAAGAACAAAAAGTTCAAAGAGGCATTTCATCAAACACCTAAGTATACACTAAGACACGTGTCCGATACGGACACCAAACGGACACGAGAACCACCCAAATTTCGGGGACAGCTAGGGGACACCTAGATCTAGCCTTAAATGTAAAAAAAATAGAATATTAACACAATGTGAGGAGTTTTACCTATAGGTGCAAATAGCATGATAAAGCTCCAAATGGGGGATTCCTTCTTGATAGCCAATGCTCCCAAATTGTCCCAAGGTTGGGATTACTCTCCATACACAGGAAATAGAAGGGTATTAGGCTCTAATGCAAGAAACTAGAGTGGAAAAGGATTTAAAATGGAGAATCTATGGAATGGGGAAGAATAGACAAACATTTCTTTTTCCTATGTGCTCTTTTAATACAAAAGAGGCAAGAACTAATTAGGAGATTATTTATAGAGAAGGGAATGACCTAGTGGCTGGTCATCAGGGAAAGAATTAGGGTTAGGGTTTCACTAATGGGCTATGGGCCAAGTTGCACTAGCTAACTAGCTCATGTCCTTAGCCTTTGGTCCAATGCAAAAATCCTCCTACTCTCTTCATGAAACTTAGCCAACTTAAGTCAACCAAGACCAACTTGAGTTAGATTAGGGTCCATACCATGTTAGCTAAGTCACCAAAGTCAAGGTCAAAGTCTAGGACAGTCTCTTAAGTCACAGCTAGCAAAAGTCAAATTAACAATCACCAATGCAATAAATCCTAAAATAATTCAAAGGGCCAAATGACCAAAATACCCTCATGCTCAAAAGTAAAAATAAATCATCCTAATGATGTGGTCAGGCTCTAGGTCAGGCAGTCCCTCATGTTACACTAGTAAAATATCAAAATCACAAGCCATGACTTAAAACAGTTTTAAATTGATTAAAAATCACCAAAAATTATATCATTAATTAAATATCATAATTAAATAAATTCAAACACAAAATTTCAAAATTACTTTCATTTAGAAAATTGGGTGTTACAATCCTACCCCCCTCAGAAAAATTTCGTCCTCGAAATTAAGATGATCGTACCCCTACTAGGTCAACCACCCACAATCAAAGTCTCTAAGCAATTTCTAACTCATAAAATTTGAAGAATAATATATAGAGTCATGGTCAACCATAGCAGTTGAAGGTCTCATCTAGATGGACTAGTCATATTAGATCAAAACAGTCCTATGGTATCAACATGTAAACAATATAGGGTGCTCTGCTGGAAAGATAATGAAGCAACAATCATTAAGGTGTAGGACAGTCTACCATCCTATATGAAACTGGTAAGGACAATTAGGAATTAATTATGAAGGGTTACCATTCCAAGGATGATCAAAATCGAAAGTTTAAGGCATGAGTGTCAATAGCATTGAAATCCAATAACACAATATATATATAAAAGAAGATTTAGTCCCGGCACGATCTAAGTTGATCAATTTCAGGATAAATCGAAGTTTAGGCAAGATGGAGAACGAGGCTATTGAAGTCTGAGCACGAGTATCCAAGATTTGATATCCATGTGATAATTGAATTAATTCAATTGAATAAGACCCCAAATACTGGATGATAAGAAGGATGACCGGGTCGACTGGTCACGATCAAAGAATTAGAATTTAAAGGATGATGCAAGGATATAGAAATAAGTCAATTTCCTCCTTTAGATAGGGAAACTAAACGTGATACCTTGGGTTGATCTATCAAGTACAGTGTCTTTTCTTTCTGAAATATGTGAAAGGCAAAACAATAAGGAGTTCAAAGATGATGCTATTAAGTACAATACGTGGTTCATAGGCGATGGAAATAATTCAAAAGAGAATTACCAAGCTGTCGTGGATGAGACTCTAGGGAAAGTTTAACTATGTCTCCCTCCACATAGAATAATAGATGAAAAGTGAACCAAAGTGCAATAGGTTGATCAGACCATCATGCACCGGTTCTGATTAGACAATATGTTAGAGGGTGCCAGCCCCCAATAAAATATGTCATGACCAAGCTCGAAAAAGATAAGCTTGCAAAACTGGTGCTAAATTAGCAACATAAGATAGACAAAATATAAGTAAGGATAATGATGAAGGAAGTTAATAGTCTAAAGATCCTTTAAACATCAAGGAGTGAGGGTGAATCAAAACAAGAGGAAAAGGATTTTCAATTCGAAGTTCATAATGAGATTCTCAAGGGTCGTCCAAGAATCTCTCAAGTAGTCCTAACTGTGATTGAGTAACCTCTCTGCTAAAGCCTATTCCTTAGTTTCTATCGCAGGCTGTAGTGATACTCTAGTTCGAATACCACTACATAAACTCGACATGCATGGGCCAGCACTAAAAACGTGTCACGACCCGCACCCACTGTGAGGGTACGAGCACGTAACAACGCCCAGCCTACGCCGCAGTGTCGGCGGTAGAAGGCTGTTCTAGGTCACTATCTAACCAACAATCACGCAATTATCATATGTACTTGTCAAAATATCAACTCCGAACGGAGGACAAGTATAGATATAATGTAGTCTCAATCACAGTCTAAGCACGATGTGATAACACAAAAGATAATAACCAAGACTATATACAACAATAAAACTAACTACTAAAATAACATAATCTCCAACAATCTCAAAACATCATATCTCAATTTATTTACAACTCAAGTTCTAAAACATGAAAACTAAAACAAGACAACTAGCTAATCTCCCGATCACTCCTGAGTGTCAGGGCCATAGGTAGCTAAGCCATCTCCTGGTCCATAATATGTAGGGCATGGGTCCTCAGGGCAATCATCTATAAAATTTTCAACTGGTCCAGTCAGGACAGGAACGAGTACAACTCATCAAGAAAACCCAAGTAAATGATAGGGAACTATAAAGCAGTTATAGACAGTTGTATTGATGAACATGGCAGTTTATATTCAGGTGATGGTATAGAAAGATAGATAAAGTACAAGAAAAGTAAGGTAACTAAATAAGAGAAGAATCAGGACAATAAAGACTGTAAAGTAAGAGCTATCTGAACCAGGGTAACATAATATAAGTCCAGACAGTAAATATAGACAAGTGTAACCCCAATGTAAGTCTAATACAAGTCGAATCTAATACAAGATGAATCCAGTACAGGACGATTCCAGTCATAGTGATCAATGATTCCAGGGTGAGTCCAGCCTATAGTCTAACAGTGTGTTTTAAAATACCGAGATCGACATATAAAAGGCTATAGGTAATCCGGCATATCACACACCTGGTCGGGTATGAGATGGCTATCATTTCAGTAGATTCTAGTAGATTCCAGTTTCATGATTCCAGATTGGGATATGTCTATATGTCTTACTCAAGTATTTCCCCTCCCAGCAAGTACAAGTGATTCCAGAATACGATACGAGAATCGAGATGAGACCAGCCAAGTATGATGATACCAGCAAATGATTCCAGGGTGATTCCAGTAATAGAAGCCAGACATGATGATACCAGTAATAGAGGCCAGACAATATGGTATGTGTGTCGCATACATGAATCCAGAAATATCCATACGTATGACAACAGAGAATCACATACAACTAACTAGAACTGAAGTACAATAATTGACAAATAAATGACAGAACTATCAGAGAATGTACTCGCCTGCTACTCTGAAAAGAGTAGTATAATATCAGATGTCTGCAACAGAGTCACAATGTCCTAAACAGAGAAATATAGGTTATAATGTGTTTAAAATAAGACATATGATGTTTATGATGCAATCTACGTGATTTCTAGGTCAATCTAGGTCAAAGTCAACTCTAAGTCAAACCTGGTCAACTATCTAGGTCAAACTAGGTCCAAGTCAAACTTGGGTCAACCATGGTCAACACTCTAGTCAAACTAGGTCGATCCTAGCCGATCAAGTCTAATTAGGCCTAACCAAGCCTAGGCTAGCAAGCACACATCAATACAAGTCACACTTAGCCTAAAATAACCCAATACTCTTATGAATATATATTCCTTATACCATAAGCCATACAACCTAGGCTATAAGCCAAATTCATATATAGACAATACACACATTTCTATTTCCATGTATCTATATACACATTATTTATATATATCAATATGTAATATCTATTTTACATTACATACATCACACTAGGTTATATATATATATATATATTTATATATATATATATATATATATATATATATATATATATGTACATATATAGAAAGATGGGGAAATGCATATGTATGTGTGTCTTGCGTGCAAACATGGGTGAGTGAGTGACAATGTATGCGTGTGGATGAGTGTCAAGTATCACAGAGATGGTACAAAGTGTGTGTAACATATGAAACAGTACACCCTTCCTATGTTAACAATTAACCATGTATATATATGTGAACAAATGGATATACAAGACAGGTTCATATGGGATGTAGTGAATCAGGAATGAGGTCAAACCCAAACAGTAGCTTCATTCCATGTACCCATGGCCAGCACAAGGCCAGGATAGGTTAATGCAAGTAGTGAACAACAAAGGGCAGGTCTGATACAAGAGGTATACAAGGGATCTTAATGTGAAGGGGCAAATGCAATATGCAGTGAGTAGCACTAACTGGACATATCAAAGTATGCTGGAACTCAAGACAAACAGTAGGTGACCTAAAAATTAGTATCATATTGGACTGTACAAAGGGGGATGCAGGAATATGCATCCAAGTTCTGTACATGTATGTATGGGTCTGAATAAAATAAGGTGGAGTTTGAACAATGAAGGATAGACATGAAATTTAAGTGTAATAGTAAACAGACACTTGGGTGGTCATCAAATTCGAATGGTAGGTATTAAGTGATTTGGTATGTCCTAAGTGGCAGCTGAGGATGCAGGAATATTGATTATTAGGACTGAACATGTTCCATAGGACTGATATCAAGGCAATGGTTGATACAACCAATTGTAAAGAAAATATAAGTAAATTGAAATGAGGAAAAAAGAAATATGGGAACCTAAACCAAATCTCAGGGTTAGGTGTGTGTTGACAGATAGGAACTGAATCATGTGTGAAATGTGTAAGGATGTGAAGAGTAGCAGGAAAGTTTGTGTGTGTGTGCTAGTGTGGTATCAGTTCTCAGTTCCTAATAGAGAGAGTGTGTGTCTTGGTGAGGGAGTGAATGTGAGTACATGTGTGTATAGGGCATGTATGTGTGGGTGTAGATGTGCACTAAAACTCTCGTTTCAGCCCAATATCAGTGATGTGTATGTGACAGAACACTACAACCCAAAACCCAATATCCTAACTCTAAAACCAATCCAATATCTAAATGAATGCCTACTATCTGATACCTTTTATATCAGAAAATGATAACAGGTGTAGTGTATATGGAATTGCAGTGAATAATAGATGTTTGCAGACATGGCCAAGTGCAAATGCATTGACAGTTTTGGGATTCACATGTGACAGTTCGGTTGGCATGTGCGTACCTGTGTGTGTGGTGTATGCATAAGTTCTCAGCAAATCAGAAATTCAATGTTGATAGTGTTCAGGAAAAAAAAAAGGATTCGAAAGCATAACCCAATCCAATACGTAAAAATCAACTAACAGTAGTGAGCACATATGTAGGTGAATCAATATGACAATTTTAACATCAATATTTAGTTTTAAAAAAGGAATTAAACTCAGTTTCAAAAACAGGGAAATGGTATCAGTGATATTTAGGAAATGCGAATTTCGAATTCAAATCATGTTAATATACTAAATTGAAGGTTGCTAATTAATCCCCCATACGTGTACGTGTCCCAGGAGTATACTCGTGTCCGAATCGTGGAAAACAAGTTGTGTCAGACTGTGTGCACAGGCGGGCTCGTGCAGCCGTTCCTTAGGGAATTGGACACGACACAGTCCACGAGAGGACACGTGGTCGTGTCCCCACTTAGTCTAGGTATAGGTCTTTGTGTCCAAGTACCTGCACTGAGTCAGGGTTGTGTCGTGTCAGTGTTATTAGAGCGTATCAGTCGCTCGAAATTGTGTGTGCGCATGTCTGGAAATTTCAGTACGAGTGAGATTTCTCACTAACCACTTAACGAAACCTGGCCAAATTTTGTGAGTGTCGTGTCAGACACTAGGCGCACGTGTCTACAAAGTTTCGTAACCTGAGTCGCCGTGTCGTGTCCGCTATGGCACCCGAGCAGCAGGGCAGCGCACCGGGGCCTCGTGCACGCGGGCATGTCCAAATTTGGACACAAAAACCAATCCAATACGTGCTCAAACACAGACCAATGTAATCTACACATAATAAGCTTTCCAAATGTATAATTTTTTTTGAAAACCAAGAACAAAAAGTTCAAAGAGGCATTTCATCAAACACCTAAGTATACACTAAGACACGTGTGCGATACGGACACCAAACGGACACGAGAACCACCCAAATTTTGGGGACAACTAGGGGATACCTAGATCTAGCCCTAAATGCAAAGAAAACAGAATATTAACACAATTTGAAGAGTTTTACCTATAGGTGCAAATAGCATGATAAAGCTCCAAATGGGGGATTCCTCCTTGATAGCCAATGCTCCCAAATTGTCCCAAGGCTGGGATTACTCTCCATACACAGGAAATAGAAGGGTATTAGGCTCTAATGCAAGAAACTAGAGAGGAAAAGAATTTAAAATGGAGAATCTATGGAATGGGAAAGAATAGACAAACCTTTCTTTTTCCTATGTGCTCTTTTAATACAAAAGAGGCAAGAACTAATTAGGAGATTATTTATAGAGAAGGGAATAACCTAGTGGCTGGTCATAAGGGAAAGAATTAGGGTTAGGGTTTCACTAATGGGCTATGGGCCAAGTTGCACTAGCTAACTAGCTCAAGTCCTTAGCCTTTGGTCCAATGCAAAAATCCTCCTACTCTCTTCATGAAAGTTAGCCAACTTAAGTCAACCAAGACCAACTTGAGTTAGATTAGGGTCCATACCATGTTAGCTAAGTCACCAAAGTTAAGGTCAAAGTCTAGGACAGTCTCTTAAGTCACAGCTAGCAAAAAGTCAAATTAACAATCACCAATGCAATAAATCCTAAAATAATTCAAAGGGCCAAATGACCAAAATACCCTCATGCTCAAAAGTAAAAATAAATCATCCTAATGACGTGGTCAGGCTCTAGATCAGGCAGTCCCTCATGTTACACTAGCAAAATATCAAAATCACAAGACATGACTTAAAACAGTTTAAATTGATTAAAAATCACCAAAAATTATATCATTAATTAAATATCATAATTAAATAAATTCAAACACAAAATTTCAAAATTACCCTCATTTAGAAAATCTGGTGTTACACATACTGTTGTTCCCCAATTTGGGTCATTATCTCGGGAGGCTGATCCAGCATGATGGCAGCGGGACAAAGAGCAGCGTCCAGAAGTACTTCGTTCAAAAGCGGGACGGTCATCGAAACTGACGATCAGGAAAAGATGACAAAGACTTAGATATGTTAAAACAACAAAAAAAATTGGAGCCTTATTCTCATCAGAAGCGCATGTACTGAACCAAGGCTCAGGCGCATATGAAAAGAAGCTTCAGCGCATCATCAGGACTCGAAGTCCATGCGCGTCAGCAAGAAGCTTCAGCACATCATCAGGACTGGAAGTCCATGCGCGTCAGCATGAAGCTTCAGCGCATCATCAGGACTTGAAGTCCTTGCGCGCACCAAGAAGCTTCAGCACATCATCAAGACTCGCGGTCCATGCGCGTCAGCGTATGTGAGTCCTAAAAAGATTTTTTTTCTCAAGTACAAAAAGGTACGACAAAGAATAACAAACCCACCAATTATCGCCGGCCGAACGTCGACGGGCGTCCTGGGAACATCATCAACATTGGCCTCTGCAGGCTCTTTTCCTTTGCTTCGTCCTCGGCTAGCACCACCGCGAGGAGTTTTGGGAGCCATCTCGTAAAAAGAAGTTAGGGTTTTTTTTTAAAGAAGAACTCTAAAGAAGAAGAAAGCAAAGAGAAGAAGAACTCTCTCTCTCCATCAGATGCCTATTTATAGGCTTGGGCATACGCAAAAACCGATGAAGAGTGACGTCAGCCACCGCTTGGGGTTCTGCGAAATGATAACTGCAAATAATCCAAAAAGATCATCATTAATCTTTTTTGTTTATTTCGAAGCGTTATCATTTGAATTTAAAACTGTGAGGAGCATACGCCTCATCACAGATGCGCGGAGCAATCATGCACCCCGAACAGTCATGCACCCCATTGAAGTCACCACCATGCTTCTTATTCAAAGTATTCCAAAACTTGACAAAAAGTTTTGAAAACTTTAAAGGGGGTCTTGTAGAAGCATGGAATTTCAGGCACATCTATAGGCCAGAATTCATATGCACTTAACACTACTCAAACATGCGCTAGGGAGCTCAAACGAAGTACTTGGCACAGCAAAGGACAGCAAAAGTATAGACATCAAAAGAAGATTTTTATTTTATATAAAAGTATAGCGTCTCAGTCAAGAGCATCTCTTCAGCGTCTCAGTTAGGCGCTTCACTAAGTCTCAGCATATGCACTCTACTTTGACCCGATCAAGTGCTACGGCTAATGAAGCATTTATTGAGCAGAACAAGGATGGGCGATCAACCCCACTCTAGCTGGAGGAAGAGCTTTCTAAATCCCATGGAAGAGGAGAGCACCGCAATTCCGATCTGCGGCTCTTCCAGCATAACGGAGACGGGACTCGAGCATTCCGATCTTTTGGATGTAACAGTCACCTTCACAAGTGTGTGTGTACGAAGACAACTCGTCGCATCTTCACCCTCGGGAGCGTCTTGTCAACAGAATGTACTCGAGCAAAGAAATTCATCTCCATTCGGAAAGACGGGAGAAAACGAGAAGCAAACTCTCTCTCTGCTGCTATTTATAGGCCGGGCAAATCAAACCCATATGCCAAGTGGCGGGCTCTCCGAATCCCATACAATAAATTTGCATTTATGGTGATAAACCTATCCCCTTGAATTCAGCCAAGTCAAAACGGCTATTTAAAGCACTCGAAGAACTCAACAGTCGGACCAATGAAAGATGCGTCATGCAACAGATGCGTCGGTCAGATACAGCATATTATACAGACGCGCCCATCTGTACCAAGCACCTCATAAAAATGTGCCCCATGCATCCCCATGTGCCTAGTAGAATGCAGATCAATGCACCCACTTAAAAGCCCATCACCCGTCAAGAACATTAAATGCTGAAGTTAGATACGACAACAGCCATGCCTCGATGACAGAGTAGCAACAACTTTTACAGAAAACAAGGCACCGCTGACGTTAGTGTCATTATTACTTTCCACTGACGGTTACAAGCTACGTGGCCGATCAACTACTTACATGCGCCTCAAAAGCCATACGCCCAGACTGGTTCGTGACTCCTGAAGGTTACGAACCAAAGTCTTCTTATGCGCCCAATTCCAGGCGCATCCTGTCAGATCACTCTCCACCAAATCCGAGATCTTTGAGATACGGACATGTGCCATGTATCCTTTGACTCAGTTGAGTCCACGAAGGGGTGCTAACCACCCAAGGTCTTAGCAATCGAAGAATCCTCTCAGTCGCCATATGTCAGCTCTTCTGCAGCACCACGGTGCAACTGAAAGGATTCAATCCCTGAATCAGGGCCAGCATCAGCCACGTGGCGTTCCCACGACCAGGCGCATCCGACATATGCACGCATGAGCAGCCAGCCTGCAAGCTATAAATAGAGGGATCATTTCCTTCTTCCGGACACACAGAGACAGATACAAACATACACCGTCAAAGACAGAAGTAACCAGATCATCAGAGTTACAGAGACGCACGTCTACTCACAAAGATCAGAATAGACACTCAACGTCTCCTTTCCTCCGCAAGCTCCGGCATCCAGAGCAACCCAGACCTTCATAGAACCTAAAACCGTCGTCAGATCGTCAACGGAGTCAACGCATTACCCCTCGCTCCACCGACATAGGACCCAGATAAAAACAAAAGTGTTCTCCTAGGACTACATCTAAGTCCAACATTGTAACATTCTTCTGTTTGTAATTAAAATTCCAATCAAAGATTTTTAATGGCAAACACATGTATGTTGTTTCTTTCAATAAAATTATATGATTTAGATAAGGTTTTCATGGACCATGATTGTTGGGGGCATGACCTAAGAAGAGTATGACCAACGTAAACTTCGAGGACGAAATTTTTCTAAGGAGGAAGGATTGTAACTACCACTTTTCTAAAATAATATATTTTTGAACTTTTTGTAAATTTGATTATTTTATTGTTATTTAATTGATTAAATTGTGTTAGTGATATAAATTGGTAAAACCATAGAACCACATTGATTATATGACTAGTCATGACCAAAGAAGACTTAGTTAGAAGATTAGACAACTTAAATTTCGTATCAAGTTAGTTAGTTTCAAGTCTAACTAGGAATTAATTTGGTAGTGACTAAACCACTAAGTTAGAATGGGCCCTTCCAAAGAAGGCTTGACATGACAATAGTAAGGGGCCTCTTAGGCAATGACCATGAACCAAACCCTAGCTCAAATCATCTTGGTCGGCCGTATAGCCCCCCTTGCCTATTAATAACACCTATTCATCCCTTCCATTTCATTTCAAACCTTAATTTTAGGAGTTTCCCCCAAATAGCTCCTACATCCATTTTTTATCCAAATTTCCCCCAAACGAACTGTAATCTCTTCCCCTTGAAGAGAGGAAGCCTCTATTGGCTAGTAGGGAGCCTATTGGAACAATTTGACCATTGGAAGTTGAAGGAGATCTTCCTTTGGTTTTATTCCTTGAAAATCCATCTCTCAAGTGGTAAGAGCCTCTAAACACCCTCTAATTTTCCATTCCTTTTTGTAGATGCATTCATTTAGGGTCCCTATTGCATTAGGAATGATTTGGGTCAACTTTGGATTCCTTTGGAGTGCATATCACGAGAGTATCGGATACGTACATCAAGTGTTTGGTGAAATGACTATTAGGGTTTTTGTTACTCTAATTTTAGTTTTAGTTTTGCTTTTCTATTGGCTAGATGTTGTGTTAGCAATGTTAGGTGTCATCTTGTGAATTGGAATGAGATTGATTAGAGTAAAATGATTAAGGGGTTTTGGGTTGTAGTGTTCTGTCACTAGCAGTATTGCGGTCCTTTTAGTTTCTCAAACCAGGATTAACTTAGTGTTCAGGCCTTGCATGACACCCATAGGAGTTCAATCAATGCATTGTGCAGGACAATTTCCATGTTCATATTTTGTTCACTGTGTGGAGATCATTCCATACATTAATTTTCATTGTTCTGTCCATACTAACTACTCTGCCTATTTAAGATCAGTTGATGTCCTACATTATTAAGGATGTCAGACCATTCTTTGTCCTGCTCATCTTAATATTTAGCTACCTTTCCATCTCTTGTTCTATCCCCCATGTTGGTATCAGTCATTACCTTGATCCGTACCCCAAATTAGCCATGTTTTGTCCAAATACATGCATCTGATTACATTCTTGTGTCCTTGTGAGGACAGTAAGTGTATGTTCATACTTCTAAAATTGTCTTGATAGCTTAGCACCTTCAATTCCCTTGAAAGTTGGTACCATTCGATATTTATGTTGTGTGATGCAGACTTTTTGATGTCTAGAGCTCAGGTTCATTGAGACGTGCCAGTAGCTTGAACATTAGAAGTTCATACTACCTGAGTCCTATAAGATTCAGTCCTATTGTACTTGTTTAGCCTCTTTTGTATCAGTCTTAAGTTCCTTTCACTTTAACTTTACAAATTTAGGATCCTAATGTCCAGATATCCTTGTTCCAGTCCAAGAGATCAAGTTCTCTATCCTTTTCGGTCAACAACATATGATTGTATCCATCCATATGTTCTGTCCTATCTTATGATATTTGTCCATATAAGTTAATGTATCATTCCCTAAGATGTCCAAGTTCCTTAGTATGTTATCTGTACTTTTACCTAATTGTCCAGTCATTCACCAAGTATATGTGTCATATCACCTATCCTAATACCAAATTAAGAATTAATGGAAGGCTCGAGCATATACAATATGGGTTCTGCTCATTCATGTTATGTTCTGTCCAGAGCATGGACCAACCCACTAGTTGGTCTGCCTTGTTGAGTTTAGTATGACATCAATTGTTTAGTCCCTTCCATTCATTATTAGTCACATTTCACCAATTGTTCAGTTCCTATAAGGAGAGTTGTCCTGCATACTCATTAGCCTAGCCCTCATTCAATAGTTCATTTCACTGCCCTAATCTAATGCCCAGTCCCATCTTTATGTTTTGATTCTGTATATCTCATAGTCTAGATCCTTATCTTCTCTGTTAACTATTGGTTTGATATGTATATATGACATTTAGTCCTCATCTTGGAGTATCCATCCTTGTGTGGTTCATTAGTTATTCTCATTTGTCATGATATCGGTCTCCATACCCATATGGGATGCCTTAAACCTTAGTGTTAATCCATCCATTCCCTGTACATACCTTAACAAATGCATGCATGATATGGTTCAGTCACTCATGTGTTGCCCTGCTCTTGTGGTATTTATTTCAGTCTCTTTGCTGGGAGTGTCCGACAGCAAGTATTAGTTTCCACATCTTTGGGTTCAGTAGGAAGTTAGTTGTGTCCTTCTTCCCTTCGAAATTGATATGTCCAGTACCTCTATATGTTCAGTTTAGATTATCAACTCTTCCTTCATCCAGTTCCCCTACATATCCTAATCCTACTTTAGAGCTTGCCCTGCCTTCATTTGATCTGACCTGGATTTGGGTTAAAACCATTAGTCACATATGTCCAATCTTAGCCAGTCAACTAATATGAGAAACCTTGGACATTAAATCTGTTCTGTATTCATACATTGCTCAGTAGACACATATATTGTCCACCCATTTGATGTTAGCTCATACCTTCATATTCAACCCTTGTATAGTTTCCTATATTGGTCAGACTAATTTATAGATATTTCTGATCATTCAACTACCATCTTCTTAGAGTAGATTACTCGAGTACCTCTTTCATATCTTGGCTAAAACTTAAATTCATATGTAAAGAGACCATATCACTAAATTTTATTTCAGTCCATACATAACTCTTACACCCTCCTTGCTGCTGTCCTGTAGGGATACATGTTGGTTAGCCCATGTGGGTTTAGTCATTCTCTGTTAGCTCAATTTTCTTGTTCATTCAGAGTATCAGGCCTATGATTGTTCTGTCCATAATGTTCTAGATGTAGATTCCTTAGTTCAATCTTTGGTGTGATATCTCATTTGGTTTTGCAATAGGAGTATCATACAGCCAGGTTTGAGATGAGTCGATCTCTGGGTTATGTATCATTTTAGGATACCTGCATATGCATACCCCCACTAATGGCTTTTTTTATCTTGACATTAGCTTGTTTAGCTCATGCCCTCTTCTCTAGTATCAGTCCTTTTCACTAAGAAAGACAACCTCTAAGTTATTTGTCCAGTCTAGTATCCTGGGGACCTTAACATAACCTATGAATCAACCCATACTACTCTCTATTAAGTTTTAAAATTTTGTCTACATATTTCTACTGTGATTTAGTATGAGATATGATGCCTTGCTCTAATACAGAATATTATTGACCTTTGTATGAGTTAAACCCATATCTTTTCTTGGGTTTAAGCTTATTTTTTGTCCAATGATGTGCCATAGGTTGCAGCCTCTTGCCTTGTTCGGATCTGAACAAATAATGCCAGATCCTTGAACATTTGTAATTGTTCTGCCCTCAAGTTTAGATTTCCCCCTATTTATATTATTGTCCTGCACCCTTAGAGATTAGCCTTTTAACCCATGTTATGTCTATATATTGGCCTGCATTCAATTGACCTGCCCTGCTACCTGGGTTGTCCTACATCCATGAGTTCACACTTAGTTCAGTCCTGAACCTTGGTTCAGACCATTTAAGTTGAACTGCTCCTTTTATTTTAGTTTAGTTAACTCAGTTTATATGTATCAGTTAAGAGAGTTCAATTTTTACCTAGTCTTTTGATCCATTATCTATATATGCATAAAAGTTAGGTTCACACATGAATGAATGTACATATATAATATATGAGAGTATGGCGGTTGTTAGTGAGTTTGGTGGCATCAAATATATATACTATAGAGATAATTAGACCTGTGGTATATATATAAATGTATATATATATATATATATATATATGCATGTCAGTTTAGGCATGTACATATAGGTATATACATATACTAGAGATATGAAGCATGGAGTTTAATGTAGTGTTTGATTTTAAATAGTTTAACCTATATTGGATTGTGACTGTGATGCTACATTGGCCTAGCTAATAGTCCACTTAGCCCAAAACCCTAGACTAGACTAAATAAGACTCGTTTGAACAATGGTTGACCAAATTGACTTTATTGACCTAGAAGTGGCCTAGCAGCATGTAAGTATCATATTTAAACCTGTTATTTAATCTAGAACACTATGTAACATGTAATTCTCATAATAGGTCCTTGTGACTTCAGTTCAGATACCGATACACATCAGTTGCTCAGCATATCAGTCGAGTACATTCTCTATTATTTTTTATTCATAATAGTATCTATATTGCCTGCTCTAGGCTACTTTACTTGATGCTGGCATATTCTTATCATGGACCAGTACTCTATGGATCTTGTCATGAGATGTTATCCCCTTATCGGGTGCATCGGGTATTTCTTGTTCATGTACTTCATCATGTACATCTTGTACTCCTTGTATTTGTATTATTCATGTATACTTATGTGCTCTCATGTACGTTCATGTGCTCTCATGTGCTCTTATGTACACCCATGTTCTCACATGTATTTCATGTATAAACTAACAATCATGTATTCAACATAACCTGATCGGATCCTTGCGTATTGATTGGGGTAGGGTGGAGTAGAAGTGGTTATGTGATTAAATCCCTCTAGTGAATCCATGTACATGTCGATTATGCCTTCACGTATAATCGAGCTACAGTAGAATAATCATGTATAACCTAACCCGATTACATAACCATCTTGTGCTCTGAAACACTTATATTATTTATAGTTCATAGATTCTTTATTCCATTTCATGTACTCAGTTTATGTATCTATATCTCATGTATTCATGTACTTCTCTTTACAGCACGTCATGTACTTTATTCTATTGTTAGTTCTATATTTCCTACCATATTTTGGAACTGCTTTCAGAGTTATGTATTCGCTCCAATCCTGACTAGATATGTTGATAAATTTTACAGGGAACTTGAAGGATCCAGCTGGCCTACAGGAGATGCTAGTAGTGCTTAGACTAGATTGATGGTATATTGTCTGAGTTATTTTAGTTATCTTTCATGAGTTGTATATATAATACTCTACTTTGGGTTGTGATGATTACATTAAAACTTATTTCTTTTCTGGATTGTATTATACTTTGATATCTTTCTATCAAATATGTATCGTGCTGTTATTTCTCTTTAGTTACATTGTGATTGAGTTGTATCCTTCTGAGATTATCCTCCGTTTGGAGAGTATATCTATATTGGACAAGTACATTATATTGTGTTTAGCTTTTGATTGAGACCTAGGACAGCGTTCTACCGTCGATACTACGGCGTAGGCTAGACGTACCCACGGTCTCGTGCCCTTACACTGGGTACGGGTCGTGACACGAAGCCATTCTTCTTTATACCCGAAGCAATTCTGCTTCATCCACTGCAGCTGACATAACTCAGATTCCACAGTGAGAGAAAGGTCTGCTTCTTCGACTTCCTAGATATAGCAACGCTACCTTTGGATCTACTTCTTCGACTTCCTCAATATAGTAGCAATACCCATGTAGAAGATGTAAACACTTCTTTCTCTTCTTTTGAGCACCAAATGGCCTCACTGAAGCCTTCTACCCTGCATGGTTACCGCTGTATGGCATCTTCTGAGTCCTTGAGAGATATCCCATTACTCTCTTTAGAGCTTTCCAAAAATTAAACTTGGATTGTTCATGAACCGACTCGGAATGCCTACAACAAAAGCTATGGCAGGCCTGGTGGTACTTGTAGCCTACATAAAACTCCAGATGATGCTCGTATATACCAACTGTCTGACGCTTCTCCAGGATCTGGCTTTAGCTTTGTTCACACCTGTAAGGAGTATCGATCCCTGGAAGATCCTGATATCCATAGCATGTGAGCAACTTTTCACGTAGTGAGCTTATGACAGAGCAAGCTCAACTTCCATTCGAATTATTTAAATCACTAGATGACTTTCGTATATCCCATGTCCTTTATACTGAATCTGGACGTGAGGAACATCTTTGTTCTATTGACACATCATTATGTCGCCCATTTAGAGACAAATGATGACTCATCTTTCATCAACATACCTCGTGTAATCACACTTAACATTCTCGCTGACTCTGTAGCCTTTTGACCTAGTAACCTGGTCAAACTCTTCGAGCCACAGATTGGAAGCATACTTAAAATTGTATATAGAATTCACCAACTTAAAGACTTTTTCTTTAAGACTATGAACGATAAATCTATCTGGCTGTTGTATGTGAATCTCTTCTGTCATTTTTCTATCCAAAAATATTGTTAGACATCCATTTAATGATAGAACAACTTATGAATAGCAGCTACGGTAATCGTCATCCTGATAGTTGACATCGTAGCTATTAGAGCATATGTGTCAACCTCACTAATCTTCTATTCTTGAGCAAACCCTCCTGGCAACCAGCCTAACCTCGAGCTCATCATCAGTTCCTTCGGCTTTCGTCTTCTTCTTCTCAAAGATTTATTAGAAAATACGAAGGATCTGATGATGAATGCAATGGAGTCAATCTTACCATTGACTCACTTCCTCTAGAAGATCACATCTCTGGTCTTTATCGCCTCATCAGCCAATATATGATAGGTGATAAAGTCATCTTCAAAGTCTTTTGGCCTTCTCAAATGCTTTGCTAACTGCTTAGCAAATACTGGTTCAAGTGTTGTTTCATCAATGACAACCACCTTCTGGACTACTACTTCTTTTGAAGTACTTTGCTTCTTTAGTACCAACAATGTTCTCCAGAACATTTGCGAAAAAATTGTTCTTGTACCTAGCAAACTTATCTTCAAAGAATTCTGCATTACGAGACTCAATGACTTGAAAGATACAATATCAAAGAATCTCCGAACGTAGCTTTCAACAGCTTATCCAGAAGAAGAAAAAAAAAGTCATCTTGGTCCTCGTCCCTGGCTTCTGAAGCATGATATCTAGAAGTTTCAAGCACACCAGACACCCCCACACTTGAATGATATTCAAGTCAAGTCTAATCTTGAACTAGTATTTATAAGAAGCAATGACAGATGTGTTGAATGGTACTTTACTTGAAAATAAATGTAGCCGTAAGCATAATCTATCCCCAGAAGTGTGTTGGAAGACAAGCAATAAAGATAGCATCATCTTTGACAGTGTCTGATCTTCCTCTCTAAAACTCTATTGGATTGGAGATACTACGGAGCAGTCTTTTCAAAGCCAATTCCTTGTTCATAGAAGAACTATACGAATCTGAAAAAGTGATACTATCCACCTTGATCAATCCTGAGCATATAACGATACTACCGATCAGTCGTTTTATAGCAAATTCTATGTTCATTGCAGACCAATACGAATCCAAGAAAACGATAATCTTTGTCTCAATCACTTCTGAGCCACTTGAGTTGTCAATCGGCTAGACATTCAGCTTCGCCCCTGAAGTCCCTGAACTTTTCGAGTCTCTCAAGAAATCGTCTCTGAAGGTATTAATACACTTCAATCCAGTTTCTATAGAGAATTGATGAAAGTCACAGATTTTTGAGTGTATCAACTCCTAAAGATCTATACTTTTAGTATAATCGTCTTAGCAGCCTCCAGATAATCTTCGTCCCATGTAAGAATTTATAATCCTCCACCACCTTACCCCTATATCTAGAGATAAGGTCTAGACTAGCCATCTTGAGTCTTCGATGACATAGCATATGTCCTAGTCTATTCGTCACAACTCAAACTGCACCATCAGCAGAAGTTCGAACATTCGCTTCATACTGGACATCTTTCTAAAGTATGTTCCTGGCAAAGATATCAACATCTTGCCAGCATGAATGTCCATCTTTAAGTCCGTATCAAATAACAGACTTTATGGGATCAGGTCCTCAGAAATAACTGGTACGTGCTACAAGTACACCAGTGTCAGCAACTTTCCGAAAGTCCAAGACTATGACCCCGATCCCTAGATCTTTTGCTAGCATTATGTTTACCATCTAAACCTTCATCATAGTTAGGCTCATCCAAGGTGAACAGCTCCTTGCATGTATGGCTAGATGCACCAGTGTCTACCTACTAGTCAGCTACCATACTAGATGACTCAACCTATGCATTCATAGCAACCTGGTTAGCCTCATCTTGATCTTTCTATTTAGGCTTGGCCCTGCAGTCCTTCTTGAAGTGGCCCTTCTTACCATAGTTGAAGCAAGCCCCATCGCCCTTAGGCTTTTGCTTGAACTGAGCTGACTTCACCTTTAGCTGGTGAGATTCTTTCTTTTTGTTGTAAGAAGCTTTTTGCTTCCTCTTGGAGTCTCCAGCTTGCACCAGATTGGCCTTGGCCATCTGTTTGGACAAGGTGTCCAATTTGTTTTGAGCCCTCAACTCGTCTTCAACATGACTCTAGTGCAAGAGGTGTTCAAGGTCTACCTTTATCTTTTTATAGTGCATGTCCATGATAAAATTGTTCCACCTAGGTGGCAACTTGGCAACAATATCCCCGACGACGAGGGCATCGACCAAGGGCATGCCATTATCTGCCAGTTTCTGACGTAACTTAAGAAATTCCTTGACTTGAGGTAACATCATCTTATAGTCCTCAAATTGCATCCTCCAGACCTTTTCGGTCATGTGGATCTTATTCTTGTTCTCATCTGTCTTGTAGAGATTCTCCATAAACTCCTAGATATCCTTGGCATAGACCGTCTTGCTATATGATTCTGCCAGAGACTCCTCCATTGAGTTCAAGATAAGCAACTTACAGAGGCTGTTATCTCTCCACCACTTGGATTGCAGAGTAGTGCCCTCAGCGACCCTTCAAGCATTTTTACCTTCTAGAATTAAAGCCTCAGGATTAGTCAGCACGTAGTCTACGCGCACGAGTTGAAGATTAAGGCTGACCACTTTCTTCTAGATGTTTATAATGCTCTCTGTCAAACTTCTCAAGTTTGTTAAAACTTGTGTCGAGAAGGTTTACACGGTTGTTCTGCATCGGATCTAAATCTTGCTTTGATATTTTTACTTCCGAAATAGATCTAGATGGAGAGATGATCAGAAACTAGAGATTTTTAGCAAAGACTAGCTCTCTAATTTCCTTAAAGCACTTCGTAGATTCTTGTAAACGAGTTTGCTCTCCAAAAGTACCTGAAGCCACAGAACAAGGAGAAGAAGAAAGAAGGAAGAGAGAAAGGCAGCTCTGCTGGGGTGATGAAGATCACCATTGCTCAAAGCAAGATTCATCTTTGTACGATCTGCTTTCAGGAAGCAGCAAGTTCTCAAAGAACTTATGGAACACTCGTTGGTCAACTATTTGTGACTTGAACGGTCTTCCTAGACACAACAGGCTCCCTTTGCTCTCTTCTTTTATGCATCTTACAAAGGAGGCCAGGGGGCTCTATTTATAGAACGGAGTGAGACTTCACCTTTTCTCTTATCCGATGAGGGACTAAAATACCAATAATCTAAAATAGGGTTTGATATTTTAGATCATCCCACAATCAACATAGTCGTGTTCAAGTCCACGCCTACCCCCGAACTCTTTCATGCATGCATGAGGCATCCTGGAGTCCGTGTCCGAGTCCGAACGATAAAAAGCAATTTGCTTCCTTGGTGGGATTAATCATTTTTCCTTCTAGAAAAATGCTCCCACATGGCACCAACTTGTGCCCTAACAAACCTCATGTGCATACCTCAACATAAGCAAAGCCTTATATTGAGATACTCACCATCTGGTGTAGCCGATGTAGGACTATCTTTCCTAGTCTAAAGGCAAAAACACCAACAAAATCATTATCCTCAAATCTTTATATTTTTTTTTCCTCAGATAAATTATAAATAAGTTCAAAGTCAAAGAGTTTAATGTAGGAATAAAATGTAAAGCGATATACTCTAGAGGGGGGTAAATAGAGTAGGCATCGGAATATTAGCTATTAAAAAATATTAGCAGCAAGATCACAGAAATATATCACAGATATAAGTAAGTAAAAGTAAAGTGCAAAGAGCAAACTCAAATATGATAATGTATATTGTCTCCCGCTTGTGAGGACAGCTAATCTAGTCGAGAGAACTCTAGCTCCCAGTTGAAATCCACTATGGAAAAATCGTAAGTTTTTATACGAAATCCTTGTAACTTCTATAAACACGAGCTTTGATCCAAAACTCTCGACCAACTTCAATTGTAAAGTGTCTTACTTCTATCAAGCCTCTTGATTATAATCACTCTAAACTTATATACCGTACCGCACTGGCAAATCGACTATAGGATTGTAACTGGCTTGGGATTTAAAATTGAAAGCTTAGTTTGGGCTTTGCAAGTGGGCTTATTTTCAAAACGAAAAAGGTATTTTTAAAATGTTTCTTAGGTAACCTATTTGACAGTACGACACGGCTTACCATGTATTCCTAGACTCAATAAAATTTAAAACTACATTGATAATAGAAATACAGACGCAACGATAAATACAGCTCCAAGTTCCAAAGTCTTGAACGGTAGCAGGCACAGGTTGTCTTGTTTGTCCAAGTAGCCCTTATATCGAGAAAGGGTTAGATTAATTATTAAAATTTGGTTCAACCATGACCAATGGGCCAAATATCTCTTCTATTTTGATAATTGACAAACTTTGACCGATATAACAACTTGATCTTGATTTGAACAAAAATATCAAAACGTTTTTGTTTGGTACTGTCTCCTCTTGGAAAATATTATCCTGAGAAAGGTGTTCGATCCTTTTCTCCCCGTTGTCACTAAGCAAAATAATTGCAAAGAGATAAGCTCCCCCGCAATTTATGCTTAAGAAACAAATAGTGAAGAAATGCAGAGATAATATAAAAAATTCATAAGCAGTTTATGATTTGAAGCAGCAGCTAAAAGATAATGCTAAAGATACCAGAAGAGACAATAAATACTAAAATGAAAATGCATAGTAATAAAAAAAGTGTTTCGAATAACCAACTTAGTATCTCAAAAAGTCATAATAGTGCATAAAAGAAAGTAATACTGTCTTAGAATGTAGAAACTTTTCCAAAAACACATAGACATAAACAAAGTCTAAAAAGATAACATCTAGACAAACATTGTAGTGTCTAGATCAAGTCCTCAGCTAAACAGAATCATCGACACCACGATCAGCATCGGCACCATGTCTAGAAGGTCCAGCACCAGAAGTACCAGCTCCATAAGATGGATGTGGGGTAGCACCAGAACCACCGTACCAATCATAAGCGTTACCAGGGTTAAAGTAGTGATGAATTTCTTCATCCTCATAGCAGTAACCAAAGACAGTAGGATCTTGTGGAAGAGAATTGGCATGCTGACCAGTTTGGGGGAAACATAGATCCACAAAGGAATTTGCAAGGGCCTGAAACTGACTGGCATCGTGAAACTCTTGTTCCCACAATGTCTCGGTCACAAACGCTCATAAAAAGTTGTGCTCATCCAGTTGAGCACGCTGCATATCATTCAAATGCAGATATAGGCTCTCAAATGACATAAGATAAGTCTGAGGTTCAGGAGGTGGTAAAGTAGGAGGAGCAAGAGCGACAGAGGCACTACGACGAGATAACTGTAGAAATATATTTTCTCGTACAAGAGGCTTTTTGGTCAATCAATCCATATTTAGGGAATTCAAAATTAGTGATATCGACAAGCGGTTCACCTACGTTTGGAATTTGAAGTATCTTTGCTAAATCGTTATCATTGAATTGAATATCAATGTCGACGACACGGCTTTTCATAAGATAATCATTATCAGCTAGAGTAAAATTGTAGTAAAATAGCCAAATTACATTTATGGTAATAGAAAATGAATGTGTAATAATAACACGCAATCCTACAGCTTCAAAACATAGTTTGTGAGACGGAAAGATCGTCCACTTTATCGGTGCGCCGGGGCAAATATTGTGAAGTGAAAAATGCACATACCATCGCAAAGATTATTCTAGAGTTTCAAAGAAGAACTCATTGAATGTCCTATAGTCCGTTTAGAGAGGCAAAAAGAGAGATCCTTGGATAGGATCAGAAGATGAGACTTCTTCACTAGCCGTCTTCTTTCTCTTGAAAGGATTATTTATTCTAGGCATAACTTTCCAAAAAAATGGAAAGTTTTCTATAAAATTAAAAAAGTTGATAAATGGAGAGATAAAAGAGATTATACCTTCTCAGAATAGAGTATATGGAAGAGGAGGAGACCCTACGCCCGAATCTAAAATTTTGTAGCAAAAATCGAAGTAGTATGGAGGAATCAAAAGTTGAAAAACTAGGGTTTTGGGGTTCTTTCGCGGCTACTGTGCTGCTGGTTCGAGGATGAGGAAGAAAAAATAAAAGTAGGTCCATTCAGATTCTGTTTGAAATACTCGATGTCAATCGAGTTTGCCTGGAACTCTATTAAGGTACTTTGCACAAAATTAAAAAAATGGCACTTTGTATTTATTATTCCTTTCCAATTATTTAATTCCAAAATTAGTAATTTTAAATTTTAATTCATATAATTAAAATTATTTTATGAATTAAATTTTGTTACATAGAGAGTGTCTCAGATTAGCTGTAGGGGTGATGTCCCAGCTAACGGAGGTCCACCGGGGGACGCTTAAGTACCTCTTCACTTTAGCCGTAGCCGAAGTGACAGACAAATCCTTTGTAGGCTTATCTGGAAGACAGTTTTTGTATATTGGAAAATAATTAATGAGATAAAATTATTTAGTATTATTGATATCTAAAATTTCTAATTCTCGACGTAAATAATTGATTCGGTCTTCCTCTAAAGTTTTGTAAAGATGTCAGGTAATTGTTTCTCTGTGTCTAGATATTCCAAACTGATGTCTCCATTTGCTTGATGGTCTTTAAGAAAATGATGTCGAATCTCAATATGCTTAGTGTGGGAGTAACATATAGGATTCTTAGTCTAGTTGATAGTGCTAGTATTGTTACAGAAAATGGTATGTGTGTGTAGTGTAAATCAAAGTCTTCTAGGGTTTGCTTCATGCACAAAATTTGTGCACAACAATGTTCTGCGGCGATATACTTAGCCTCAATAGTTGATAATGCAACAAAATTTTCCTTTTTGCTAAACCAAGAGACTAGAGCCTTCCATGGAAATGACACGTGTCTTTAGTACTACCAATCATACCACAATACTTACGTATGTTGACAGGTTTGCCTTGTTCATCTACATCAAGCCTAGTTGAAGTTGCCATTGGATTGCCAACGGGTTTGACGAATTCCAGATCGAACTTCTTTAGCAAATCTTTTGTGTACTTGGCTTGATTGATGAATGTCCCATTGTTGGTTTGTTTGATTTGCAGTCCAAGGAAGAATTTGATTTCTCCCATCATGCTCATCTCAAACTCATTCTGCATACACTTAGAGAATTCTTAACAGAGAGATTCATTAGTAGATCCAACGATAATATAATCAGCATAAATTTGAATTAAAAGAAGATTTCTATTTAAAGACTTTAGTGTCAACCTTGTCTTTTGAAAAACCATTATCAAGTAGAAAAAAAATTAAAAAGATTGTACCAAGCACGGGGGACTTGTTTCAAACCGTTTAAGACTTTCTTTAACTTGAATACATAATTAGGGTTTTTGAATTCAGTGAAACCTAGATATTGAGCTACATAAACTTCTTCTTTTATGAAATCATTAAGAAAAGCACTCTTTACATCCATTTGAAAAAGTTTGAAGTTATGAAAACATGTAAATGCACATAACATGCGAATGAATTCTAATCTCGCAACAGGGGCATAGGTCTCATCGTAGTCAATACCTTCCTCTTGGTTGCATCCTTGAGCTACGAGTCAAGCCTTGTTACGAGTGACTAAACCATTTTAATTTATTTCGAAATACCCAATGGGTGCCAATGATCGGATGACCAATGGGCTTAAAAATAAGTTCCCAAACTTGATTTTGTTCAAATTGGTTTAGTTTCTCTTGCATAGCATCTAACCGATAGTTATCACTACATGCTTCTTCAATAGTCTTAGGTTTGAGCTTTAAAATAAATACAACATAAGAAGCTGTATCTCTGGTAGAGGAACGAGTACTTACGTCCTGGATGGTCTCACCTATTACCATGTTCTTGGGGTGATCAGCCATAAATTTTATTCTTTTTGGCAGACTTCTAAGGTAGCTGGTTCTGATTTTCGGTTCTGTAGACGTCTTACTTGGTGTACTGATGTCTTCATTATCATCATCATCATTGATCGTCTGTTGGTTTAATTCGTAGAAGGTGACGTTCATTGATTCTTCGATGATCATTGACTTCTTATTGAAGACTCGATACCCTTTACTTTTGGCCGTATAACCTAAGAAGATACTCTTATTGGCCTTTTTGTCAAATTTACCCAAATTATCTTTAGTATTAAGAATAAAACATTTACAACCAAAGATTTTGAAATAAAAAACTGTGGGGGTTCTATCAAACCATAACTCATAGGGAGTCTTCTTCGATTTAGGTCAAATTAGAACCCTATTGAGAACATAAGAAGCTATATTGACAGCTTCTGCCTAAAAATATTTCGGTAGACTAAACTGGTTCAACATTACTCCAGCCATTTCAGATAGAGTTCTATTCCTACGTTCCTCAACTCCATTTTGTTATGCAGTCCTATGGCAGGAGAACTCGTGCAATATTCGTAAGTGTCACAGAATTGCTCAAACTCTGCAATCTTAAATTTACTGCCATGATCACTTCGAATATGAGTGATCATGAATCCTTTCTTATTTTGAACTTTCTTACAAAATGTGACGAATTCAGATAATGCATTATTCTTTCGTGCAAGAAAATATACCCACGTGTATCTAGAGAAATCATCTACTATTACGAATGCTTATAACTTACCACCTAGGCTAACAATTCTACTAGGCCTAAATAAATCCATATACAGTAATTGTAAAGGTATAGTAGTACTTATAGTATTTTTGGACTTAAATGTGGATCTAGTAGCTTTATTTTTTTTGTATTTACTACATACCGTATCCTTCTTGAAGACGATGTTCGGTAAGCCTCGTACCAATTTCGTCGTGGATAATCTTGAAATTGTGTCCATGTTTGAGTCTCATGTGCCATAATTGACTCTCATCGTTCTTAGCGAGTAAGCATCTACCTACTTTGTTAGCATCTTCCAACAAATAGAAAACATATATGTTGTTTTCCCTAATACCTTCAAAGATAGTACTGCCAGTTGAACTATCAACTATAGTACATTTTCTTTGACAAAGTTTATACCATAACTATGGTCAGCTAAATGGCTTATGCTGAGTAGGTTATGTTTTAACTCAGTTACTAGACAGACATCTTTAATCACAGGATAGGGGCCTTACCAATGTTGTCGATACCTACTATATATCCTTTAAAGACGTATCCTTCTTTGACAGTATTGCGAATAGAGAAGCATCACCAGTCATATTCCGTGAGCAACAGCTATCGAGGATCCACTTGCTCCTAGCATGAGTATGGTGCTCCACCTACAAAGAAGTTTGTAGATGAAACTTTTGGAACCCATTTTTTCTAGGATACATATATGTTAGTCTTTGGTATCCATGCACATATATTCAAATCAACTAATTTTCCTACTCTGTATGCAGGTAAGACATGACCAATGGTGCCACAATAGTGACATTTAGCATGCTGAGTGTTAGGTGCAGTGTGTTGTGCATGATTGGTAGGTCTTGATATTCTAGTTGGATAGTTGTAGTAGAATGCATGTCGATTAATCTTCTTGGGCAAAGGTTTGGCTATGTTTGGTCTGACAGTGTTGGGTTTGTCCATGTTCCGATATTTTAGTAATTAATACGTGTTAGGGTAGGAAACAGCAACTTTAGGCTATTTTTCTAATCTAATTTCCAACTTTTTGGAGGTATCAAAAATGTGTTATTGTCAGCTGAATGCATTATTTCTGACTAGTGCATAGTGATGGCTCTTCTTCTCTTAGAGTAAACCTTCCACAAGTTTAGCAATAGTCTTATCTTTTTTCTCGGATAAACGTGTAGTCTCGTATAGTTGCAGTTTGACAGAAGAAAGCTCACCAGTCTCACTAGGGTTTTCATTATTTCTAACTCAACTAGTAAGTGGATAAATCTTCCTATTTCACCTTTGTACTCTTTGAGTACCTTCTTAGAGTTTTGGTGTTTGCTAAGCAGTTTTCTGTAGTCATCTAAGATATCACTAAAAGCTTCACCTAACTGTTCAAAAGTAAAATCATCATATGTATCAAACAGGGGATTTGAGTTTACCTGATCATATGCCATCAAGCATACATTTGCAGCGTCGTCTGATTGTTCATCTTCTGAATCACTGGCTTCACTTTTATGCCAAATGCTTGTGTTGGCATACCTTCTGGAAGTAGAATTCTTAAAGTAACTCTTTTCATACTTGTTGCCTTTCTTGGTTGATGATGATGTTGTCGGACAGTCCTTCTTGATGTGTCCTTTCTTCTTGCAACCGTAGAAGATTGGATCTTCTTCATTGTTGTTGTTATTGATATTGTGTTTCTTCGTTCTTCGATTGAACCTCATGAACTTCTTGAATTTTTAACTAAGAGAGCTTGATCCTCAGTGTCAGAATTACTATCGTCAGATCTTTTTCGACGGTTCTTCGTTGTTGAGCTTTGAAGGTGATTAATTTTTCCTTTGGTGCGGCATCTTCAAAGTCTTGAAGTTTCAACACGTGAGTGGGTAGCTTGCCCATGAGCGTTTCAAGGGACATGGTAGTGAGGTCGTTTCCTTCAACGATCGTCGTAGCCTTCGAAATCCAGTTTTTTGTGAGAGCTCGCAGCACCATGTGAATCTTCTCATGGTTACTGTACTCCTTGCCTAGGAAGGGCAAAGGATTTATAATATCCAGGATTCTTGTCAACATTTGTGTAACGGATTCGTTTGGTTTCATCTTGAATGCCTCATATTCTTGTGTAAGTCTACTGATCTTCGACTCATTGACTTGCGTCATGCCTTCTTGTGTAACTTCGAGAACTTTCCATACCTTATTAGATATTGTACATGTTGACACCTTATTGAATTCAGTCATGTCTAAAGCATAAAATAAGGCATTAATAGCACGTGCAGCAAGACTGGCTTCTTTCTTTTCAGAATTAGTATACTTGTCATGTGCTTTTTCAACCAAATTTTCGTCAATAAGAACACGTGGAGGCTTTTTATGGTCGTCAACTACAATTGACCAAAAGGCAAAATCTAAAAATTTCAAAAAGAAACTCATATGTGTTTTCTCGTAAGTATAGTTGATACCATCAAACAATAGGAGTCTGTTTGTGGCTTGGCCTTCAGTAATGAATTTCACAGTTGCCATATGTGATATAGTGATCTATGTAACAACAGTTATATATATAAAAATAATAATAACAATGTTACCTCGCTTTACCTGTATAACACGCTCTGCTACCAATTTGTATGAACAAAATACAAAGCGATATACTCTAGAGTGGGGTGAATAAACTAGGTAGCAGAATATTAGCTACTAAAATATGTTAGCAGCAAGATCAAAAAAATATATTATAGATATGAATAAGTAAAAATAAAGTGCAAAGAGCAAACTCAAATAGGCGATGTATACTGGTCTTCCTCTTGTAAGGACTAATCCAGTCGAGAGAACTCTAGTCCCGGTTGAAATCCACTATGGAAAAACCGTAAGTTTTCATACAAAGTCCTTGCAACTTCTACAAATGCGAGCTTTAATCCGAAATACTCGACAAACTTCAATTGTGAAGTATCTTACTTCTATCAAGCCTTTTGATTACAATCACTCTGAACTTCTAGACCATACCACTCTGAACTTCAATGAGATAATCTCGACATATAGCCGTTGCATCCGTAACTATGGGAAGACTGAGTTTAAAAATCAAACGCTCATGGGACCAAACTCGGGCCGAATTTGGGGCAAATTCACTCTAAATTCTGTTGGTCCAGAATTGGTTTGGTTTTGGGTTTGCAACTCAAGTTTTGGACTTTTGAAAAGTCAAGCAGTTAGGAGGTAGTTTGGGCTTTGTGAGTGGGCTTGTTTTAAAAACAAAAAAGGTATTTTGAAAATGTTTCTTGGGTAGCCTATTTGCCAGTACGACGTGGTTTACAATGTATTCCTAGACTCAATAAAAATACAAAAGTATATTGATAATAGAAATACATATACGACGATAAATACAGTTAAAAGTTCCAAAATCTTGAAAGGTAGCAGGCACAGGCTATCGCTGTTCATCCAAGTAGCCCTTATATCAAGACAAGGTTAGATCAATTATTAAAATCTTGTTCAACCATGACCAATGGGCCAACATTTAAATCTTTCAATCATATTTTACGTGATTGCCTTCTTAAGCACCATATAAGAGTCACCTTCAAAATATAAGATTCAAACTATAATTTAAATATGACAGTATAACTTCTATCCAACTTAGAAAATACTAATCTTCCATTCACGACTACATCCTTAAGAAAATTTACTCAAATCATTTGATAGTGCTAATCAATCCTTAAAATATTTTTATACCTTCATAACTTAAATATTCCTGTAATATATCTTTAATCGACAAGATAACCTATGTAACACTGTAATTGACCTATGAGATATATATTAATGCTATTCATCTATCTAACCTCCATCAAGCACAAGAATATAAGATTTACGTGGAAGAGAGATCAAGCAAGATGCAAATCAAGCAGTCAAATGAGAGTTCGGAATGAAAACAAGAAAAGTGATCAAGTATGTAGATGAGATCCTAAACTCTAATATTTTATGCAGGCTTGTTCAGTACAGTAACGTATCTGAAATAATATTTTCTTGGCCTGCATGGGCTACCAAAAAACACACGCAACATCCCAGTCCCAAAATATGTAGGACTAGGATACGTACATGCTAGCTGTATTTATACGCTGACCACTCCAATGTATGGAAATCTATGTATATACACATAAACTGCAATATAAGAGCTTCAACTTATAATAAATATGTCATGGTCACAGCCAATATTAAATCCCATCCACAACAACAATTAAATAAATTAACTAACCAACTATATTAATTGAAATATAAGATAAAATATTTGCTAGGTAGAGACAAATACAGTACCAAGTGATTGAATAAAAAGTAGAATAAATGAATATAAAATAATAAATCCACTATCAAAGAAACGATCATACGGTCTGCAAAGGAAGTCTATTTTGGGTCGTACTCCTCGAGATCCTGTCGATCTTCTATACCTGAAGAGATTATCAGGTCCTCAGGGGACATAGCAAGATACATAAAATATTCCTTTCTAACAGTAAATAACATGCATAAATAATAACCAACAAAGAAACAAAGATTACTAAGTAACAATGATACATGCATCCAAGAAAGGAAACAAAATAACCAAGCAACAACTTTACAAGCATGCAAGAACAACAACGCATAAATGAACTGCTGGAAAGAAAACAGGTAACAAATGCCATGTTTCTAGGTGAATGCATGGCAAAAAGTCAAACAAATAATCAATCGCCCATGTGTTGACTCTTAGGTTTGAACAACAGCCAACCCTCGTCCATGTGTGGACTCTCAAGTTAGCTCAAGCAATCGACCCTCGCCCCTACGTGGACTCTCAGATTAAGAAAATCTAAAATAGGAATAGAAAATAGTCAACCCTTGCCCCTAGTGTGGACTTTTGGGTTTGATAAAAATTAAAATAGGAATAGCAGTTAAGCTATTACGCACTCATTCTTTCCACTCCCTGGGATACGATACGACTCAGCCAAGGTACAAGTGAGAACAAATCTAGTATGACTACAATGTCGAAACATAAACAAAGATTATATATCAACGAGACAGCTAAACTAGTATGCAAAATATGAGATGTAACACATATGAACAAATCAACAAAAGAAAACTGGATAATAACATGTAACAAAGGAAAAGAAATACAAGCATGTAAAGATACCGTAAGAAGGCAAGGTATATCATTACCTGGAGTTTGTACGACGATCTAACATTGTTCAAATTAGTTCAAATAGCCAGGGTCGATATAAAGAAGCCCGGATTCGTAAAGAAATAAGAAACGTACGATTAGCCACAGTCAAGATGTTGATCGAAGCAAATTTGTATAAATATTACATATAACTATTTTAGAAAATATCTATTATATTTGGAACTATATTTTAATAGTCAAAATATTTTTGTTAAATATTAAAAAATGTAGAAAAAATATTTTAGGGCTAAAACTCCTAATTTGTCAAAATATAATTTTAGGTTAAAAACCATATTTTAATAGATAAAAAAATAATCTTAATAATTTATTTAGGATTTCTAAACCCACTTAGAAAATAGATATAGGGTCCAAGTTCAATATTATATATATATATATATATATATATATATATATATATATATATATATATATATATATATATATATATACCATTACTAGGTAGTAACTAAATATTTATATAGGCACAAAATAAAATTTTAAAATTTAAAATAATTTCTAAAAAAAATTGTTATATAGATTTTCGTGTCAGCTTTTTAAAACATCAATCAAATCTCGAAACCGAGTTCGAGATCTCCTAGAATCTCGAAAACAGTACGACACATCAATTTTTGGACAACTAGCACTAAAAAACATTTTATAGAAAAATATATTACAAATTTGCTAACATAAATTATATATTATCGAAATTAACCTTAATACAATTCGAACAAAAAAAACTGGAGGTGAAACAGAGTTCGAAGCTAGTCGCAACAACTTTGCAAAGTTACTAGCTTCTGAAAAACGAGGCTGCATTTTATGACGAATTTTTGGGCCATTTTGGACAAAAAAGAGAGAAAATTTGGAGAAGAAAAATATGAGAGATGTTTTTATTTCATAGGTTCAATAGGTATGTATAATCGGGTAGCAATTAGTTAATTAGGATATGATTAGAATTCAATCAATATAGATATGATTAGGATTAGTTTAAAATAAAAATAATTTAAATAAATAGTTATAATTCCAATAGGATTATAATTTCTAATGGATATATCTACCACTTAATTTAAATTAAATAAATTTAAAAACTAGATAATCAAATCGTAATCCAATAATTGATCACCATAAAAATTTAAAATAAAAGTTTATATCATCGCAATAATTTAAAGCATATTCGATTCTTATCAAAGTAATTTAAAGTATATTTGTATAAATCCAAATTTTATTCAAAAATAGTTTGGAAAATATTTTTATTGTTTAAATATCTTTATATCTTCAAATTTAATTTTGAAATGAATCTTTTTAAAATAATAAGATAATATTTCAAATAATAATTTTTTAAGAAGAATTATTTTTATTAAATCTAACTAGTATTTTCAAACCATTAAATTTTAGCTAGTTTTCAAATATAGAAAACAACATAATATTCTTTACAATGTTTCAAATAGAATTTATTTTCTAAGTACAAAATAATAAATTTAAATAAAAAAATACAATTTTGAAAGTCGAAAAAACATGGGATAAAAAATTCTATAGGTAGATTTTATATATGTACATATATTTAGTTATTCGAATAAAACTTCATAAAGTAATCCATATGCTGTATATATACTCAATATATGCCATAGTTCGGACTCGAACCCATTTTTCAACATCCCTTTAGAACCACCCTCGCCATTCGAGTGGACAGATTCGAACAACGGAAGGATTGTTAGGACTCCAACCCATTTTTCAAGTAAGTACCCCATCCATTTTGTTTTCGAAACTTGTAAAATTAGTTCTAGGATATCCATGACATGTTGTGTAGATACCCTAATCACTTAACTAAAACATGTATTTAAATATTATTCTTGATGGTTACATAATTCTTGAATTTAAATATTGTATGTTACATATGTGTCTTGTGACCAAAATATGCATGTTCACCTTTCCAAATTTTGTGAAGGACTTGTAATCTCTTTAACCCATGTAGTAACCTATGAAAAAAATGAATTACTACATTTAAATTTGGTTTTTATGGCACAAAAATAGTGTATTAAAATCTGAATTCAGTTTTGGGTTTTCTACTTGTCGGACATGAAACTTGTCCGGTTATGCTTAGTTTCATGCGTAGTATGGCCCTAGAACTTTACATATCATATAGTACATGTTTTAGATTTATTTTCTTAGTTTGAAACCCAATTATTTATTATATAATTCTGTTTATATATTTATGTATACTAGGCTCACGTACGTGACACCGAAATGGACAGTTGAACCTAGAAAAGACTAGTTTCGATGTAGGAATTGGCCCAAAATTTTTATAGGTTAGTGCCAACGTTGTTTCCTTAAAAATAACCTTAAAATCATATTTATTATATATTTTAATATTCTTTTTTTTTTGGTATATAGTTTGGTACAAGTTTATTAGAAATTGTACGTACGCGACCTAGACAACCAATATTTGAATATGGTCATATTTTTTGCATTTATTTAAGGTAAATGTGACTTCAATAATTTTATAAAATATCAAATATTAGTTTTTTGCATTTATTTTGCTGCCTACTCTATTCACCCCCCCCTAGAGTATTCTGCTTTATGATTTCGTTCCTACAATTGGTATCAGAGCGGGTTATACAGGTAAAGCAAGGTAAAACTGCAGTTATATTCAGTTATTTTTCAATTGTTATATAGATCACAGTATTACACATGGCAACGTTAAAATTCACAACTGAAGGCCAAGCCACAAACATACCTCCACTGTTTGACGGCACAAACTGCACTTATTGGAAAATACGGATGAGTTTCTTCTTAAAATTTTTTGATTTTGACTTATGGTCTATAGTTATTGATGGCTACAAAAAGCCTCCTCGTATTAATGTTGATGGAGTTTTAGTTGAAAAACCACATGATAAATATACGGAGGATGAAAAAAAAAGGCCAGTCTTGACGTACGTGCTATTAACGCTTTATTTTGTGCTTTAGACAGAACTGAATTCAACAGGGTGTCGACTTGCACAACATCAAATGAAGTATGCAAACTTCTCGAAGTAACCCACGAAGGAACAACACAAGTCAAGGAGTCAAAAATCAGCAGACTTACTCAAGAGTACGAGGCTTTCAAAATGAAGCCAAGTGAATCTGTCACTCAGATATTTACGAGATTCTTAGATATTGTAAATCCTTTGTCTTCATTAGGCAAGGAATACAGTAACCATGAGAAGATTCAAAAACTTCTACGAGCTCTCACAAAGAACTGGATTCCAAAGGCTACAGCAATCATTGAAGGAAACGACCTCTCAACAATGTCTCTGGAAACACTCTTGGGTAAGCTACTCACTCACAAGTTAGAACTTCAAGAATTTGAAGATGCTACACCAAAGAAGAAATCAGAAAAGTCGATCGCTCTCCAGACTCAACATAGAAGAATTGTCGAAGATGATTCTGATGACAGCGACTCTGACTCTGAAGATCAAGCTCTTCTGGTAAAAAATTCAAGAATTTCATTAGATTCAACAGAAGAACAAAAGATAGCAACAACAACAACAACGAGGAAGATCCTATTTGCTACGGATGTAAGAAGAAAGGACATATGAAGAAAGAATGTCCAACAGTATCATCATCAACAAAAAAAAGTAGCAAATATGACAAAGGCTACCTGAAAAGATCTACATCAAGGAAGTACGCCAATACAAGCATATGGCATGAAAGCGAAGCCAGCAATTCAGAAGACGAATAATCAGATGATGCTGCAAATGTATGCTTGATAGCTCGCGATCAGGTAATCACTAATCCTCTGTTTGATCCCTATAATGACTTCACCTTTGAGCAACTAGGAGAGGCTTTCAGTGACCTGTTAAATGACAACAGGAAACTGCATAGTAAATATGAAAACTCTAAGAAGGTACTCAAAGAGTACAAAGGTGAGATAGAAAGACTTACCAACCAATTAGCTGATGTTAGAAATAATGACTCTTCTATTGAGTCTAGTGAGCTTTCATCTATTGAGCTGTTGTTACACGAGACTATCAAGTTATCTGAAGAAAAAGACCAAACTATCATCTAGCTAAAGGAAGACCTATCAAAGGAGAGAAAGAATCTCCAATATGTACAAGTCAGAATGGAAACACTTATATCTGACTATACTATATTATATGACACCTCCAAAAAGTTGGAAATTAGTTTAGGAAAATGACCTGAAGTTGTTGCTTCCTATTCTAACACATGTCAATTATCGAATCATCGGAACACATCCAAACCAAACACTGTCAGACCAAACCATACCAAACCTATATCCAAGAAGACCAATAGGCATGCATTCTTCTATACTAGAAAACCAAAACTTACCAATCATGCACCTCACACAACTTTCAACACTCAACATGCAAAATGTCATTATTGTGGCCTCATTGGTCATATATCCTCTGCATGTAGAATTAGAAAGTAGATTTAAATGTTTATGCATGGATACCAAAAACTAACCAGTTAGGACCCTACAAGAAATGGGTACCAAGAGTTTCATCAGTAAATTGTTTTATAGGTGTGTCACTACCACATTTCTAGTTTGGAGGTATTTTTGTCATTTTTGAATTATTTGAATTTAATATATATTTTATTGGAATTTAATATAATTAATAGGATGGTATGATTTAAATATTAATTAATCAATTGCCTTGTGTTGTGTCAGCCCTAACCTAGATTAGTCCTAGTTAGTCATGGTTAGACTAAGTTAGATTTGGGATTGGTCATGGTTAGTCATGGCTAGTCATGATTTGTGATTTTGGCTAGTCATTAGTCATATTGATTTACTTAAGACTAGTGATAGGCTACCTAGGTTTCATCTAGCCATTGATTTGTCTGGATTGATGGAGAACCCTTGGATCAACCCTAACCCTAGATTTTAGGGCAGCTATCCTTGGGATTCCCCCTATTTAATCCCTCCCAAAAATCTTTGCCTCTTTTATTCATTTTTTTATTTCTCAAGAACAAGGTTAGCTCCAATTTCATTCATTCTTAACTTCTCTATTTCTCATCCTTTTTCAACCAAACTTCTTGTATTGTAACCTAACCATCACCCTCTTGCTGTCCACGGAGGTAGAGGACTGTTTTGGGGATCTATTTGTGCTCGGGCTACAGTAGAAGAGGACTGTTCAGTGAGTTTTTGAGCTAGAGGAGAAACCCATTAGTAATCTCTTAAACCCTATCTAAACTATTAATTTATCGTCATAGATGCATAGACCTAGGTCTCCTCTAGATTCGGGCAGGATCTGAACCCAAACTGTGTCGGATACGTGTCCGTATCGGACACGTATCAGTAGGCTAATAACGTGTTCGACCTATGTCTCAATGGGTTGATTCTTGCTGTTTTCAAAATATTTTTGAATGGAAATTATGATTTTTATTGGCTTATTGATTTATTATTGACTGAGATTGTTTTCGTGTCTTGTTGTGTCGTGATGGCATGTTGGATACGCTGTGCATACACTGCACTGGCACCCCACGTTTTTGTCCTGCTACTGGAGTGTCCAACAGGACACGACACGAAGTCTTTGGACTTAAGATTTGGCTCGAACCTAGGGGCTAGGACTGACCTAAGGTTCCCCAAGTTTTGTTGGGTTTTGTCTAGATTCGAGGAAGATACTTGAGGATCCATGGCTCGACTGAACTGACTGTTCAGTCTAGTTTGGTTTTGTTTGGGGTTCCTTAGGTTTTGGACACTGTTGTGTCCAATTTGTGGACACTATTATCATCCAGGGACACGAGCACACACTGAGTATTAATTACCAACCTAAATTCTATAAATTAATTGTTAACTTGAATGTGGAAAGGGAACTTCCCTATTTGACTGATATTGTGGTGTATCAGTGAGTTAATGAGCCTGTTCTTCATTTTCAATATATTTTAATATGAATAGATAACATGTTGGGGTTGGGTTCAATGTGTTCGTGAATGTTGTATGGTATTTTAGAATCGATTCTTGGTGTCCTGATACCTGTTCTATCACTGAGTAACCAAAGTGAATTTCCAGTTTTGATTTTTAAACCTACATATTGATATGTTAGATTGCTGTACATTAGACATCATGCCAGGATTCAATTCTTGGTATTAGTGGGTTAACTAGATTCAAAATTCATATGGGATTGAGTCTCATGACTGATACACCCCTGTTAACTAAATCACTGTTCTTTATTTTTTTAATATGTATTTTACTGTTTAATAATGTGAGATGGTTAAATTGATTTGCTTACTTGTGAAGGGTAGGTGATTATGTTAGTTGTGTTGGTGTGGAGGAATGGGTCGTTGATATGGTTTTTCCTATTTAATGTTCATTTGGTTTTTAGACCCTAAATTGATCTTCTAATTCCTGAAATCTGAGATCAATTGCCAATGTATAAAACCTGAGTTCATAAATTCCTGTACACTGAAACCAACTCACTAAGACACATGACACTGAACACCTAAGACCCTGTTTGAACAACTGAGAACTCACCTCTATGACATAAACCTGGGAATTGAATTCCTGGGAACTTGTTTACTGTTAGCTAAACACAATTCCTGGGATTAAACACCCTGAACAAACCTGGGAACTACCTGGGTTCACCCTTAAACCTGAGAATTTAGTACAATGTTGCACTGCTATGTACCATATGCACCATTGACCCACACAAATTGGGATTATATTGTACACACTGCTTTGAGTTTATGTACATTGTTTTAATCTTGAATTCCTGATTACATTCATTGACTCACACTTTCATTACACCCCTAAGTTAATTCCTATACACAGGACATATGCACCTGTACGCTGTCTTCATTTCCTGAACACCTAGACCTATAAATTGTTTCCTGAACTAATACACTACTACCTATTATAAAACCTGTGAAGGACAGTACACCCTCACAACACCATTCCACACACACATGAACATGCCAAACACATTCCTGTACACAGGTACACTCACACACACATATGCCTCACACAAATCTAACATACATACACACACACATTTGCCTATTTACATAGCTCTTTCTCTCTCTCTAAGTGTATGTATAATTACATGTGTAGCTAATGTGTGAATATATATAGTGTTTAGTTAAGATTCATATGGTATACATATATGTGTATATAGAGATATATATATATGAGTGCTTGGCCTATATGTCATATGGCTTGTATTTAGCTCATGGCCCATATGTGATTGTGATTCAATATAGGTATAGTCTATGTAGATAATGTGTACATTGATATACGGCCTAGTGTATAGCTATTTGCCTATGGAATAGGGCCTATAACCTAGATGACATAGCCTAGGGTACTCATGGGTGGGTTGTGTGTATGAAAAACACACGTGTAATACCCTATAGACTAGTGTATGGTGTGTACTAGCTAAGGTAGACTGTTTAGGCCTAGTTAGACTTCTCTGACTCTAGATTGACCTGGTTGACCTAACTTTGACCATTTAGTTGACTGATGTTGACTAGGGTTGACTTTGGTCTAGGATTAACCTAATATCTTGTAGACTGCACCATAGTATCTTATTTTATTAGCTGGACATGTTGTGATTTGTGTTGTTCTAATTAGGAGCCAGACACCACTCCTCAGGCAGTATTTTCTTTTGGACATTCAGGATATCAGGCGAGTACATTCTCTGACCGTTTTATACTTGCTAGGAGTATTTTCTTGCTCTAGATTATTTTACTTGATGCTGACACGATGGAAACACGGATTAGTACTATATGGATCTTTTCATACGATGTTATCCCCCTCGGGAGTATCAGATACATCATGTCACGTGCATTTCACTTGCATTATGTACTCTTGTGCTTTCACTTTACATGTGTACTCTCGTGATTCATGTACTCTCATGATCACGGAGCCCCTATGTTCTATTCATGTGCACCCATTATGGGCCCCCATGTGAATATCATGTGCAATAACATAACTTGAACGGATCTTTGTGTATTGATTGGGGTACGGGGGAGTATAAATAGTCATGTGGATAATTTTCAAAGTAGTGTAGTCATGTGCGACCTTTCATGTTTATTATCAAGCCGTTCACATGTCTAGCTTGTACTCTAAATCACTAGTTCACTGTAGCTCTTTACTTATAGTAGATATTTCATTACAGTCTTCTCTTTTTACTCATGTATTCTCTTCAGCGTTTCATGTATCTTACTCTATTGCCTGTATTATATTACTGTCATGATATGAACTACGTAAGATGTACTGTGCTCGCTCTAGTCCTGACTGGACCTGTTGAAATTTTACAGATGACTTTGAGGAGCAGTGTCCCACTTATTACGGAGCAGGCTTAGATGACACACTTGAGCTGGACTCTCAGGAGGACCCAGCACTTGCTGAGGACACTACCCCTATAGACTAGGCTAGTTAGCTAGGCTAGTTCTATTTATTTTCATGTTATAATATATTGTATATATGGGAGTTGTACTCTGGATTTGGATATGTTTATCTTAGTTTCAGCTATCTCTCTGTTTTGTATTATCATCTGTGGATTCTGAGTTTATCTATTCTATCATTTTAATACTATCTTCTTTAGCTGTGATTGAGTTGTACTTATTTATGTCACCTCCATTCGGAGTGTATAAACTGTACAGGTAACTTATAAACTGTTAGATGTATGTGACCTAGGACAGCGTCTACCGCCGATACTGCGGCGTAGGCTAGACGTAACTACGTCTCGTGCCCTTACACTGGGTGCGGGTCATGACACGTTTTTAGTGGTGGCCCATGCAGGTCTAGATTAGAAATGCAGTAGTATTTGAACTAGAGTATCACTGCAGCCTGCAGTAGGATTTAGAAATTTTGGAGGTACTCAATCACATTAGGAAAAACTCTTTATCCAATTCTATATATCTAAATTTTGCTGCTTATTGTCTTCCTTTGAATTTAAACTGTCCTCTTTTGCTATTTTGACTCATTTTCAGCAATTGTTTCTTTTTGATCCGTATCACCAGGATGGTTGAGACGAGATCACATCGCCAGGGGGACGCCGATGAGAGGTCTGCCACCTCTCATACTGAGCAGCCAGTCCCCGGGACCGCAACCCTAGTCATGCCAGCTGGGGTAGGCGTTTTAGCTACTTTCGGAGGAGTACCTCCACCTGCGGCATATGGGCCGAGTCCGGTGATTCCGGAGGTGTTTCAGCAGCAGCAGCCGCCTTCGGGGACTGTTGACGCAGTTCAGCTGTTCACGTTCTTTCGGCAGTCCATGGAGGACCAGCAGCAGGAGAGGCAGACAATGGAGTTTAGTCGGGGCATTGATCTGGCCGTGACTAAAGTGGAGAGAGAAGTAGCTCAGCCAGCGGCAGTCCAGCAGCCGTACCTTCCGAGGGAGAAGGAAATCCAGGATTTTCAGAAGATGCACCCGAGGGACTTCCGAGGGACAGAAGGGATCCTGTATGCCGATGAGTGGATAGAGCACATGAAGGAGATATTCAGATTGGCTGAGATTCTAACGAGGATTCAGATTGATGCAGCGGGCAGCATGATGCAGGATCTGGCCCGCACATGGTACCAGATTGACCCACGGGTTCGTACTCCGGGGCAGACTTGGGCAGCGTTTAAAATCTGTTAAAGAAGAAGTTCTTTCCGAATGCAGCGCTAGGAGCCCTCGAGACTCAGTTCGAGGCCCTAGTACAGGGGAGCCAGTCTGTGGAGGAGTACGCAAGGGAGTTCCACCGTTTGGGCAGATTTGTGGAGGGACTGTCCGAGGCAACGAAGGCCCGAAGATTCAGGAAGGGATTGGTAAAGGAGGTCAAGTCCTATACCAAGAGTGCTCGCAGCGCTACCTTTGAGGAGATCCTAGTGGATGCATTAGCCGCGGAGGATGATCTTGAGCTTAGGCTCAAGAGGGGACGAGACATCCAGGGAGCTGGTGGTAGCGGAGGACCAGCCAAGAGGCTACACTTTCAGTAGCAGCACCAGCAGCACCACCAACAGCAGAGGTTCCAGCCGCAGTAGTTTCAGCAGTCGAGGCATCAGCCAGTGCAGCATCAACAGCCTAGGCAGCAGCAGCAGGGCCCTAGGCAGCAGCCAGTCAGTTGTGGCTTCTGCAAGAAGCCGGGGCACGGATGGACTGAGTACAGAAAGAGGCTGGAGAAGTGCCTTATGTGTGAATCGTCAGAGTATCAGTTGAGGGATTGTTCCCTCTTTGCGAGCAGGGCAGCTCAGGAAGCCAGAGCCAAGGCTCTAGAGGGGACCGTAGAAGGGACCGTTGCCGACTCAGCAGCAGCAATTCGTACAGCACCAGCAGCAGGCCAGGGGAGGCCAGCAGGGGCGAGCCTTCGCCATGGCGGCCGAGGATGTAGAGGCCATAGGAGAGCTGATTGCAGGTTCGGTTCTTCTCGACTCCATTCCAGCTTTTGTACTGTTTGATTCCGGGGCTTTCCACAGTTTCGTATTAGTATCTTTTGCTATTAGACATGACCTAGTATCTGAATCATTGCCTAGGACCTACAAGATCACGACCGGGGGTGGAGTTATCTGCATGAGTGATGTTTGCAAAGGACGGAGTGTCATTTTGGGAGGCCGAGAGTTAAATGTGAGCCTGCTCATCATGCCACTACCGAACTACGATATCGTATTAGGTATGGACTAGTTGAGCAGGCACCATGCCAACCTTGATTGCCGAGGGGGTAGAGTTTTATTTAGAATACCAGGAGAGCCAGAGTTCGAGTACACCCGACGACAGGCAGAGCAGGACGGAGGACTTTTCTGTGGAGCTTCAGTTGAGGAGCAGGCGGCTCCACATCCCTTGATCGCAGAGTTCATAGACGTCTTCCCGAAGGAGTTGCCAGGGCTTCAACGGACAGAGATGTAGAGTTTTTGATAGATTTGGTTCCCAGCGCGGAGCCGATTTTTTAGCATGTCTATCGAGTGAACAACAGTGAGTTGGCAGAGCTGAAGAGGCAAGTGGATGAGCTGCATGACAAGGGCTTCATCCGATTGAGTTCTTCACCTTGGGGTGCACCCGTACTATTTCTACCCAAGAAGGATGGGTCGGTACGGATGTGTATCGACTACAGGGCACTCAACAACCTGACGATCAAGAACAGATACCTACTGACACAGATCGATGATCTCTTTGATCAGTTGAGCAGAGCTCAGGTTTTCTCCAAGATTGATTTGAGGTCAGGTTATCACCGGGTGAATGTGAAGAGGGACGATATTTCAAAGACCGCTTTCAGGATGCGGTACGGACAGTTTGAGTTTTTGGTTATGCCGTTTGGGCTAACCAATGCACCAGTAGTATTTATGAACTTAATGAACAAGGTGTTCCACCAGTACTTGGACAAGTTCGTGGTGGTGTTCATTGATGATATTCTGGTGTATTCCAAGACTGAGGAGGAACACGAGGAGCACTTGAGGGTGGTTCTGGAGACACTCAGGAGGGAGAGGATGTATGGAAAGCTCTCGAAGTACGAGTTCTTCCTGGATAGAGTTGACTTCTTGGGTCATGTGGTGACTGGAGATGGGATCTCAGTGGACCCGAAGAAGATCGCAGCAGTTGAGGCTTGGGAAGCGTCGACTTCAGTGGCAGAGATCAGGAGCTTCTTGAGACTGGCAGGATACTACAGGAGGTTCGTGCAGGATTTCTCCCGGATTGTAGAGCCGTTGACTGGGCTGACCCGGAAGGATGCTGAGTATGTTTGGTCAGAGGAGTGTCAGGCAGCTTTTGATGAGTTGAAGAAGCGGCTTACGACAGCTCCGGTTCTGACATTGCCGTCTGGTTCAGGAGGGTTCACTATCTATAGTGACGCTTCAGGAAAGGGGCTGGGTTGTGTCTTGCAGCAACATGGGAAGGTGATTGCCTATGCTTCCAGGCAGTTACGTTCCCATGAGAAGAACTACCCTACCCACGACCTGGAGTTGGTAGCAGTGATATTTGCTCTGAAGTTGTGGAAGCACTACCTATATGGAGAGAGGGTAGAGATCTTCACAGATCACAAGAGCCTAAAGTATGTGTTTACACAGAAAGAGCTCAACATAAGGCAGCGCAGATGGTTAGAGCTGATGAAGGACTTCGACATATCACTTCAGTATCACCCAGGAAAGGCCAACGTGGTTGTCGATGCCTTGAGTAGGTATCCGACAGCCATGTGTTTGACCATGGACCGTCATTTGCTTGCTGATTTAGAGAGCCTGCGAATTGAGGTGATCGTGTCCGGAGTTCAGATGCAGATATGGGGCCTGCAGACTCAGTCAGACTTGGTGGAGAGGATCAAGTTGACACAGTTTGAGGACGATGCTCTGCGGTGTCTCCGAAAGCAGGTTCGAGCAGGGCTGGTGGATGGCGAGTTTTCTATTACAGAGGATGGTGCCTTGAGGCACAGTTCCAGGTTATGTGTGCCCAGCGGAGAGCTCAGGGAGCAAGTTTTGCAGGAGGCCCACAGATCTCAGTACTCTTTACATCCTGGTGCCAACAAGATGTACCGAGATCTGAGGAAGCATGTTTGGTGGTACAGGATGAAGCAGAAGGTAGCTCGCTTCGTAGCTAGGTGCTTGGTCTGTCAGCAGGTCAAGGCAGCGAGGCAGAGGCCCGGTGGATTATTGCAGCCGCTGCCCATTCTCGAGTGGAAGTGGGAGCATATCACTATGGATTTCATATATGGATTGCCACGTACACCAGGAGGAAAAGACGCGATTTGGGTCATCGTTGACAGGTTAACCAAATCGGCCCACTTCTTGCCATTCAAGGTGGGTACGTCTACGGAGAGGCTTGCAGAGATGTACATGCGGCAGATAGTCAGAATTCATGGAGTTTCGGTCAGCATCATCTTGGATCGGGATAGTCGCTTTACTTCTCATTTCTGGAGGAGTCTGCAGATTAGCTTGGGCACCCAGCTCAAGTTTATTACTGCATACCACCCCCAGACGGATGGACAGTCAGAGAGGACTATTTAGACGCTCGAGGATATGCTGCGGACGTACGTTTTGGATTTTGGAGGTTCCTGGGAGGATCATCTATATTTGGTGGAGTTTGCTTACAACAACAGTTTCTAGGCCAGCATTGAAATGTCACCTTTCGATGCTCTGTACGGGCATAGGTGTCGTACACCCTTATCTTGGGATGATGTTGGTGAGCGAGCTTTACTGGGACCAGAGATGGTTATTGACGCAGCCTTGAAGGTGAAGCTCATTACGGACAGACTTCGCATGGCGCAGGACAGACATCGGCACTGGGCCGATAGCCACCGGAGGCCGTTGGAGTTTGAGGTACAGATTAGAGATAGGATTAGAAGTAGGTTGTTTGTTGTTTTGTTTGATCATGTTTGATTATTTAGTAACATGAGACCTTGTTTGTGTTTAGGTTGGAGACATGGTTTTTCTACGGATATCTCCGACTCGTGGTACTATATATTTTGGTGGAGGTGGGAAGCTTAGCCCGCGCTTCATCGGACCTTTCGTGATCAGCGGAAGAGTCGGTGACGTGGCATATAGGCTAGACTTGCCACCTGTACTAGTGGTTGTCCACAACGTATTCCATGTATCACAGTTGAGACGGTACGTGGCTGATCCTAGCCATGTGCTTGATCATTCAGAGATTGAGGTAGGGCCTACTCTTAGTTATCTAGAGCAGCCTGTGGAGATTCTGGATCGCCGAGAGAAGGTGCTGAGAAACCAGGTGATACCCTTGGTTCGCGTCGCATAGTGATACCCTTATCTTTTTGGACCGTGAGGTATGATTTTCTATCCTTATCATTGTTAGTTTCGTATTTCAATTTCGAGGACAAATTTTTTTTAAGGAGGGTAGATTTGTCACTACCATATTTCTAGTTTGGGAGTATTTTTGTCATTTTTGAATTATTTGAATTTAATATATATTTTATTAGAATTTAATATAATTAATAGGATGGTGTGATTTAAATATTAATTAATCAATTGCCTTGTGTTGTGTTAGCCCTAACCTAGATTAGTCCTAGTTAGTCATGGTTAGACTAAGTTAGATTTGGGATTGGTCATGGTTAGTCATGGCTAGTCATGATTTATGATTTTGGCTAGTCATTAGTCATATTGCTTTAGTTAAGACTAGTGATAGGCTACCTAGGTTTCATCTAGCCATTGATTTTTTTGGATTGATGGAGAACCCTTGGATCAACCCTAGCCCTAGATTTTAGGGCAGCTATCCTTGGCATTCCCCCTATTTATTCCCTCCCAAAAACCCTTGCCTCCTTTATTCATTTTTTTATTTCTCAAGAACAAGGTGAGCTCCAACTTCATTCATTCTTAACTTCTATATTTCTCATCCTTTTTCAACCAAACTTCTTGCATTATAACTTAACCATCACCGTCTTGCTGTCCATGGAGGTAGAGGACTGTTTTGGGGATCTATTTGTGCTCGGGCTACAATAGAAGACGACTGTTCAGTAAGTTTTTGAGGTAGAGGAGAAACCTATTGGTAATCTCTTAAACCCTATCTAAACTATTGATTTATCATCATAGATGCAGAGACCTAGGTCCCCTCTAGCTTCGGGTAGGATCTGAACCCAACCTGTGTCGGATATGTGTCCGTATCGGATACGTATCAGTAGGCTAATAAGGTGTTCGACCTATGTCTCAATGGGTTGATTCTTGCTGTTTTCAAAATATTTTTGAATGGAAATTATGATTTTTATGTGGCTTATTGATTTATTATTGACTGAGATTGTTTTCATGTCTTGTTGTGTCATGATGGCATATTGGACACGCTGTGCACACACCGCACTGGCAGCCCACGTTTTTGCCCTGCTACTCGAGTGTCCAACAGGACACGACACTAAGTCTTTGGACTTGAGATTTGGCTCGAACCTAGGGGCTAAGATTGACCTAAGGTTCCCCAAGTTTTGTTGGGTTTTGTCTAGATTCAAGGAAGATACTCGAGGTTCCATGGCTCGACTGAACTGTCTGTTCAGTCCAGTTTGGTTTTGTTTGGGGTTCCTTAGGTTTTGGACACTGCTGTGTCCAATTTGTGGATACGATTATCATCCAGGGACATGAGCACACACTGAGTACTAATTACCAACCTAAATTCTATTAATTAATTGTTAACTTAAATGTGGAATGGGAACTTCCCCATTCGACTGATACTGTGGTGTATCAGTGAGTTAATAAGCCTGTTCTTCATTTTCAATTTATTTTAATGATTAATATCATGTGTTTTAGTTATAGTTTACTTTTTGTTATGAATAGATAACATGTTGGGGTTGGGTTCAATGTGTTCGTGAATGTTGTATGGTATTTTAGAATTGATTCTTGGTGTCCTGATACCTGTTCTATCACTGAGTAACCAAAGTGAATTTCCAGTTTTGATTTTTAAACCTACATATTGATATGTTAGATTGTTGTACATTAGACATCATGCCAGGATTTAATTCTTGGTATTAGTGGGTTAATTAGATTCAAAATTCATATGGGATTGAGTCTCATGACTGATACACCCCTGTTAACTAAATCACTGTTCTTTATTTTTTTAATATGTATTATACTATTTAATAATGTGAGATGGTTAAATTGATTTGCCTACTTGTGAAGGGTAGGTGATTATGTTAGTTGTGTTGGTGTGGAGGAATGGGTCATTGAAATGGTTTTTCCTATTTAATGTTCATTTGGTTTTAAGACCCTAAATTGATCTTCTAATTCCTGAAATCTAAGATCAATTGCCAATGTATAAAACCTGAGTTCATAAATTCCTGTACACTGAAACCAACTCACTAAGACACATGACACTGAACACCTAAGACCCTGTTTGAACAACTGAGAACTCACCTCTATGACATAAACATGGGAGTTAAATTCCTGGGAACTTGTTTACTGTTAGCTAAACACAATTCCTGGGATTAAACACCCTGAACAAACCTGGGAACTACCTGGGTTCACCCTTAAACCTGAGAATTTAGTACAATGTTGTACTACATATACCATGTGCACCATTGACCCACACAAACTGGGATTACATTGTACACACTATTTTGAGTTTATGTACACTGTTTTAATCATGAATTCATGATTACATTCATTGACTCACACTTTTATTACACCCCTAAGTTAATTCCTGTACACAGGACATATGCACCTGTACACTGTCTTAATTTTTTGAACACCTAGACCTGCAAATTATTTCCTGAACTAATATACTATTACCTGTTGTAAAACCTGTGAAGGATAGTATACCCTCACAACCCCATTCCTCACACACATGAACATGCCAAACACATTCCTGTACACAGGTACACTCATACACACACATGCCTCACACAAATCTAACGCACATACACACACATATTTGCCTATTTACATAGCTCTCTCTCTCTCTAAGTGTATGTATAATTACATATGTAGCTAATGTGTGAATATATATAGTGTGTAGTTAAGATTCCTATGGTATACATATATGTGTATATGGAGAGATATATATATGAGTGCTTGGCCTATATGTCATATGTCTTGTATTTAGCTCATGGCCCATATGTGGTTGTGATTCAATATAGGTATAGTCTATGTAGATAATGTGTACATAGATATATGGCCTAGTGTATGGCTATTTGCCTATGGGATAGGGCCTATAACCTAGATGACATAGCCTAGGGTACTCATGGGTGGGTTGTGTGTATAAAATACACACATGTGTAATACCCTATAAACTAGTGTATGGTGTTAACTAGCTAAGGTAGATTGTTTAGGCCTAGTTAGACTTCTTTGAGTCTAGATTGACCTAGTTGACCTAACTTTGACCATTTAGTTGACTGATGTTGACCAGGGTTGACTTTGGTCTAGGATTGACCTAATATCATGTAGACTGTATCATAGTATCTTATTTTATTACCTGGATATGTTGTGATTTGTACTATTCTGATTAGGAGCCAGACACCACTCCTCAGGTAGTATTTTCTTTCGGACATTCAGGATATCAGGCGAGTACATTCTCTGACCGTTTCATACTTGCTAGGAGTATTTTCTTGCTCTAGACTATTTTACTTGATACTGACACGATGGAAACACGGATTAGTACTATATAGATCTTTTCATACGATGTTATCCTCCTCGGGAGCATCAGATACATCATGTTATGTGCATTTCACTTTCATTATGTACTCTTGTGCTTTCACCTTACATGTGCACTTTCGTAATTCATGTACTCTCATGAACACGGAGCCCCCATGTTCTATTCATGTGCACCCATTATGGGCCCCCATGTGAATATCATATGCAATAACATAACTTGAACGGATCTTTGTGTATTGATTAGGGTACGGGGGAGTATAAATAGTCATGTGGACAATTTCCAAAGTAGTGTAGTCATGTGCGACCTCTCATGTTTATTATCAAGCCGTTCACATGTCTAGCTTGTACTCTAAATCACTAGTTCACTGTAGCTCTTTACTTATAGTAGATATTTCATTACAGTCTTCTCTTTTTACTTATGTATTCTTTTCAGCGTTTCATGTATCTTACTCTATTGCTTGTATTATATTCCTGTCATGATATCAACTGCGTGAGATGTACTGTGCTCGCTCCAGTCCTGACTGAACCTGTTGAAATTTTACAGATGACTTTGAGGAGCAGTGTCCCACTTATTACGGAGCAGGCTTAGATGACACACTTGAGCTGGACTCTCAGGAGGACCCAGCACTTGCTGAGGACACTACCCCTATAGACTAGGCTAGTTAGCTAGGCTAGTTCTATTTATTTTCATGTTATGATACATTGTATATATGGGAGTTGTACTCTGGATTTGGAGATGTTTATCTTAGTTTCAGCTATCTCTCTGTTTTGTATTATCATCTGTGGATTCTGAGTTTATCTATTCTATCGTTTCAGTACTATCTTCTTTAGCTGTGATTGAGTTGTACTTATTTATGTCACCTCCATTCGGAGTGTATAAACTGTACAGGTACCTTATAAACTGTTAGATGTATGTGACCTAGGACAGCGTTCTACCACCGACACTGCGGCATAGGCTGGACGTAACCACGTCTCGTGCCCTTACACTGGATGCGGGTCGTGACAAGGTGGAACGCCCTTCACATGCTAGAAGCAAATGGATCCTCGACAGCAGTTGCTCACGGCACATGACCGGTGATGCTTCATTATTCGCAATATTGTCGAAGAAGAATAAAGAAGGATACGTCTCCTTCGGTAATAATTTAAGAGGGTACATAATTTGTATCGGTGATATTGGTAAGGCTCCCTATCTTGTGATTAAAGATGCCTGTCTAGTTACTGAGTTAAAACATAATCTGCTCAGCATAAGCCATTTAGCTGATCACGGTTATGGCATTAACTTCGTCAAAGACAAATGTACTATAGTTGATAGTTCAACTGGTAGTACTATCTTTGAAGGTATCAGGGAAGATAACATATATATTTTTTATCTATTAGAAGATACTAACAAAGCAGGTAGATGTTTAGTGGCCAAAAGCATTGAAAGTCAACTATGGCATATAAGACTCGGTCATGCAAAGATGGACACAATTTCAAAACTATCTAAAAAGAAGTTGGTAGACAGCTTACCGGACATATCTTTCAAGAAGGACACGGTATGTAGCGAATATGAAAAGAACAAAGCTATCCGATCCGCCTTTAAATCCAAGAACGCTTGAGTACCACTAGACCTCTACAATTGTTGCATAAGGACTTATTTGGACCAAGTAGAATTGCTAGTCTAGGTGGTAAGATATATGCATTTGTCATTGTAGATGATTTCTCTAGATACACATGGATATATTTTCTTGCACGCAAGAACGATGCTTTGTCAGAATTCGTCACCTTTTGTAAGAAAGTACAGAATGAAAAAGGTTTCATGATTACTCGCATTCGTAGTGATCATGGCGGCGAATTTGAGAATGCAGAGTTCAAGCAATTATGTGACACACACGGTTATTTGCATGAATTTTCTTGCCCTAGGACTCCACAACAAAATGGAGTTGTGGAACGTAAGAACAGAACTCTATCTGAAATGGCTAGAGTTATGTTGAACCAGTTTAGTCTACCTAGAAACTTTTGGGCTGAAGCTGTCAATACAGCGTGCTATATTCTCAATATGGTTCTAATTCGACCTATATCGAAGAAAACTCCCTATGAACTATGGTTTGATAGAACACCCACTGTCTCTTATTTCAAGATTTTTGGTTGTAAATGCTTTATTCTTAATACTAAAGACAATCTGAGTAAATTTGATAAAAAGGCCGATGAAGGTATATTTTTAGGTTATGCAGCAAAGAGCAAAGGGTACAGAGTCTTCAACAAGAGAACCATGATCATCGAAGAATTAAATAATGTCAAGTTTGATGAACTAAATCAACATTCAGACGATGACGACGATGAAGACGTGATTACACCAAGTACAGCTACTGCAAAACCTTCACACAAAGATACAGAACTTTCAAACAAAGAAGCCGTTACTAGCAATCCTGAGGTTATGCCAAAAAAGATGAGATTCTTGGCAGATCATCCAATGGACTTGGTAATTGGTGAGATTACCACGGGTGTAATGACTCGTTCCTCTAATTAAGATATAGCTTCTTCTGTTGCTTTTATTTCACAGCTTGAACCCAAAAATATTGAAGAAGCATGTAGTGATAATTTTTGGTTAGATACTATGCAAGAGGATTAAACCAATTCGAATGAAATCAAGTTTGGGAACTTGTTCTCAAGCCCATTGATCATCCGGTCATTGGTACCCGTTGGGTATTCCGAAACAAACTGAACGAGAATGGTTTAGTGACTCGTAATTGTAAAACCCCCTTTTTTATTATTATTTTTATTATTTTATTAGACTTAAAAATTAATTTATGCAAATTATGATTTTTTTATTTCATTAGAAATGATCTTAGCCATTGTTGAATTTTGGAACACAAGACTATCCTGAATTTTGGCACGGAAGATGTAGCAGTGTGCCTTGACTAGTGCACCAGTCATGCCGGGGGAAGCCTAGCCATGGTGATGTCCAAACTAGGAAAACTAGGCCAAGTTGTGAATAGACTTATTTAAATCATTTTAATTAAATATTATATTATATATTAATTTTTAGACGGCCCGGTTTGTCCAGTTTAGCCCGAACTGGGCCCGAACCAAATATAAGCCCATATAGGCATGGGATGGGACCAAGGTGGCCATATAGACATATTTTATGTACTTAAAAATATTTCCTAAATTATTTTAGAATTTTATGTACAATTTCTAATTATTTAATTATTTGCACAATTATAGGTATTTTTATTATTAAATAATATTTTACAAGATTGTACATGTTCCTGGACCCGGATAAGGGTGTGTGGTACAGTTCAATCATTGGAGCAATTTTTATTAATTTATTATTATTAAATTTATTTTGTAGAGATTTATTAAACATTTTATTCTATTAAGATATTATTATTATTTGAGTTGATTTATTGTGAATTGAATTTATATATACATGTAGATATATTTAAATATATTCAATATTTGGATAGATAATATTAAATTTGTTATTTGGTTTTTAAATAGATTGTGGTATATAAATGAATATATATATGATATATATATAGAATGATTTAAAAAGTTTTTTTTTTTTTTAAAAGTAAAAGGTAATGGGTGGTCGGCCCCACCCGACTACCCACACCAAAATAAAGGCAACAACAGCATATGTGCGCCCCTCCACAAAGAACAAGTAGCAGCATCAGTTGCAACAAAAAAATTAAGGGGCCAACCCTTATTAGCAGTAGCCTATTTAAGGCCGACTCTCCATCCTTCCTTCTTTCTATATATATACACCTATCACATTAAACCCTAAAATTTTTTCCACTTCCTTCCTCTCCTCCTTCCTCCTCCCCACTCCACGGAGAAGCTCGGACGCACCACAGTGAAGTCGTGCTCGCGAAGAAGACAAAAGAACCATCAACAACAACAGCAGTAACGGAACAGCGAGGTACTCACCTTCTCTCCTAGTTTCCTCCCATCCCGTTCGATCGTTTTTTGATCTACGAATTTCTACGCGTAGCCCCCATGACCCTCTTCGAGATCCCCAGGTGGATTTTGATATGACCATCCAACTTGCTCAAAAAATCGAGACGAAGTTGGAGAAAAACCACTTTTCTGGAATATTAAAAACTGATTTAAAATATCAACTTATCGAACACTTTTCTTTCTGTACAATAGGATTTTGTAGAAACTAATTGAAGACACTCAAAGACAACATAACCGAGATTGTAACGCACCTTCTGGATTCACTTTTCATCTAGGGTGTGAAAAGTTACACGTAGTTAAAGTTCTCAAAAAAATTGTAAATTCTGTTTTCGAAAATTAGAAAAATATCCCGATACGACATCCGTCCCGACAAATCGGGCGATGTGGTCGCAAACTATACGCATCGAAAGGCGCGTATGGATGTTATCGACGTATGGGAACTGACGGAACACAATTTCGTTGCATATGCGCGACGAAATCAATACGTATCCGTCAAAATACTCCCGTATCGACCATTTGCAAATTAAGTCACAACTTTGTGCACACTCATCAAATTGCGACGAAACTTGCGCCATTAGACTTGAAATATTTTTCTGGTCCAGTATGCCAAGTTTGGTTTAATTCTGAGAAGGTTGATCGGGGCACTTTTTTGGCGGGCCCATAATTCCACTCAACGGGTAATTTTGTGCACGGCCCACCGAAATTCAAAATTGGACATACCGATGGGTTCGTCTCATCAAAACAAATACGTAGACATGTAGTTTGACAACTTTAGAGACCGTAGGTTTCGACGCGCATTTCGGTGCAAAGCGGGTCCAACGGCGGATATCGTTTTGACCCGAAATTACAATTTTGCCCATGTTCTAGAATTTAACTTTTGGATAGGTATGTCCTAGGCATATCTTATATTCCAAACTTGTTCGTGATGTTTGTTTCAGCATCCGGAGTCATCTGCGGGATTTGGCTTTTCTTGCTTCGTTTATTTGTTTGTTCGAGCTGCTGGATTAATCTCTTTTGCACATAACCTCAGGCAAGTTACCTTACAATTATACTGTTTATATATTCAGTTTGTATTTTATTACATATCACTGTTCATTTATTTCTAGTTCTTACAGTTCTTGATTTACTGTCTGCTCAGTGATATTAGATGTACCTTGTTATTATCCTTTGATTGCATATAGACTTAGAGTTAAGAGACTACCGTTTGTAGTGTATTGCATATACCTTGACACAGTTATACCACGAGAATGTGTGAGATGAGTAGCATGTAGAGGTTCTTGCGTGTGGGCTGATCCCCCATGTGCATGCGTTAGGGCTAACTGCTAATAGAGGCATGTTAGGAGACTTAGCAGTTAGTAGAGGTATATGGTCGTGGATGCGACTTAAATAAGAGCATCGGGTGGGGAGAACAATACCTGACGTATGGGCTTCTTTGCACTTACCTGTGCGCTCCTCCGGAGATGCAGGCACCAGGTGGCCTCTGACATTTTTCAGAGCGTTATGGACGTAGCCCCTTGCACATGATGCCCTCTGACGATCTTCGGACGTTACGGACGTAGGCCCCTGGTGCCCTATATGGGGACTATGTCGATCCTATTTATAGCTAGGGCTCATGCGTCGAAGGATTGTTTCCCAACTGCATGTTCACTTTAGTATGGTTAGATTACCTTATTATTGTCTTGTCACTTACTTTTGTTTGTGGCATACTTTATATTCAGTACTTATATGGCATGTTTATTGTATCTTGTTACGTCCCTCTGAGGACCTGGTTATCTCTCCATGTGTGTGCTTCTGTGATATTGTAGGTGTTCTAGCCGAGGTCACGATCTTCTATATTCATTCGGAGATGACGTGTCTTGGGTCTTCCTTTGCTACTCCCGCCAAATCATTTCAGTTTCATGTATATTTTTCCTTACTTGTTAGTAGTGGATTTGTCTCCGTCCAACGTATTGTACAAAGACTTATTACAAGTTGATTATATGATATCATTTATTCTTCATTTGTGGATGAGATTAGATTACCCTTGGTTTACTGCATTTTACGGCTTACGTATATTTATTATACGGCTGGCATGTCTACGCTCCTAGTCCTACGTATTTTGGGACTGGGGCGTTACATTTTTTGTGGTGGCCCATACAGGTCGAAATTGTCACTTCGATTACGTTACTGTTCCGATGTGAGGCTACAACATCGGATTGGAATCTAGGAATCTCATCCATACAGCTTGACCTCTTCCCTTGGCTTCAAATTTTGAACTCTCGATAGACCTCCTTGAATTGTATCTTGCTTGATTCCTTTCTACCGTTGATTCTTATTTCGTGCTTAGTGTCAACTAGGGAGATGACTACACTAGTATATGCTCATAGGTCAAACACATGGCTAGAATGGTTATATGGGCAATTGGAATACATTTTAAGACTCTAATTGAGTTAAAAAGTTTTTTTTTAAAGAAAGTATGATTTAATGAGTAGTAATTTGTAAAGTAGGATATTACCAAGGAAAGTTTTAATATTGAGATTTCTAAATAGTAACACCATAGGATTGATACTGCAGGAAGAAAATATATATATATATATATATATATATATATATATATATATATATATATATATATATATATATATATATATATATATATATATATATATATATATATAGCTAGAATCTTTATACCCTTGATTTAAGAAATTGATTGGATTTTTGAGTTTTGATATTTATGATTTGTTGGGTTATAGTTATACATCTTTGAACAAATATAAATTTATTTGATTTTTGAGTTTTGATGTTTATGAATTATTGGATTATAGTTATACACCTTTGAACAGTTATAAATTGGGTTTGAAAATGATCTTAAATTTCAAATGTGGTTGTAGAAATTATTTAAATTTGCATCGTACAGCTTACGATTTTCGTGTTTAGTAAATTTTAAATTTTAAGTGGAAGTAATGATGATAAATTTTGGTTTAAAATATTTCAAAGCTATGAAAACAATTTTTGAATTTATTTTATTTTATTTTAAATTGTGTCCTATGATTGAGGATTTACAAATCTATTTAGATTTTGGGTTCTTTTAAAAAAAATATTGTGAATTTGGATATCAAATTTCGTAAAATTATTTTTATTTATTTTATGACTGATAAGATTGTTTGAAATTTTAGTTTAATGTTGGATTGCTAATATCACAAATTTTGAAATAAAATATAAATATATTAATGATGTGATAAGGTTGTTTTGATTGATCAAATAAAGTTACCATTTAAAAATTGTGATTATGTTGGTATGACTTAGTATGAATAGAAGTTATAATTGATGAGTGCATTAAAATATTGAGCTAAAATTTTGAGATTGCTTTGTAATGTGCTAGAAATTTTTATCCGGGGAGCTATTAATTTTTGTAGAGTTTTAAAGTTATGATTGATTATGGATATTTTATATAGATTCATGATTTATGAACTCTTGAGTTAAAAAGTTGAATTGAAAATATAAAATTTTGAAAAAGTCAGTTGTAACATGATAAAAATTTGCTTTGAGATTTATGAAAGTGATTTAAATTTAATTTTCATGATGAATTTGAATGGCTTGCAGTGAATACAAATATTGGTGGATTTTTTTTTGAAAATTTTATTAAGAAACTTTTTGGAGGAAACTCGAGTTAAAATATTAATGGTAGGCCATCAAGATAGCTCTAATAAGATAGATGTACTTCACACAAATTGCCATGTCACTCACGACCATTATAGTAGCATATACACAAGTGTTGTTAGCCATCTACCCAGCTATGTGACTGTATTTCCACCTCGACTTACTCGACCTTCCTTCAATTCTAGATCTTTTAATTGCGACCTTCTAACCCATTTGCAATTTGAATAATGAGTTAATGGTTCCTTAACTGTATTCATCTAGGAGACTATCTTCTCTCCGGAATTGTGTTCCTAAATTATTTTTACTGGATTCTTTAATTAATTTTATTTTATGCTTTAACTTGATCTTCTATATTTTTGCGCATTAATTATCACCTCGTGAACTCCCACTTTCTATTTTTGATCTTCTGGCGTCCCCTACCGTGACTTGTATATTTGGAGTACAACACTAAACTTTTCCTCCCAACAAATTTTATATGTAAGACCTAGACAAGCCTACCTTCATGTAGATATATCATGTCCTACTAGAACACGTCTCTTTGTACAATATTTTCTTGATATGACCTTCTGATCAAAATGGCTAAACTATAACCTTTACCATGATACCGATATATTTTTGACCACGGATAGGGATTCCGTATCGATTCAATTCTTTCGACCGATATGTGATTTTGTTCTACTTAATTTCGTAAATGCTCAAATTTGTGCTTTATCTTGATTGCTTGACCCATTGTCCTATCACACTACTAGTTTAACTCTTGTAAGTTGGGAAGAATACTTGACGACCTAACAAACCCTTTGTCCATGTGACCCTATTGATGAGTTCACTTAGACTAGAAATTCAGAGGACCTTAACTTATCTAGACAACCAAACCGTAAGTAAAGAAAACTAGGACAACTATATAAACCCATACTTCGGGCGAGCCTTGATTTTAAAAGATCTTGGACTATTTAAAATTTCCTTCATCAGTACCTCCCTTGCTCATATTTTGACTATCTCATGCTGCTAATGTAGCTTCAGTTTTGCAAGCTTATTTCGTTATCAAGCTTGATCATGACATATTTTATTGGGTGCACCCAATAACATATTGTCTAATCAGAACCGGTGCATGATAGTCTGATCAACCTATTGCACTTTGGTTCGCTTATCACATATTATTCTACGTGGATGAAGACATAGTAAACTTGCCATAGAGTCTCATCCACGACAGCCTTGGCAATTCTCCTTTGAATTATTTTTGCCGCCTATGAACCCCGCAATTTGTACTAAATATATAACACCGTCTTTGAAACCTTTATTGTTCTTATCTTTTACTTATTTTGGAAAGACAAGGCACTGTACTTGCTAAGATAGACTCAAGGTATCATCTTTGGTTGCCCAATCGGTTAATTATACACAAATGTAGATAGCCACCGACCGACTCATGTGGTTATATCCTCGCCTTTAACTACTCCTCATTTTTTTAACCCTAGAATTGTTATCGTACCCTCCCAATTATTCTTAAGCACTCAAGAATGATTCTAATCGTTCACTTAATCAAACCCTCGACCAAGACAATTCGTATCCAGTTCTCCCTTAAGGGATCACATTTCCTAAATGTCTAATTTATTCTCTTTGGTCTACTCAATTCCTTACTGCTCTCAAAAATTGGATATTCCAAATTTTGTTACCTTCACTAGCAATCCTTATTTGAATTCCATAACCATGATATATTTTTGTATATATCTACTCCACATTTTTCTATTGCATGGTGGTGTTGAACGCCGTTTTATCACCTCCTCCAAAATTTAAATGTATTTTGGTATTGACGAACTCTTCCTATCCCTCAACCCTATCTACCCTATTAATCCTAAATTTCGAGGACAAAATTCTTGTAAGTTGGGTAGGATGTAAAACCCCCTATTTTTTATTTTTATTTTTATTATTTTATTAAACTTAAAAATTAATTTATGCAAATTATGATTTTTTATTTCATTAGAAATGACCTTAGCCATTGTTGAATTTTGGAACACAAGACTACCCTGAATTTTGGCACGGAAGATGTAGTAGTGTGCCTTGACTAGTGTACCTGTCATACCGGGAGAAGCCTAGCCATGGTGATGTCCAAATTAGGAAAACTAGGCCAAGTTGTGAATGGAATTGTTTAAATCATTTTAATTAAATATTATTTTATATATTGATTTTTAGACAGTCCGGTTTGTCCAGTTCAGCCCGAACTGGGCCCGAACCAAATTTAAGCCCATATAGGCATGGGATGGGACCAAGGTGGCCATGTAGACATATTTCCTGTACGTAGAAATATTTCCTAAATTATTTTAGAATTTTATGTACAATATCCAATTATTTAATTATGTGTACAATTATTCGTATTTTTATTATTAAATAATATTTTACAAGATTATACATGTTCCTGGACCCGGATAAGGGTGTGTGGTACAGTTCACCCATTGGAGCAATTTTTATTAATTTATTATTATTAAATTTATTTTGTAGAGATTTATTAAACATTTTATTCTATTAAGATATTATTATTATTTTGAGTTGATTTATTGTGAATTGAATTTATATATACATGTAGATATGTTTAAATATATTCAATATTTGGATAGATAATATTAAATTTGTTATTTGGTTTTTAAATAGATTATGGTATATATATGAATATATATATATATATATATATATATATATATATATATATATATATATATATATATATATATATATATATATATATATATATATCATATATATATATATATATATATATATATATATATATATATATATATATGATATATATAGAATGATTTAAAAAGTTTTTTTTTTTTTTAAAGTAAAAGGTAATGGGTGGTCGGCCCCACCCGACCACCCACACCAAAATGGCCGACCACCCACACCAAAATAAAGGCAACAACAGCATATGTGCGCCCCTCCACAAAGAACAAGTAGCAGCATCAGTTGCAACAAAAAAATTAAGGGGCCGACCCTTATTAGCAGTAGCCTATTTTAGGCCGACTCTCCATCCTTCCTTCTTTCTATATATATACACCTATCACATTAAACCCTAAAATTTCTTCCACTTCCTTCCTCTCCTCCTTCTTCAACCCTACTCCACGGCGAAGCTCGGACGCACCACAACGAAGTCGTGCTCGAAGAAGACAAAGGAACCATCAACAACAACAGCAGTAACGGAACAACGAGGTACTCACCTTCTCTCCTAGTTTCCTCCCATCTCGTTCGATCATTTTTCGATCTACAAATTTCTATGCGTAGCCCCCATGAACCTCTTCGAGATCCCCAGATGGATTTTGATATAGCCATCCAACTTGCTCGAAAAATCGAGACGAAGTTGGAGAAAAACTACTTTTCTGTAATATTAAAAACTGTTTTAAAACACCAACTTGTCGGCCACTTTTCTTTCTGTACAATAGGATTTTGTAGAAACTAATTGAAGATAGTCAAAGACAACATAACCGAGATTGTAGCGCACCGTCTGGATTCACTTTTTATCTAGGGTGTGAAAAGTTACACGTAGTTAAAGTTCTCAAAAAAATTATAAATTTTGTTTTCAAAAATTAGAAAAATATCCCGATACGGCATCCATCCCGACAAACCAGGCGACGTGGTCGCGCACTATATGCATCGAAAGGCGCGTATGGATGTTGTCGACGTGTGGGAACTGACGGAACCCAATTTCGTTACATATGCGCGACGAAATCAGTGCGTATCCGTCGAGATACCCCCATATCAACCCTTTGCAAATTAAGTCACAACTTTGTGCACACTCATCAAATCGTGACGAAACTTGCGCCATTAGACTCAAAATATTTTTCTGGTCTTGTATGCCAAGTTTGGTTCAATTCTGAGAAGGTTGACGACATGTAGCTCGACGTGTGGGAACTGACGGAACCCAATTTCGTTGCATATGCGCGACGAAATCAGTGCGTATCCATCGAAAAACCCCCGTATCGACCCTTTGCAAATTAAGTCACAACTTTATGCACACTCATCAAATCGCGACGAAACTTGTGCCATTAGATTCGAAATATTTTTCTGGTCCTGTATGCCAAGTTTGGTTCAATTTTGTGAAGATTGGACATACCGATGGGTTCATCTCATCAAAACAAATCTGTAGACATGTAGTTTGACGACTTTAGAGATCGTAGGTTCCGGCGTGCATTTCGGTACAAAGCGGGTCCAACGGCGGATATCGTTTTGACCCGAAATTACGATTTTGCTCCTGTTCCAGAATTTAACTTTTGGACAGGCATTTCCTAGGCATATCTTATGTTTCAAACTCGTTTGTGATGTTTGTTGCAGCATCCGGAGTCATCTGCAGGATTTGGTTTTTCTTGCTTCGTTTATTTGTTTATTCGAGCTGCTGGATTAATCTCTTTTGCACATAACCTCAGACAAGATACCTTGCCATTATACGGTTTATATATTCAGTTTGTATTTTATTACATATCACTATTCATTTATTTCCAGTTCTTACAATTCTTGATTTACTATCTGCTCAGTGATATTAGATGTACTTTATTATTATCCTTTATTGCATATGGACTTAGAGTTAAGAGACTACCGTTTGTAGTGTATTGCATATACCTTGACACAGTTGTACCATGAGGATGTGTGAGATGAGTAGCATGTAGAGGTTTTTGCGTGTGGGCTGATCCTCCCATGTGCATGCGTTAGGGCTAACTGCTAATAGAGGCATGCAGTTAGTAGAGGTATATGATCGTGGATGCGACTTAAATAAGAGCATCGGGTGGGGAGAACAATACCTGACGTATGGGCTTCTTTGCACTTCCCTGCTTACCTGTGCGCTCCTCCGGAGACGCAGGCTCCAGGTGCCCTCTGACATTTTTTAGAGCGTTATGGACGTAGCCCCTTGCATATGATGCCCACTGACGATCTTCGAACGTTACGGATATAGGCCCTTGGTGCCCTATATGGGTACTATGCCAATCATATTTATGGTTAGGGCTCATGCGTCGAAGGATTGTTTCTCAACTGCATGTTCACTTTAGTATGGTTAGATTACCTTATTGTTGTCTTGTCACTTACTTTTGTTTATGGCATGCTTTATATTCAGTACTTATATGGCATATTTATTGTATCTTGTTACGTCCCTCTGAGGACCTGGTTATCTCTCCAGGTGTGTGCTTCTGTAATATTGCAGGTGTTCTAGCCGAGGTCGCGATCTTCTCTATTCATTCGGAGATGACGTATCTTGGGTCTTCCTTTGCTACTCCCGCCAAATCATTTCAGTTTCATGTATATTTTTTCTTACTTGTTGGTAGTGGATTTGTCTCCGTCCAACGTATTGTATAAAGACTTATTACAAGTTGATTATATGATATCTTTTATTCTTCATTTGTGGATGAGATTAGATTACCTTGGTTTACTGCATTTCACAGCTTACGTATATTTATTATACGGCTGGCATGTCTACGTTCCTAGTCCTACGTATCTTGGGACTGGGGCGTTACAGTAATAAGGCTCAACTCGTAGCTCAAGGATACAATCAAGAAGAAGGTATCGACTACGATGAGACTTATGCCCCAGTTGCGAGATTAGAATCCATTCTCATGTTATGTGCATTTGCATGTTTTCATAATTTTAAGTTATTTCAGATGGATGTTAAAAGCGCATTTTTGAATGGTTTTATAAAAGAAGTTTATGTAGCTCAACCTCCAGGTTTTACTGATTTCAAAAATCTTGATTATGTTTTCAAGTTGAAGAAAACCTTATACGGTTTAAAACAAGCCCCTCGTGCTTGGTACGATCGTCTAAGCTCTTTTCTACTTGACAACGGTTTTTCAAAAGGAAATGTTGACACTACATTGTTTATAAAATATTTAAATAATAATATTCTTTTGATTCAAGTCTATGTAGATGATATTATTTTTGGATCTACTGATGAATCTCTTTGTCAAAAATTTTCAAAGTGTATGCAGAATGAGTTTGAGATGAGCATGATAGAAGATCTGAAATTCTTTTTTGGACTGCAAATCAAACAAACCAACAATGGGACATTCATAAATCAAGCAAAGTACACAAAAGATCTATTAAAGAAGTTCGACCTGGAAGCAGTCAAACCACTTAGCACTCCAATGGCGACTTCAACCAAGCTTGATATTGATGAACAAGACAAACCCGTCAACATACGTAAGTATCGAGGTATGATCGATAGCTTACTGTATTTAACTGCTAGTCGACAAGACATTATGTTTAGTGTTTTCTTGTGTGCACGTTTTCAAGCTAATCCTAAGGAATCACATCTGTACGCAGTTAAGCGTATCTTCCAATACCTTAAAGGCACTTCTTCTGTCGGCTTATGGTATCCCAAAACCACGTCATTTGACCTAACTGGTTATTCTGATGCTGATTTTACCGAATGCAAAGTAGATAGAAAAAGTACCAGCGGTACATGTCATTTCCTAGGAAAAGCCCTAGTCTCTTGGTTTAGCAAAAAATAAAATTCTGTCGCATTATCAACAACCGAGGCTGAGTATATCGTCGTTGGACGTTGTTGTGCACAAATTTTTTGGATGAAGCAAACTTTAGAAGACTATGGATTGTATTTCACACACATACCCATTTTCTGTGATAACACTAGTTCTATTAATTTGACTAAGAATCCAGTATTTCACTCTCGTACTAAGCATATTTAGATTCGACATCATTTTCTTAGAGATCATCAACAAAATTGAGATATAGACCTTATATACATAGATAGACATAATTAATTGGCTGACATACTCACAAAACCTCTAGCGGAAGATCGTTTCAATTATTTACGTCGAGAATTAGAAATTTTAGACGTCAATAATATTAATTAATTTTATTTTATTAATTAATTTATTCAATACTCAATAACTATTTTTGAGATAAGCCTAAAAAGAGTCTGTCTGTCACCACGACTACGGTCGAAGCGAAGCGGTATTTAAGAGTTCTCTGGTGAACCTCCGTTAGCTGGGAAAGTACTCCTATAGCTAATCTAAAACAGATGCTGAGTAAAGAATATTAATTTATAAAATACTATTAGATATATTATTTGAAATCTAAAATTACTAAACTTTGAATTAAATATTTGAAATGAGTTGATAAAAAGGACATAGCCCACAAATTTTTTTTAAAAAACACAAAAGAACCCTAGGCGAATTCGGCCCGAGTTCGGTCTGAATTCGGCCAGAGTTCGTTTGGTGCTATATGCATTTTAAACAGATCCTGAGGCCATCTCCTCTTCTTCACTTCCAAACCCATCTTCCTCATCAAACAGCAGCATCCGAAACACCCCAAACCCTAGTTCTTCTCCACTCCATGTCTTCCGATCCACGTGGAGATTTCCATCCAAAATTTGGATTCGTACAGAAAATCACGTCCTCTACAGCATACTTGATTCTCAGAAGGTATAATTCTTTCTCTCATCCACTTTCAATTTTTTAGGGTTTCTAGTTTTGGAAAAGAATGCCTAAGGGATTCAAACCTTTCAAGAGGAAGAAGACCCATGCTAGTGAAGAGGCATCGCCTTCTGATCTGAACACGGATTCCCTCTTTTCCTCGGTCCAATCGGATGACGGAGTATCGGATGAGTTTTACTTCAAAACTCATGACCAAGTATTGCTTTGGTATGCCGATTTTGCTCTGCGCACTATATGCATCGGATCTCTGATTAAGTGGACTGTATTTCCTGACCATCGTCCCTACTTTGAGGCATTAGGGTTACACCATTTTGCTACCCTACAATTTTATATAGCTACTAATGCCATTAGATTATTTTATTGTAATTTCGTGTTAGACACTTTTACCGCAAGGACTCGTATTGGCAGGATAGATATCGAGTTCAATGATGCATTGCTAGCGAAAATCCTTGGTCTTCCAAACGAAGGTGCCCCACTCGATGACATCACTGACTTTGATTTTCCCGAGGGCACGACTCTTGTTAGTTTCAAGAATAAGCTTTGTGCGCCCGCACGTGCTCGTCCTGGAAAGTTCAAGGCCAATATCTTGAACTTGTTTAACTACGAGTTACATCGCATCATCTATTCCACTCTACTTCTCAAATCCACTTCAAAACATGATGTCACTGCACTAGAACTTTCTGCCCTATATCACATTCTTAAGGGGATTCCTTTTTTTGCCCCTAAGACTATTATTCTGTTGATGGGTAGATGTCGCGGACGAGACCGCAACCTTTCTTATGCGATGATTATTCCACGCATCTTTCATCGTTTTGAAATAGACTTATCCACTTGTACTCTGGACCCTGAGCCCAAGTTCTTCAAGCTTTCTCGTTGTAGCATTGCCATTGCTCCTCCACCTCCTGCACCTGCTCCTACTGTACCTGCTCCTATTGTACCTATTCCTCCTCAGTCTTACCCTATGACCTTTGACGATATTCATTAGCACCTATCGGATCTGCAGACTTTGTTTTGACACTTCCAGGGAACATGAGTTCCGTGACGTGACTTGGTTCTATGTTATTGCCAACACCTTTGCCGATCTCAGATTTGCACAGACGGGTCACTCTGCTAGCTCTCTTCCTAGAGATCCTTCTGTATCTGGCACATCTGGCACTGGGAAGGCTTACGATTTATCGTACTTTTGGTGCTACTCCACACACCTATGGAGCTGGCACATCTGGCGCTGGTCCATCTGGACATGCTGGCACTGCAGCAGATGATGATGATGACGAGGATGATTTTTGAGATGTTATACTTTTGAGACTGATGATTTTGTCTTTTGTTTACTTGGAAATGCTCCGACATTCCAAGATAGTATCAATAATCTTTTTAGTTATGTGGTTATGATTTATGACTTTTGATGGACATGTTTTTATTATTCAGTCTAGCATATTATTCAGTTTAGCATTTTATTCAGTTCAGCTTTTATTATAGCATTATCTTTACTCATGCTTCAATTTAAACTGCCTGTGACAATTATTATATGCTTATCTTATTTTTGTCGGTGATATTTATACCATGCCTGTGTTGAATGTATTTATTCATATTTTTGTGTTTCTTCACTGATTGTTACTTATGCATTTATTGCGGGGGAGCTTTCTCTTTGTAATTATTTTGCTAAATGACAACGGGGGAGAAATAAGATCTAACATCTTCATGAATACAGGTTATGAACAATTTTTTATTTTATATCTCGGTACAATTTTGAATTGATAAAGACCAAAGATGTTATATCGGTCAAGGTTTGTCAATTATCAAAATAGGGGAGATTGTTGGCCCATTGGTCATGGTCAAACCTGATTTTAATAATTGATCAAACTCTATCTCGATATACGAAATAATTCAGATGTTTACTAAAGATGTTTTGGGTACTGATCAAGATTGGATATCTACTCAGTTCAAGATCGAAGTTGTTTGCCACTCAAGACTGTATTTCCTTACGCAATATAATTTTCTTTTATTGAATCTAGGAATACTTTGTACACCAAGTCGTACTGGCAAATAGGCTATCCAAAATTATTTTTCAAAACTGACCTTTTTTTTTAAAATGACCTATGTTTTTGAACAATATCTACTTTTACAAAAAGCTTCTGAAGGATTTTCAAAAAGCCAAAAACAATTTTTACAAAATAAACCTGACCAAACCTTGATAGAACTCGGCCAGAGTTCGGCCAAGGTGAACGTTATGTGAACGTTGGATTTTGAACTTTGTCTCCCTTCAGTTGCGGTTGGTTACAAAGAGTTCTGTCCGAATTCTGTCCGAATTCTGTCAGAGTTCTGTCTTTGGAAAAATTATAAATAGAGAGGAATTCTGATCATTTTATCACACCAATTCACTTTCTTTTTCTCTCTTCTAAAGCTTACGTTCTTCCAAAGAGTTCTAAAAAGCTTCCATTTTCAAATGCCAAGCCAGTTACAATTCTTTAGTTAATTTGTCGGTACGGTACAGTCTAGAAGATTTCAGAGAAATTATAATCAGAGGCTTGATTGAAGAAAGACTCTTCAAAACTAAAGTTGGTCGAGTTCTTCGTATCAAAGCTCGCGTCTGTAGAAGTTGCAAGGACTTCATATGAAAACTTACAGGATTTACCAATAGTGGATTCAACTGGAAGCTAGAGTACTTCCGACTGGACCAGTCCTCACAAGAGAGAAACCAGTATAAATCTCTGTGTTTGCGTTTGCCTTCTGATCACTCTTTTTCTTTACAGTTATTACTTTGTGATTATTATTATTTCTATGATCTAGCTGCTAACAAGTTTTAATTGGCAATATTCCACAGCCTAATCTATTCACCCCCCTCTCCCTCTAAAGTATTCTGCTTTATGATTTCGTTCCTACAACTAATTGAAGAACCCTTTAACCATGTTAATAAAATATGAGAACCCTATATTTTGGCAAGAAAAATATTGTTTTTAATTCCTACTAATAGCCTATAAAATTCTGATTTTAGAATCTAGTTTTAGCTTGTCGTGCCTTGGAACTTGCATAGTTTAGCTAAATTTTATGTATAGAATTTTTATAAAACCATTGAAGGACTAGTTTTGCTAGATTCTTGAACCCTAAAGTAGTACACAGTTTCATCAACATTTATTTCCTTGTAAATACCCTTAAAAACATATATATATATATATATATATATATATATATATATATATATATATATATAATATATATATATATGCTGTTTTAAAAAATGGTTTTAGTGTCATATGGGTTGGCACAACTTAGCCCTAGAAAAGTATCGATATTTGACCTAGAACTCATACCTAGTGTTGGTTAGAGTTGTGACCTTTGTTTTTGATAAATATGAATAATTAATTAATTTATAAATTAGAGCATACCTCTAGCATATAGCTTTTCTTGTTAGTTAATATATCATAATAAATATATATATAAGTAAATATACCTTATGCATGTGTAGTAATTCTAGATTAAAAATTGATTCATTAGTATTTTAATTTAGGCCCTCGGGACATTGCTACTTGGGTTCGTGGTTAGATCACAAGTTTCTTTCTCAGGAACCCAAGCAAGTGCCTTGCCAATATGTATAGTTTACTTATGCATGCTCTTATCTACTGTTGTTACTTTCACGTTGTCAGTTTTTATACTATGTTTACTTGTCTATGCTCCTTGTACATGATCACTACACTTGTACTCATTTTCATTTATCATTTGTATAGTTTATCATAATGAGTAAGAGCTTGACTTGACCTGACTTGACTCGACTTGATCATTTGACTTGACTCGACTCGAGTTGGCCCTTATTCGATACAAGGATTGGCTATTTGTCAACCCCTTGACCATTTTTTTATTATTTATTTATTAAGTTTATATCATTCTTTATTGACTAGCTAGATATTATTTATGTTTTGTTTTTACTTAAAAATGTAATAGAGGGTTCAATAGGAAAAATAGGGGGTTCTTTGCAAATACTATTTTTCTCAAGGGCCCTTGTGTAAAAGGGCACGAATTCAAACTTATTAACAGTAGACCCATTTCAAGTCTCTGTTTAAAATCTTCAGGGATAGACTGAAATCTATTTTTTTAAATCAAAATCCTCTATCACTTCTCCTTTTTTAATCAATCCAACTTTAGTATATATAGCAGCCGACCCTTGCACTCTAAAAACCCTAACCATCTACTTCTTCCCTACCGCAAGGAACAATCAGAGAGGAGGCAAGGAGCAATTGAGTTTTTCTTCAACACCAAAAGTGGTAATTTGATCTACTCTTGGACTTGCAGTTTCTGTCATTTGCCACATTAGAGGATGAATTGTAGGTGTTCGAATTAAAGCTAGTAAGGGATTTGGGGAAATTTGTGTGCTCGTACATCGGACACAGGAGTGCCTGGGTGAACATTCCAATAAGATTATGAAAACAACAATAACTATTGGGCAATGTCTAATACTTGTTCATACCCTAGTTGTGGATGACCACTGGGTAGACTTGTACCTGCCTAATAAGGGCCTATGTGCCTTACCTAAACTCTGTCACACCAGGAATCCTGATGGAAGGGATTTCAAATCCTGGCATTAACTAATTCCTACTGGTACAGTGTTGCCTATTCAAATGTCCCCTGTGCTCTAGTATAACCCTGTGAAACTTCCTAAAATGTTATATTTTTACTTCACCCATGATACTGAAAGAACACAGATGGCCTGGCCATTATTCCAGGTGGGTACCTTGCACATAGACAGGATAGGCTTACACCTGTAGGGTCTGGAATACAGTACAGGGTTCATATTGTAGGCATGTCCATCTGAGGACAGGGCATGTCCTAACAAGGAACCTATGGGAAGTTCCACCCAGGAATTAAGTTACCAGGACACCCTAAGAACCAAGGAGTAGAGCCAGTAAAACACACTTGGACACAAACAAGGGCAGGTTCCAAATCGTTTTTCCATTAAAAACATCATTGTGCACTGATTAACAGGGACATGTCCCGAGTATCAGGCATCAAATTGGTCATGTTATGGTTATCAGATTAGTGCTTAGGAGTCGAGTATAAAGCCACAGGCCCTCTACTCGAATGTAGGAGGATACATACTTGGGATGTATCAGACATACACAGGGTTGGTTTGCCAAACAATTGCAGGGTCATTGGTATAACTACGTATCTGTCCTACACCTAGTTGACCTACCATTGGAAGGTTATGTACATCCTGTCCTACTATGGTGGTTTTCCTTATATTCCAAGGATAATGACCTATAAACTTTCTGGTATCCAATTGATACCAACAAAGGAATTTTCCAGTATCCTACGGATACTAACAAATGGATGTCCTAAGGATAGAAAGTACCATAGAGGGATATGTGGAAGAGACAATTGGAGAAAGGGTGTACAGTAAATACTGATCTGGGTATTCGATTCAGGTCATTGGTATCAGTTGGGTTTTATGATGACCAGGAGTACGGGGGTATCAGTTAGCTTAGGGGTTAATGGGAAAAGGCATGCCAATGTATGACAAGAAGCAGGGAATACTAAGGGGGTTCCCTCGTAACCAGTGTGCATGGATAAGACAATTTCTTCCTGTGTACCATATTGGTACTGACATCAGGAGTATGTCAGTCCACATCTATGTGTCTACAGAAATTGCAAGTACCAGTTCAAATTTCCTGTGCAGCAAACCAAACTAAATTGAGCAATGTACACATGTGGGGAGATGTGGTATAGTTGGTCTTCTCAGGCCAGTTCCTGTAGTAATGCATCCAAAAGGGTATCAGTAAGTATCCCGTGTATCCTATTTGTGTGTGAGGCATGTAACCTGGGAAGAGAACTGGGTAAAAGGAGTTGTATGTGGTTCATACATATCTGTGTGTACCTTACATCAATACATCACTGTAATAACATATCAGTTAACCAAAACAGGTAGGGGTATATAGGAATGGCACAAATCCTTATTACCTATACAACTGGACCAATAAGGAGTATGTACCAAGTTGGGGGTTTCCTGGTGGGTCTATTAGTTAAGAGGAGACACTCTTACTAGACATTAGTTTATCTCTGTGTGTTGTTTTAGCTCATCACATCAGAACCTTACTAAGGACGAGTCCCCTCCTAGTACTGTCCATCATTATTTGGGTAGTTTCAGTCAGGCATGTTAGTTGTTCTACAACCATGAGTAATCAGCCCATAGGTGGAGTTTAAGCCCTGTCCCTTGGAAGGGAACTTTTAGACCAGATAATGTGCATTGCACACATATTAGCCCAGTCACAAGCTCATTCAGCAATTGCCTCCTTTATTTTGTCCTGCAAATAGGTTTCAGTTCATTATCCCCATTGTGCAGACCCCTCCAAAAGTGTAGGTACCTGTGTCATGGTAGCATTAAGAAGGGCATACTTATACCTGAGTATTAGTAGAGTTGTACAGTGAGAGGGATGTCTATTTTCAGTCCTCTTTTAAATGTCAGTCCCATGTACATATCAGTCCTAATGTCCATGTTTGCATATCAGTTTAGATGCTGATGCATCACTGTCCTAGCAAGTATGGGTAGTCAAGGAGTGGTAATCCTGCATCTGTGTGCAGCTGTATATAGGTAGAATGTGTGAGTGAGTTAGAATATTTAGAGTTGAGGGAATAAAGCAATGTCTATGTGATAGTATTAAAGGAGGGGAGATGTAGACAGTAGGTAATATCAAAAATTGTAAACATAGCTACAGGGATGGCAGCATATGGATTACTAAGTGCAAGTGTATGTGTGTCCTGTACAAGAATCTGGGGTAAGTGAGTGCAGGTATTAGAAGAGAGGCAGGCCTTGGTTGGCACATTTGATGGCTTGCATACCAAGTGGTGTGCCATGGTACATATAAAGTGTCATGAGCCTATGTCTAGTGTTTAATGTTAGGAGGACTAGTAGAGGAGTGGTGTCTAGGAGTAGTATTAGTGTCTTGTTAGTATCAATTAAAATATCTAAGTGTATCAATTATGATCCTTTAAATTTTGTATTGATCATACCGAACTATCTAAACAGGTTAATTGGATTTGAATCAGTGCTCCGAACCGTACTCGCAGCTCAGGACCTAAGGCAAGTATACCTTGCCTTTCTACACAACTTTAATTACATGTACTGTCTTTTATTATTATCCAGTTTTTCTCATATTATTGACATGTATCTTTTATATCCTGCTTGTATATTTGTATCATTGCTTTGTAGACCGTGTTCACAGTTAGCTTTGTATCTTATTGTTCGTGTTCACTTTTGTCTTGATTGAATCGTGCCATGGGTCGAGAAGTCGTGAACTGAACTGTTTTACCTCCGTGTCTTGAAATCTTGAAGCTAACCTGCGAGTCCACATTAGGGACAGGGTTAGTAGTTATCTGTGTCTTAAGCTAACCTGCGAGTCCACACTAGGGATGAGGGTTAGTAGTTATTGGTCTACACCTGCGAGTCCACACTAGGGACGAGGGTGATGCTAGCCTGCGAGTCCACACTAGGGACGAGGGTTAGTAGTATATGTTTTACACCTACGAGTCCACACTAGGGACGATGGTGATGCTAGCCTGCGAGTCCACACTAGGGACGAGGGTTAGTAGTATTTGTTTTACACCTGCGAGTCCACACTAGGGGCGAGGGTGATGCTAGCCTGTGAGTCCACACTAGGGGCGAGGGTTAGTAGTTCAAACCTGCGAGTCCACGCTAGGGACGAGGGTTTGAGTATTCGATCTGGTCATCCGTTGACGTCTTGACATGAGTTCTCTCGTCCTTGTTCAGCAGTTCATTTATGTATAGACAGTGTATAGATTCGTGCTTATTTCATTGCTTAATTTTACTTGTTATTCTGTATTTTCTCCATGCATAATAAATTGTTAGAAATGCTCATTTTTATGTATCTTGCTAGTCCTCTGAGGACCTGATGATCTCTTTAGGTTAGCTGCGTTGAGTCAAGAGCAGGCAAGAGGGTTTGAGCTAGCATCAGGTCGCAGCGCTTGCAGTTGAGGTGGTCTAGATTAGCAGTTTTTATCCAGTTAGTTACTTCATGTGTCTCTCTATTATTATGTCTATTGGTAGTGGATTGTGTCCATCGGACTTGACATTGATTCTTGGATACATTCAGTTTATATTCATTATTACTTAGTTCATAGATATTCATTGATTCTGATTGTGTCTTGATTTTCTGGGGATGAGATATAGATTTTTCGTGATTCTAGATTGCCGTGACTTGTTTATAGACAGCGTACTACCGCCGACACTGCGGCGTAGGCTGGGCTTGGACACGCTTTGTATCCGAAAAGCGGATGCGGGTCGTGACAAGTTTTTTTGGTGGCCCATGCAGGTCAACGTTAATCACTTCGGTTACGTCACTGTACCATCGTAAGCCTGCGAATAGGAGTAGACAATAGGATCTCATCCACATGCCTTGACTCATTATTGGCCTCTAATCCTTGATTTTATTGAATCCTTGAATTGCATCCTGCTTGAAATTCTCTTCATCGGCTTCCCTTGGACTCTTAAGACAGGAACAACGCTGTACTGAACACTCCACCAACCGCAGAAGGAGGGCGAGCCTTTGCCGTGATCACGGAAGATGCGGCGACACCACGTGGGGCAAATAACGGAAATTTTCAGTAGAATAGGATAGTAGCATTGTTTCAATTTTGACTTGTGAGTATTCGCAATAGCAAACTGTTAAACTACTCTTTCTAATAGATCATGGCTTTCTTTAAATTTCGAGGACAAAATTTGTTTAAGGGGGGTAGAGTTGTCAACCCCTTGACCATTTTATTTATTTATTAAGTTTATATCATTCTTTATTGACTAGCTAGTTATTATTTATGTTTTGTTTTTACTTAAAAATGTAATAGAGGGTTCAATAGGAAAAATAGGGGGTTCTTTGCAAATACTATTTTTCTCAAGGGCCCTTGTGCAAAAGGGCACGAATTCAAACTTATTAACAGTCGACCCATTTCAAGTCTCTGTTTAAAATCTTCAGGGATAGACTGAAATATGTTTTTTTAAATCAAAATCCTCTATCACTTCTCCCTTTTTGATCAATCTAACTTTAGTATATATAGCAGCCGACCCTTGCACTCTAAAAACCCAAACCATCTACATCTTCCCTACCGCAAGGAACAATCAGAGAGGAGGCAAGGAGCAATTGGGTTTTTCATCAACACTAAAAGTGGTAATTTGATCTACTCTTGGACTTGCAATTTCTGTCATTTGCCACATTAGAGGATGAATTGTAGGTGTTCGAATTCAAGCTAGTAAGGGATTTGGGGAAATTTGTGTGCTCGTACATCGGACACAGGAGTGCCTGGGTGAACAGTCCAATAAGATTATGAAAACAACAATAACTATTGGGCAATGTCTAAGACTTGTTCACACCCTTGTTGTAGATGACCACTGGGTAGACTTGTACCTGCCTAAGAAGGGCCTATGTGCCTTACCTAAACTCTGTCATACCAGGAATCCTGATGGAAGGGATTTCAAATCCTGACATTAACTAATTCCTACTGGTACAGTGTTGCCTATTCAAATGTCCCATGTGCTCTAGTATAATCTTGTGAAACTTTCTAAAATGTTATATTTTTACTTTACCCATGATACTGAAAGAGCACAGATGGCTTGGCCATTATTCCAGGTGGGTACCTTGTATATAGACAGGATAGGCTTACACCTGTAGGGTCTGGAATACAGTACAGGGTTCATATTGTAGACATGTCCATCTAAGGACAGGGCATGTCCTAACAAGGAACCTATGGGAAGTTCCACCCAGGAATTAAGTTACTAGGACACCCTAAGAACCGAGGAGTAGAGCCAGTAAAACACCCTTGGACACAGACAAGGGCAGGTTCCAAATCGTTTTTCCATTAAAAACATTATTGTACACTGATTAACAGGGACATGTCTCGAGTATCAGGCATCAAATTGGTCATGTTATGGTTATCAGATTAATGCTTAGGAGTCGAGTATAAAGCCATAGGCCCTCTACTCGAATGTAGGAGGATACATACTTGGGATGTATCAGACATACACAGGTTGGTTTGCCAAACAATTGCAGGGTCATTGGTATAACTACGTATCTGTCCTACACCTAGTCGACCTACCATTGGAAGGTTATGTACATCCTGTCCTACTATGGTGGTTTTCCTTATATTCCAAGGATAATGACATATAAACTTTCTGGTATCCAATTGATACCAACACAGAAATTTTCCAGTATCCTACGGATACTAACAAATGGATGTCCTAAGGATAGAAAGTACCATAGAGGGATAGGTGGAAGAGACAATTAGAGAAAGGGTGTACAGCAAATACTGATCTGGGTATTCGATTCAGGTCATTGGTGTCAGTTGGGTTTTATGATGACCAGGAGTACGAGGGCATCAGTTAGCTTAAGGGTTAATGGGAAAAGGCATGCCAATGTATGACAAGAAGCAGGGAACACTAAGGGGGTTTCCTTGTAACCAGTGAGCATGGATAAGACAATTTCTTCCTGTGTACCATATTGGTACTGACATCAGGAGTATGTCAGTCCACATCTATGTGTGTACAGAAATTGCAAGTACCAGTTCAAATTTTCTGTGCAGCAAACCAAACTAAATTGAGCAGTGTACACATGTGGGGAGATGTGGTATAGTTGGTCTTCTCAGGCCAGTTCCTGTAGTAATGCATCCAAAAGGGTATCAGTAAGTATCCCGTGTATCCTATTTGTGTGTGAGGCATGTAACCTCGGAAGAGAACTGGGTAAAGGGAGTTGTATGTGGTTCATACATATCTGTGTGTGTACCTTACATCAACACATCACTGTAATAACATATCAGTTAACCAAAACAGGTAGGGGTATATAGGAGTGGCATAAATCCTTATTACCTATACAACTGGACCAATAAGGAGTATGTACCAAGTTGGGGGTTTCCTGGTGGGTCCATTAGTTAAGAGGAGGCACCCTTACCAGACATTAGTTTATCTCTGTGTGTTGTTTCAGCTGTTCACATCAGAACCTTACTAAGGACGAGTCCCCTCCTAGTACTGTCCATCATTATTTGGGTAGTTTCAGTTAGGCATGTTAGTTGTTCTACAACCATGAGTAATGTCACGCCCCGCTCCCGCAGAAGCGATCGTCCTCGCTAAGGCGTGATGCCGCACGGGCCTAGGTTGCGCCCGTGCAAGGCTAAGTCCAGAAACGGCCGATTTGAGCTAGGCCACAGAGTCGCACAGAGTGTCCCCATTTGCAGCGGAAAGTAAATGAACACAAATTGAAATGAATTCAAACTCTTTATTGACTTTCAAGAAGTTTACAAGTGGCGCTAGGCCGAGTTTACAAGTCTCTCAAGCTCTCTCTCTCCGAAACATAAAAGGCGTGCCAAGTGGCTTACAAGATGGAATGATTCATGACGATGTTCCAGTACATTATGTCCTGTATATGGTGCTCCAGCTCCTTGCAATGCTCCAAGGCTCGAGAGATAGCTCCGCGCCTTAGCACGTTCGAGGGAAGCTTCGCACAGCCGACGTTTCCTGCTTCATGCAAGCAGACTATGGGGTTATCAGTACATTGTTATGCACTGGTGGGAAGGCTAGCTCGCCCACAATGCTATCATTACCAAACACGTTATATTTACTTTTGTGCATCTCTATCATTCATTGTCTTTCTAATCTTGCCTTAGGATCAGTTTCATGGCATATTTCATAGCCTATCTCGTGTTTTGTCGAATACAAGTGTCGCATGGAAATACATGCATAACTTACCCATACTTACCGTCCGGCCTTCCCTGTTCAAAGTAAACCAAGTTAGTCAACAATTCATATGAAACAACTTAATGCAGTTCGCATAACATTCAGTGTTCAAGGGCGTGTCCCTGCCTCAGGTTCTAGCGCGTCGTGGGCACGTTTTCTAACTCGTTTGTTCGAAATACTTTTGATCATTTATATGTTACAGTCAATGTCTGTTCAGAGGGTGCTTCATTCAGTCAACTTAGACTACTTTGATTTCAATGCAAGGACTTGCACGTGGATTGTCACCAGCAAAGCCCACTTAAATCTATATGCACCGGTCGCTGGCATGTCAGCCATTTTGGACATTTTCCCCTGTGGCATTCTCATCTATCAAGCGTGATGGCTGGTACACCTTGATAGACTATTGAATAACCGGCCCTACGTTTGGTTATGTGCCCAAGCCCGCACATTCTGTCCGCCCGTAGGCCATGATTCCGCCTAGGCCGGCCACGAAATCGTCGTTCGTTGCCCTTGGAATCCCTTTTCGCTCGTGCACGAGCCGTCCATGACCATTTCGTATTTTATTGTCATTTTAACTTAAAGGCTGTCTTTGAGCCATAGGCTAACCCTTAGCCATAATGCATTATCGACCAGGTTGGCGTCCGTGCAGCGCGGGTAGCGAGCCCCGTTGCACGTGCCCGTCACACCTGTCGCTAACCATTCTTTCTTTTCTTATCTTTTCTTCATTCTTTCTTTTCTTTCTTTCTTTCACTTGTTCATTCATTCATTGATTTATTCACATATTCATTCATTTCAATCGTCGATTCATTCATTCATTCATTTATACATTTTGTAACTCCCTGTGCGGGAGTCGTCTTGGTGACCCATTGGTCCCGTAGCCTTTCAATGTTGCTATACTCTACTCGGAGCGACTATGTCGATAGTCTTTCGTTTCATTGTTGTAAACCATTCATTGTTTCATTGTTTGAACGCATAAGGGACTTGAACGTAAGCTTGTGCCGTAGCACGAGCGTGGAGCGCGGTGCGAGAGTTCTCGTATTTTCTATATTTCTTTCCATATTCTATACAAGCATACAAGATGGGATTAATCCCTTAGCTAGGTGCGTTGGGTCATTTATTAGCATGTGCAGTGTTATCGCCTAGCGATTTCAGTGATAGTGTCCGTATTATTATGTGTCTAGCCTAAGCACAGACGGGTTCATCGGAGCCACCTACCTTAGCGATGTTCGCATCGGCCGAGCGATACTCCGAGCGCGCCTTTGAAAGTCTAAGTCTGGATTCATCTTGACGGCCAATGTAAGCCTTACATCGATTCTTCTTTAGGTCGATGCCAACTCTTCGGGTCGACGGCTCGTTTGAGTCGTTGCATTTGCCGTTTGAATCGGCGTTCCGCAAGGGCGGAGCGGGTCACTACAAGTAATCAGCCCATAGGTGGAGTTTAAGCCCTGTCCCTTGGAAGGGAACTTTCAGACCAGATAATGTGTATTGCACACATATTAGCCCAGTCACAAGCTCATTCAGCAATTGCCTCCTTCATTTTGTCCTACAAATAGGTTTCAGTTCATTATCCCCATTGTGCAGACCCCTCCAAAAGTGTAGGTACCTGTGTCATGGTAGCATTAAGAAGGGCATACTTATACCTGAGTATTAGTAGAGTTGTACAGTGAGAGGGATGCATATTTTCAGTCCTCTTTTAAATGTCAGTCCCATGTACATATCAGTCCTAATGTCCATCTTTGCATATCAGTTTAGATGCTGATGCACCACAGTCCTAGCAAGTATGGGTAGTCAAGGAGTGGTAATCCTGCATCTGTGTGCAGCTGTATATAGGTAGAATGTGTGAGTGAGTTAGAATATTTAGAGTTGAGGGAATAAAGCAATATCTATGTGATAGTATTAAAGGAGGGGAGATGTAGACAGTAGGTAATATCAGAAATTGTAAACATAGCTACAGGGATGGCAGCATATGGATTACTAAGTGCAAGTGTATGTGTGTCATGTACAAGAATCTGGGGTAAGTGAGTGCAGGTATTAGAAGAGAGGCAGGCCTTGGTTGGTACTTTTGATGGCTTGCATACCAAGTGGTGTGCCATGGTACATATGATGTATCATGAGCCTATGTCTAGTGTTTAATATTAGGAGGACTAGTAGAGGAGTGGTGTCTAGGAGTAGTAATAGTGCTTGTTAGTATCAATTAAAATATCTAAGAGTATCAATTATGATCCTTTAAATTATGTATTGATCATACCGAACTATCTAAACAGGTTAATAGGATTTGAATCAGTGCTCTGAACCGTACTCGCAGCTCAGGACCTAAGGCAAGTATACCTTGCCTTTCTACACATCTTGATTTACATGCACTGTCTTTTATTATTATCCAGTTTTTCTCATATTATTGACATGTATCTTTTATATCCTGCTTGTATATTTGTATCATTGCTTTGTAGACCGTGTTCACAGTTAGCTTTGTATCTTATTGTTCGTGTTCACTTATGCCTTGATTGAATCGTGCCATGGGTCGAGAAGTCGTGAACTGAACTATTTTACCTCCGTGTCTTAAAATCTTGAAGCTAACCTGCGAGTCCACATTAGGGACGAGGGTTAGTAGTTATCTGTGTCTTAAGCTAACCTATGAGTCCACACTAGGGACGAGGGTTAGTAGTTATTGGTCTACACCTGTGAGTCCACACTAGGGACGAGGGTGATGCTAGCCTGCGAGTCCACACTAGGGACGAGGGTTAGTAGTATATGTTTTACAGCTGCGAGTCCACACTAGGGACGAGGGTGATGCTAGCCTGCGAGTCCACACTAGGGACGAGGGTTAGTAGTATACGTTTTACACCTGCGAGTCCACACTAGGGGCGAGGGTGATGCTAGCCTGCGAGTCCACACTAGGGGCGAGGGTTAGTAGTTCAAACCTGCGAGTCCACGCTAGGGAAGAGGGTTTGAGTATTCGATCTAGTCATCCGTTGACGTCTTGACATGAGTTCTCTCGTCCTTGTTCAGCAGTTCATTTATGTACAGACAGTTATAGATTCGTGCTTATTTTATTGCTCAATTTTACTTGTTATTCTGTATTTTCTCCATGCATAATAAACTGTTAGAAAGGCTCGTTTTTATGTATCTTGCTAGTCCTCTGAGGACCTGATGATCTCTTCAGGTTAGCTGCGTTGATTCAAGAGCAGACAAGAGGGTTTGAGCCAACATCAGGTCACAGCGCTTGTAGTTAAGGTGGTCTAGATTAGCAGTTTTTATCTAGTTAGTTACTTCATGTATTTCTCTATTCTTTCGTCTATTGGTAGTGGATTTGTGTCCACCGGACGTGACATTGATTCTTGGATACATTCAGTTTATATTCATTATTGCTTAGTTCATGGATATTCATTGATTCTGATTGTGTCTTGATTTTCTGTGGATGAGATATAGATTTTCCGTGATTCTAGATTGTCGTGACTTGTGTATAGACAGCGTACTACCGCCGACACTGCGGTGTAGGCTGGGCTTGGACACGCTTCGTATCCAAAAAGCGGGTGCGGGTCGTGACACTATTTGACCACTCTCGACTTGGAAGTATCATACTGGTGCTGTAATAGAGATTTACAATAGATAAGACTACTCTCTATAGGACTGTAGGTACCACACAGGGTTGCAGTTATATGATACCTTTATTAGCTACTCTTAGCATCACAGTACTATGACATGTCATTAATTATCTATCTCTTGTTATCTTACATGCACTTCCATTATTATTATTGTTATTCTATAGTTTCATTTTTGTGTATGCATGTTACATAAACTGTATATTAGGCTTGTATATTATGTATCTTGTTGTCCCCTCAGGACCTGGTAATATTTCCAGGTTTTGTTGAGCTGCTATTGTAGATAGAACGGTAGTTGGTGATTATTTCACTAGGATTTCAGGTATGTATTTGGTTGATATCTTTATTATATTCATCCAGCATTATATTCATTTTTTCTTACATTATTCTGCTGATATGCCTAGTTTTGTAATCTTATTGCTTTGAGCTTGTTCAAACGATGTAACAGAGTCTGGTCCACTTTATTATATATTGTCCAATTATTGTTTGTTTGTAGGATCCGGTGTGTTAATACCTGACCAGCATTAAGATTTATTTTCAGTGGATTGAGAGATAAAATTATCATAGTGACATAGAGATATAAGTACCTCACAAGATAGAGTATAAGTATTCGAGCTGGATTGGAGTCCACTTAATACGTAGCTGGCATGTTTATGTATTTTAGTAGTATATATTTTAGGATTGGGGCATTACATAAAGTTGCAAATAAGTTGGCGTCTCCAGTCATATGTTGTAAGCAACCACTATCGAGAATGGGCTTGCTTCTAGCATGAGAAGGTGGGTCCACCTACAAAACGAGTTGTAGATGTAACCCTTGGTACCCATTTCTTTGAGGGTCCAACTGTGTACGTTAGTCTTTGGTACCCATGCATATACATTCATATCTACTAGTTTTCTAGTTCTACAAAATCTAGATATATGTCCTTTCTTACCACAATAATGACATATAGCAGTACTATTAATGCTTGGTGCAGTATGATAGATATGAGTTGTAAAGTAGTATTTTGTGTTTTGCGTGGATATTTATAATAGAATGCACGATTGTGTGACGTGGTGTGTTGTGTTCTGCACGCATGTTTGTGTGAAGTATTATGTTTTCTTGTAAATATCTTGATGTATGTGTTCACTTGTTTAGCTACGTATCTCGTGTTAGATTGGGTACTTGGTTGTTCAACCTGTTTTCCTAATCTAATCTCTAATATTTTAGAGCTAGAACAAACTTCATTGTATTTAGCAGTCAAAGCATCTATTCTAAGAACAACAATAGTGTATTTCTTCTTTTCTGATTGGAGTATTTCTTCTTTTTTGATTCAAGTTCCTCCTTAAGTTTAGTATTCTCTTGAGTGCTCTTGTCAACACGGTCAAGGACCTCATAAAGACTACGCTTTAGTTTGGATGTTTCAGCTGAATCATCACAAGTATAATTATTCTTTACTTTACTTAATACATAAATGAGACTTTCAATCTCAGTCTGATAATATTGAGTGTCATTCCTAGCATGCTTATACTTATTTCTAATCTTTCTATAATCCTCAAGTAAGCCATTTAAGGAATCAAATAATTCATCAAATATAAAGTTGTCATAGTGAGAGTTATTTGCTACCTGATCAACTAACGCCATGAAGCATAGGTTTGTAGTATCTCGAGGTTTTTCTTCCTCTTCAGATTCACTTGCTTCGTTTTCATATTAGATACTTGTATTTGCATACTTTTTTGATGATGTCCTTCTAGATGAACGATCGTAGGGATTCTCTTTCTTTGTTGTTGGGCATACCCTCTTTATATGACATGTTTCTTGCAGTTGTAGCACATAAGTTCTTCATCGCTGTTGTCATTGTACTCCTTTGATCTCTCGATCTTTAGAAATTTTTTGAAGTTCCTGGTGATCAGGGCAAGTTCTTCGTCTTGAGATTCATCGTCGTCGGATCATAGTTTGAGACCTTTTTATGATGTGTCTTGAATGCAATCTTCTTTTTCTTTGGCGTGGGATCTTCAAATTCCTTAAGATCTAGCTCATGGGTCATTAGTTTGCCCATAAGTGTCTCGAGGGTCCTTGCGGTGAGATCATTCCCTTCAATTATTGTAGTGGCCTTAGGATTCTAATTATGGTGCCTCTGAGTAGTTTGTGAATCTTTGCATGGTTGTTGTACTCCTTGCCAAGAGAGGATAGAGGGTTGACGATGTCGTAGAATCTTGTGAACATCTGTGTAATCTTCCTGTTTTTCTTCTTCTTAAATGCTTCATACTCTTGTGTCAGTTGACTTACTTTTTGTTCCTTCACTTATGAGGTTTCTTTATGAGTGACCCCAAGAAGTTTTCAAACTTCATGTGAAGTGCCACAAGTGGAGACTCTGTTAAATTATGTTCTATCTACAGCACAAAATAGAGCATTAATATCTTTAGCATCAAGAGAAGCTTTATTTTCTATGTTTGTGTATTTGTTATGAGGCTTCTCTATAAGGTTGCATCTACAACTATTCTAGGTGGCTTCTTGTATCCATCTACTACAATCGACCATAGATCAAAATCAAGAGACTTTATATAAAATCTCATATGTGCCTTATAGTACGGTATTTGGTGTCGTCAAATAGGGGTGGCCTATTTGTCAACGGGCCTTCACCATTGTTGGTGTGGATAGATCTGACATTTGCCATAAATCTCTAGGGATGTTAGCTTGGTAGTAAAAGAACTAGCTCTGATACCAAATGTAGGATCGTTAAACAACTCTGGAGAGAGGATGAATAGAGTATAGCGAAATAATCTATCCAGTTAAAAAGTGTGTGTAGTATGAAGGCAATTAATAACTACTGTATATAATTAAGACATATATATAAGTAGTAAGAGTAGAAGAGAGCAAACGTAAGCACAACATTTTTTCCTAGTTTTCTTCTGAGAGGACTAGTCCAGAATCGAGAACTCTTGTTCGGAGTTAATCTACTACTGAATAGTAGTTTACACCACGTGCTTTGATTCTAAGGTCACATAGACTTCTTATACCTCGTTCTTTGATCTAAAGGATACGACGACTTCACAACTTTCAGAAAAACTTGCTGAGCCAAGCTCTTACAACTCTTGTAGACTTCTAAACCGAGATCGCACTTAGCAATAGAAGGCTTGGGAGTTTATCTTGGAGATGGGAAAGTTAAGGGTCTGAGGAATAGCTCACTTAGGATAGAAAGATTGAGAAGAGATAAGTGATATATGTCTATTTAAATAATTTTTGTGGGCAGAATTCGGCCAGAGTTCAGCAAAATTTATTGAATTTTTTGACTGTTTGAGCAAAAAAATTAGGGAATTCCAAACTGGATGATTCTTCTAACTAGGTCAACCGAGTTCGGTCTGAGTTCGGCCAGAGCTTGGTCTGAGTTCGGTTGGCTTATATTGGTATGGTCCAAGTTTTTGTTTGGGCTAGTTTTTGTTTGGTTTGGCTTGGTTTATATGGATAGGTTTCAGGCTATATTTGAGTGGACTTTGAGTATGCCAGTACGATAGACTCAAATAAAATAAAAGATTATATAAAGAAATATAAGTACAACTAGCAATCGTCACATCATTATTGAGTCTTCAGTTGGATCATATTACGATATATCGAAACATGGTTTAGTTAACTATCAAAATCAAGTTGACTGAGACCGAACATGCCAATATATATTGCCAGACTCATGGAAAATCGTACATGTGTCTATGATCGCTTTTGCTCTAGAAAGCATGGTCAATCTGGAGTTCGCCAAGAATGGGGTATTAAATGAAAAGATACAGAGATGTTCTCAGGTTACTTCATCTACATCTAACTCATATGCACTTATTTCAGAGAGTCATAGAAGGATTAAAAGTAAAAGTTTGGGCGGTAGCAGAGATAAGAGCAGAGGAAAATCGAAGGGGCAGTACGAGGACTTAGAGTGCAAATACTATGGAAAGAAGGGCCACATCAAGCGAAACTGTTTTGCTTAAAGGAGAAAGAAGAAGGACGACAAGGAAAAGCAAAGCAAGAACACAACAGTGATTACTTTAGCACATGGAGACGGCGTGATATATCATTGTAGGTGATAGGGTAGTCATGAACCTCGTTTGTGATGACAATTCTTGGCTATTAGACTCAGGGGCTATGCACACATATCTCACAATCGGGCATTGTTTGCCACTTATACAATAGGAGACTGTGGAGTGTGCAAGATAGTGGAGATGTGTCAAAAGTTGCCGCTATTGGAGATGTGCATTTGAGAACAAAAATGGAGGCAGTTCTTCTTCTCAAAGATGTCTGTCATGTCCCTGATATCCGTTTCAACCTGGTGTCGGTTGGAAGGTTCGATGAAGAAAGATTCTCCAATCTCTTCGAAAATGGTCAGTAGAAGCTTTCCAGTGGTTCTATTCTGATTGCCAAAGGAAGCAAAAAATGCAGTCTCTATTATATGGAAGGGAGCACATATAGGGCACATGAGGGTGAACGCAGTCAGTGATGCGTCTACCTAGTTGTGGCACAAATGACTCAGCCATATTGTTGGCACAAAGTGTCTTGGTCAACCTAATTATGATAATCGACAAAACCTAGCTTAATACAAATAAGCCAAGTTACAAGAAGAATTAACTGCACTCAAAAGACTAGACAAATGCGTCACCATGTTGATCATAAAATTGTCTTTTTCTTGATTATTCTTCAATGTAATTTTCTTCTTTATTGCGTCTAGGATATGTTGTACATCAAGTCGTGCTGGAAATCCAAACTCCACTCAACCCATGAACAGTCCACTAAAAATAGCCTAATGCCCGAATCAAAGAAAGCTAAACCCATCTACAAAAAACCCAACCCATTCAAACCAAAATCATTCCAAAACAAACAAAAAATTCATACATATTCTGGCAACCAAACTCGGACCGAGCTCTGGCCGAACTCAGACCGAACTCGGTCTTGAAGATGCTCGAAAATCCAGACAGCTATGCAATCCCTGATATTGTGGTTCCCAACATTCAAACAAATATGAATTCTGTCCGAACTCTGTCCACAAAAATCCTATAAATAGGCATGGATTTCCACATTCTTACTCACTCATCTCTTCTTATCTTTCATATCCTATAGAGTGATCTCTGAGCTTTAACCTTTCTATCTTTAAGATCAACTCCCTTAGCCTTCCAGTTTCAAGTGCGATCTCGGTTAGAAGTCTGAATGAGTTGTACAAGCTTGGTTTATAAAAGCTTATGTTTACTAATGAAATTGGCGAGCCCTTCAAATAAAAGCTCATAGTTGTGAAGTCATTTTGCCTTTAGATAAAAGTATAAGGTGTAAGGAGCTGCAAGCGCTTCGGATTCAAAGCTTGTGTTTCACTATTGTGGCTATAGTAAATTCAACTCCGAGCAAGAGCTTCCGGGCCTGGACTAGTCCACTCACGGGAAAACTAGGATAAATTCTCGGTGTTTACGTTTGCTCCCTTAACTATGCTGCTTTTAATACTTGTCTTATACACACACAATATTGTTTTGTTTATTACACTCTGCCTTCACTTAGAATAATTTTTATTAGATAGATACTTCTGCTGCACTCTATTCACCCCTCTAGAGTTGTCTAACGATCATATAATTGGTATCATAGCAGGTTCTCTCTCTTTAGGTATTACTGATTATACCAATTATTCCTTCAATTGGTACTAGAGCACAGTCTCGTATTACCAGGATTAATATCCATAAAGATTATGGCTACCATTGAATCTATCCACACCAACTTTGGTGAAGGCCAGCTATCAAATAAGCCACCTTTATTTGACATCTCTTACTATACCTTCTGGAAAGCTCATATGAACATCTATTTAAAATCTATTAGTTTTGATTTATGGTCAAATGTTACTAATAGCTTTGAAAAGATCAACAAAGCAGATAAGAAATACTCCGAAAAAGAAAAATAGAGTAGCAAGCAATGATGCAAAGAAGATGTACATCCTCTACTATACCTTAAGCAAAATTGAGTTCAAACGTATCTCTAAATACAACATAGCACACGAGATATAGGAGAAACTGAAGGCAACGTATGAGGTGCCTGAGAAAATATCATACAAATGTACATCATTGCTCAACTGAACCAGAAAGCAGCCAAATAGAATATACAAACATTCTGTGCAAAAGTAATGACGACGAACCTCGACATGCTACAGAACTATATCTAATGCTAAGTGAGGTAAGTAACGATGCATCAACTGATGAATACTCTTATGATGAATTATCCAATGCTTTTCATGAGTTATTTGATGATCATAAGACGATTCTAAATGAATATAAGCAAGCCAGAAGGATACTTCATCCTATAAGCTTGAGATCAAAAAGCTTACATGTCTGCTAAATAATACACCAAATACTTCTCATATTTTAGCTGAACTATCCATACTTAAGTCTAGACTGCATGAAGCACTTGAATGTTCCAAGGAAAGCACTCAAGAAAATACTACACTTAAGGAGCAACTGAAATCAGAAAGAAAGAAAGAAAGAAAGAAGCATTTGATTGCATTAAATAAAATTGATGCACTCACATTTGTACACAGTTATCTGATAGCTAACTCTAAAAAGTTAGAGATTAGATTAGGAAAGCGGGCAATACAACATGTGACTCAGTCTAGCACTAACCACGTGACTAATCACAAAGTCACACACAACAGATCACGTATAAAGAAAACTAGTAAACCCAGTCATACTTTTATCTATACACAAACACTGAAGAAAGATTATGTTCCACATCACATCTACACACCTACTTTAGCTTCAGGCAATCACATTACATGCTATTATTGCAATCTAAAACGTCAAACGTCACATGTGTGTAATGCTAAGAAATTAGTAAATATAAATATCTTTGTATGGATGCCTAAAGTTAATAATTGTGGATCCAAACACTGGATACCAAAAATATTTCTAACCATGTAGGTGGAATGCTATGTCGAAAAATGACGTAACCTTAAAGGAATCGTTGGTGATTGCAAAGGCTATAATAGTTATCACTCAAGCAATTGCACCAACGTACTCGTGGTCATTAGAACCACTGTGGTGACTTGCTAACCCAGTCATTCTAAATTATTTACTCACATGAAGAGCATATTACAACATCTATGAAAATCTATATGATACACTTCCTTATGATGTTGCAACTTACATATATAGATGCTAAGTATTATCAAATTACTTATGATCTTAAACTATGAGAATTTTTTATTTATTAACTTGTATTATGATAAGATCTGATACTCTTGCTTTCTAAATCCAATGAATTTTCTAATGTATAGTCTTTATTGAATCCTCGGTTATTAAAGAAGAGATTTATTTTTCGGTACAAGTCGAAAGGGTCCTTCTGCCACAAAGGCATAAATAGCCTAAGCGACACGGTGTCAAGTGTCTTCAGACTACCACTAGCTGGGAACCGGCCCCTACCACTAACCCAAGATTAATCAATACTTTATAAACCAAATGATTTATTTGACCGATTGTAAAAGTTATTTCTGGATACCTATTGATACCCAAGCTAATGAAATATGTAAAATAATTTTGATTATCTATCACACGATTCTTTTTTACTATACATTTGCGTAAATGATTTATTAGACCATGAGATTTATTAGACCATACTATTTAATTGAATATTACGATTTCTTTTGGAACTTAATGTTTACGTAATATTCATAATAACTATTTTATAAATATTATAAATCCTTCTTGGTCAGGAATTATTTGTAAGCTTTTATTTTTCTCTTCTTATTGCGAGTTATTGACTGCCTATAGAAGTAATTATTTGTGAAAATTTTTTATTTTTCTCACAAAATATTTCTTTTCTTTAACCCTACGGTTATCAGATGGATACCGTGTTAAGGCTAAAAAGGAAAGAAATTAACTCAATTAAAGGACCTAAAGCCTATCTTAATGGATTATAACCTTACGTTTATTAAATGAGCAATGATGTTTGAATTTGAATTTTGAATCTGTTCGATACATTTCTGTTACTAAAGACAGACTTTTTAAATTTCATATTTCAAAAGTTTTTAAAATCTGACAGTTACTTGAATGCATTTTTTTAAAATTATTTATTATCCTGAAATTATGTCCATTAATTGATTCATTAATAGCCTTTATTTTTAAAGTTTCAAAAACATGGCAAAAACCTCAGGAAACCCTAAAGCAGTGAAGGAAGAATTTGAACCGAACTCGGTCCAGGTCCCACACTGAATTCGAACCGAACTCGGTTGTGCACGTTCCAGAATAGCAGCAGCTCTCCGGTTGGATTCTTTTTATATAAACCCTCATTTCTCCTCATCTTCCCCACTCAAAAATCCTCAAAACCCTAACCCTAGCTTAGTGAATCTTGGTCCCTATGAGCTCTCAACCTCTTAAATCTTGGATTTTAGATCCTCTTGGGTTTCTCCACTTCTCTTCAAAATCTCAAGGTATAGTTTTTTTCTCACTCTTCCTCAATCTTAATGGCACCCAAACTCTCAAAGAAGAAAAAAGGAAAGTCCTCTTCTTCCAATCTTCCTCAAGAAGATATTCAACACTCTTTGTTCTCACCTGTGAGACCAAATTCGGAAGAATTTGATGACTTTATATTTTCCTCTATTGAAAATTCAATAGCTTGGTTTAAGGATTTTGTCAAGAGATATATTTGCACTGGTTGTCATATAAATTTCACCGTATTCAATGACTACAAAATTAAATTTGAACAATTCCATCTTTGTAGCCTAATCTCTACTAGAAAACGAGTCTACATCAACACCATTAGGATGTTATACTGTAATTTACCCTATGACAATAGCGTCATCTATTCTGGAGTTGGAGGAATAGACATAGAGTTTGATGGTAAACTCTTGGGCGAGATCCTTGGTATCCCTAACGAAGGAGAAGCCCTAGGTAGTATCACAACTTTTAAGTTCGGGGACGAAATGGACATTGATCCTTCCATGACATTCTATGTGCCCCTTATCGTTGTCCCTCCGGGAAGTTCCATGTCCACTATCTCAACCAATACTACTACGAACTTCATCGAATTATTTTTTCGGCAATCCTCCACAAGAAATCCTCTACTGACGAGGTTTCTTCTCTCGAAATGTCTGCCCTATATCATTTATATGCCTCCATTCCATTCAGTCTTCCAAAGGCTATGATCAACCAAATGAACAGCTATGGTGGCACAAAATGCCAACTTCTTTATGCCCTGTACCTACCCATCATCTTTGCTCACTTCCACATTCCTATGGATGATCCTATTGTCCTCAAGAAGACAACATTTCTCAAGAAGGCCCCCAGGATCAATCTATCATATCCACCTTCTTATGAGGATGACTCTGCATCTTCTGATGACCATATGGACCCTGTTGATCCAGTTTCTCCCACACCACCTACCACTTCTACACCAGCATCCTCTGGACCATCCACATCTGCTACTCCAGCCTCCCTGGACGCCATTTAGGAGATGTTTTGCTTGAAAATTAAGATGATCTCCGGTTAGCGTATGATAATCATATCTCATCTTCGCCAGCAGGACTATCGTACTACTCTGAAGATGCATTCGTTAGCATACTCTATTGCTGATATTATGTACACTCAGGCACACCATCCATTCTCACCATATCTAGTGATGCGTGTATAGGATCGATGGTACCTCTAGAGGGGTGAATAGAGTTCAGCAAAAAAATATACTAAAAAAAAATAAAGCAGGTAAAGGAAAATATAAATAATTACTTAGGTGTAATGAAGTAAAGCAGTATGTAAATAGAGGCAAGAACGCAATACGTAGACATCGAAATTTTATATTGGTTTCCCTCTGAGAGGACTAGTCCAGTCTCGAGAACTGTACTCGATGTTAAATCCACTGTTTAAAATAGAGATTACACTGTGTGCTTTACTCCGAAGAACATGCCAACATCATCACTGTCGTATTTTAATTCGAAGCCCACAATCAAACTTCAACACCTTTCTGAAAAAAGCTTTTATACTCCAGGCTTGTAAAACTCGAATACTCCTAATCGAAAACTACCGGCACTTAGAAGAATAGGAGTTGTCGTAGAAATAGGAAGATTGAAAGCTCTTAGTAAATAGGAAGGCTTTAGAATAGATAGATAAGATGAAGAAGGATTGAGTGATTAGAAATGACAAATTCTTCTTTATTTATAGGAATTTTTGACGCAGAGTTCGGGCAGAACTCGGCTAGGGCAACGTTCATAATTTTGAACATTTGAGATCTAAAATACTAGAAATAAGCTGCTGACCAGGAGTGATCCAAGGGGACCAAGTTCGGAGAGAGTTTGATTCCTAGGATTTCAGGGTATTTTTGGTTTATGTAGACTTTTGGATGTTTGGTTTGGTTTAGGATAAAAGATATATAAGTTTGGTTTGGTTCAGGATAGACTTCTAAATGCCAGTGATCCCAATTCACAAATGAATCTAGACTCAAGAAATACAAAATAAAGAATAAAGTAGAAAAAAATCTTTCTTGACGATCAAGTTCAATCTTCTGTAGTCATTCTTGAAGTCTTTTTTCTTTCCATATCAAAGTCAGAGTTTTAAGTCAATTATCAAAATCAGGTTGATCATGGCTACATGGGCCAACAATCTCTCCCATTTTGATAATTTGACAAACTACGATTGATACTTTAGCAATTCGTTCAGCTTTATTGGAAGTAGGTTGGTACTGTACAGAAGAAGCTTGCGTATTGATTTGCTCCCTCGCAATTTAGGATCAAGCTTTGAATACTGTAAGATCTAGCAAAAAAAATCTCAAACCAATTTTCTTTAGAGCAGTATGTATATTAAGTAATATGAATATATGATCAGTTTGAAAATGATAAGTATCTCAACATGTAAAGTATCATATTTCTCCTCCGTTTGTCATATAATCAAAATGACATACTTTAAAAAATTACTTTGCAAAAATAAACAAGGAGCATTTTAAACTAGTAAGCATAAAGATAATCCATAACTAGAATTGCATAAAGTGCTGAAATATAAAACTGATACATAGAGTGCTAATACAAGCCAAACTAAACTGAAATACTAAAAAATGCTTCCAAGAAGCATATCTCAAATACATAAGCACTAAAAGAAAACTAAAGCAAACTAGTGACTGGATATCACTCCTCAATCCTTATCCTCATCAATGTGATAACCAAGCACCGAGGGATCACGAACCATGGGAATAGGGCCACCAGGGTTGTGAGCAAAACTGTAGGTAACGTTCCTCACGTTGTTGGTCAAGGTCTGGAACTAGAGAGTGGTACGGAAATCCATGGACCTAAACTAATCCAGCATCAAGGCCTGAAGAGACTAAAGAGTGACTCCAGTAGGAGGATGAGAAGGATGTAAACTAGCAGCTGATTGTAGTGCCCCGTCCCTACATCGTGCCCCGTTTCCGTCCACGGGGTGCGCGAGAAAGGAATACTGTCGCTATCGATTTGGTCGGGACCGATAGGTCGGAATCGGTCGAGTCGATCGAACGGGAACGGTTGAATTAAGATCCATTCCACGTTATGGAATGGCTTCTTCGGAACCAAGCCCATATTCAGCGGGTTGCGCCTCAAGGATTGGCTCTGCGACTGAGTCGGAAGAGACCTCCGGTTGCTCTAATTTTCATGTCACACTTGATTTGGCTTTGGTTTTGGTTTTCGTGAATGCGTTTTTCGTAAAATTTTTCCGAAAGGGTTTTCGTGACTTGTGTTTTCGAGCTTCGCATTCATATCAAAATTTCTTGAATTACACAGTGTTCTAATCAGTTGCTTATGCGATTGCAGGTGATCGCGTAGGCGACGTCAGCACAGCCAACCGGTCGCTCGCTTTAAACAAGGCTAAGGCGAGTGGCTGACCTCCTTCGCCTCGTCCCTCTACTTCAAAACTCAATATGTGAAGTAAAATGAATGCTTGTCAAATAGTGTAGAATCAAAAAACTTGTGGTACGATTCTTCACGAGACACTTGCTATCAAATTGCCGGTTTTTGGAAATAGAAAACATGCTTCCTTATGCATTTATACTTAGTCTATGCAAAACAATGAATAAATCGATTAACGTTTATCGCAACGATATGGCTAAATGAGTAAATCAACTAAAGTTCATAACAAAGACTCTGCAAAACGGTCATTGGACAACTTGTCGATAAGGTGAAGTTTCCTCGAACAGTTGCCTAGGCCAAGGGACCGATTCGGCTCGGGAGGAACGAGTATAGCAAGCGGCAACCTTTTATCGGCGTGGGCTACGCGGGAACTTTCGCACAGGGCTCGCTACCCGCCGCGAAAGGGTCGCCGTCTAACTCAGCTATAGTCCGAAATAGCTTGACATTGCCAGTGACCTCCACACCCTTTCACTACTTAACAAATGCACGTGGCACGGGATAATTATGATAGTTGCTTAATGTTATACAATTTTATATGCTTGCCTCAAAACATGTTAACATGTAAATCGAGCAGGATGGTTAGAAAGATCATTGAAATAGCTAGCTAACATGTTTATGAAACTTCTTGAATCAAATACAGAGCTTGGATTTTAATTAGCCATTCGCCAGTACATGTGATCGTACTGATCCTCGCTCTTTGCAGGTCCCGCGAACCAGGAAGGACGTGCCAACTAGCTCGACGACGTTCGTAATTTTGAATCTTCGACCGCGCGTCGAAGACTTGTCCCGCACCTCCACTTTCGAAGACTCTCAACAGTCCAAGGAAGATGACTCAACGTCCCTCCCATCCAGGTCACTAGAGTAATTTGTTCTATATTAAGGGATGTGTGCAATGTATGGAACGGTTATCTCATCGGCACTCTTTTGTATTTGAGTCATGTTGTAGCCCGCACGGTACGAGTCCTGTACTAGAGTTTGTAAATGTTGTTCATTATCAATAAAGAGCAAAGTTTCCTTTACTTAATGTGTGATTCAATTTGTCTATGTACTCTCTTAGATCTCGTATTTCGGATTACCTTATGACTATGTCTTGTGCGATCGCAAATTAGGTTCGCACGGCATCACGCCCGGGGGATGACTATCGATTCTACGGAATCGGGGCGTGACATAATGGTATCATAGCACGGCTTTACGTCCTTGGCCTCCAGTGTCGAGTTCTAGTCTCCAACCGTTGACCTCGCGTCGATGAGATGAGTTGTTCCATACGTTGAACCCAGGACATTTTCTGAAAACTAACGTGAGTTGCCTTTCTTTTCCCTGCAGTTACGGGAGCTCAGGTAGAGAACGAGACGAGCGCTTCCAGCGGCTCGAGTATTTCTAGACCCGAGCATTCCGTCAATCTAACGGAAATGATGCCTACCATAGCCGGACCTTCCGGCGACCCAATGCAACGTATACTGTAGATACTTGAAATACAGCAACGTCAAAACGAGCTCTACCGTCAACAAGCGGAGGCTCGTCAGATTCAATTTGAGAATCGATTCGAGGCTCAATTCAAGTAGCAGCAGCAGCAGCTGAATACCCTCCAGCAAATCGTACAATCGGTCGTAGGCAATAACAACAATTCAACGATGACGCCTATCGTGACCCAGCCTGCGGTTTGATCCAACAAAACTGAACGAGAGGCGCCTGTGCTCTTACCTGCGACACCGAGAAGTTCCAACTTCGACGTGTCAAAATTCACAAAAAGCTGTCGCTCTTCCTTCAACGGCACAGAAGATCCCTCTGTGGTGATCTACTGGTTGGAGGAGCTGAAAGATAAGTTTGAGATTCTGGGTTTCGAAGACTCGAAGAAAGTTGCATGTGCTCAACTTCTACTTTGAATGAGCGTGCACGATTGGTGGGCTGTGTAGAAGCGGGCTATTCGACGTGAAGACGAGACGGCGGCGATCTTATGGGCTACATTCAGAAATGCGTTGGAGGCCGAATATCTTTCTGCAGCCATGCGACAGGAAAAAAAACGAGTTTATGCAATTGAGGCAAGGGAATAAGACTGTACGACAATATGCGGTCGAATTCAACAAACTGGCCAAGTTTGCTGGAGACTATCTACCTACCACTGCAAGTCGAGATCGACGATTTGAAGTGGGCCTACGTTCTACTATCCGTGCTCACATTTCGGTGCCTGAATACAAAACTATGGGCGAGGCACTCAACCATGCCCTCCGTCTGGAGTCCGACTATCCTCCTGTAACTACCGGCGTTGTTCACTTTAATAACAAACGCCATAGTAATGCGGGAGGCAACAACGCACACAAGCGTCAAAACCGCGGCAACGGAGGCGGAAACCAGACGAAGGATCGAATGGTCTACGATTTCTGCCACAAGGAGGGGCACCTGGACATCGAGTGCCGATTTAAGCATAGAGCATATTTCGTGTGCGGCAAACAAAATCACGTCGCAAGGGACTGCCCGAAAGCTAGGCCGAACCAACGCCCCTAACAACACCATCAGAACCGAGGCCAAGCACCTCGGGCTCCACCGACCGTACAACAGAATGGCCAAGACCGTCGCCCCAATGCTCAGGGCCACGTCTATGCCATGACTCGAGACGAAGCATTCACATCTGACACAGTCGTGACAGGAATACTGCAATTCAATAATAAACCTGCTCGTGTATTGTTTGATTCAGGTGCCACGTATAGCTTTATATCGGCGGACTTTGCCGTCGAGCACAAATTTTTCTTGACACCGCTAGCCTCAATCTCATTGTTAATGTACCATCGGGCATGCCACTACTTACAAATTTAGTCTGCGGTGACAGAATCATCTGTATAGGGGGTCAAAAGATCAGTCTCGATGCGATAGTTCTAGATATTAAGGACAATGACATCATTCTGGGGATGGATTGGTTCGGTCCGTGCAACGCAACCATAGACTGTGCTGAAAAGAGGGTCATATTCCGCATACCAGGAGTGCCTGAATTCTGCTACTCGTATGGTGAGGCGTCGACGACCTGCATGGTGATCTCCGCAATATCTGCTCGACGGATGCTGCATTCCGGGTGCGAAGGCAATCTAGCTTCCGTTCGAGACATGCGACTGGATGGTGCAAACGCGGGTCAAACCGACGTTGTGACAGAATTCCTCGATGTATTCCGAAACGAGCTGCCCGGCATGCCGTCCGATCAAAATATTGAGTTCACTATCGATACATTTCCCGATACCCGACCGATCTCGAAAGCCCCGTACAGAATGGCCCCTACAAAGCTTAAAGAACTCAAAGTACAATTGCAAGAGTTGCTCGACAAGGGATTGATTCGACCCAGCGTCTCGCCATAGGGAGCGCCCGTGTTGTTCGTCAAAAAGAAGGATGGCTCTCTGCGTCTTTGCATCGACTACCGCGAGCTGAATAAAGCCACCGTCTGGAACAGACCATCTGTTTGATCAGCTGCGAGGAGCCACGGTGTTCTCTAAAATTGATCTACGTTCGGGTTATCATCAACTCAAGATCAAGCCGAAAGATGTGCCAAAGTCTGCCTTTCGCACTCGATACGGCCATTACGAGTTCCTGGTAATGCCGTTTGACCTAACGAACGCCCCTGCTGCTTTCATGGATTTGATGAATCGGGTGTTTCGATCATTCTTCGACAAGTTCGTAGTAGTCTTTATCGACGATATACTCGTCTACTCGAAGAATAGGCAGCAACACACTGAGCATCTACGGACCGTGCTTCAGAACCTTCAAGAAAATTAGTTGTATGCGAAGCGAAGCAAATTTGAATTTTGGCTGAGTAGCGTCGCATTCCTCGGACACATCATTTTAGCTAAAGGCATTGCGGTCGACCCAAATAAAGTTGAAGCCGTTGTCGATTGGAAGCGGCCAACATCCGTCAGCGAGATTCGAAGTTTCCTTGGCTTAGCGGGATACTATCGACGCTTCATGAAAGACTTCGCGAAGATCGCATCACCTCTGACTCGTCTCATCCAGAAAGGAGTCGCATTCGAATGGTTAGACGATTGTGAAGCTTCATTCTAAGAATTAAAGCGACGGCTTGTCTTGGCCCCGATACTCGCACTTCCAGAAGGGACTGAGGGATTCCAGATATTCAGCGACGCATCCGATCAGGGCTTAGGGTGTGTGTTGATGCAGCAGAATAAGGTGATATCTTTTGCTTCCCGACAGCTAAAGTCGCACAAGAAAAACTACCCTACTCATGACCTGGAGTTAGCGGCGATTGTGTTTGCGTTAAAATTATGGCGTCACTATCTTTATGGCATGGCGTGCATGATCTATACCGATCACAAGAGCCTCAAGTATCTATTCACGCAGAAGGAACTGAACTTGCGGCAAAGGCGCTAGCTTGAACTGATCAAGGATTACGACTTGACTATCGACTATACACCAGAAAAGGGAAATGTTATGGTGGACGCTCTGAGTCGGAAGTATATTGCCTCATTGTCCATCGACCGCAGACTGCTACGCGACCTAGAAGAGATGGGCATCGAACTCCGAGTCTGATTCCGGAATATGCAGTTGGCAAAGTTGCAGTTAGAGCCGAGCCTTCAAGAAAAGATCAAGACAGCTCAGAAGGATGACCCGTACTTGAAGAAAATGCGAGAGCTGATCTCGACGGGTAAGACAACCAACTTTACAGAAGACGAAACCGGCATGCTTCGATTGAACTGTAGGCTATGCGTTCCGACGATTCAGAACTCAAAAAGGAGATACTGTCGGAGGCGCACTATGCGAAGTACACCTTGCATCCCGACAGCACAAAGATGTACAAGGACCTCCGTACAAACTTCTGGTGGCACAGGATGAAAAGAGATGTGGCACTCTTCGTGTCGCAATGCATGGCCTGTCAGCAGGTGAAAGCTGAGCATCAGAGACTGGGCGGAGAGATGCAGAATCTGGCAATTCCGAAATAAAAGTGGCAGCACGTGTGCATGGATTTTATTGTTGGTCTGCCGAAGATGCCGCGAGGAAATGATGCCATCTGGTCATCATCGATCGATTAACCAAGTCAGCGCACTTTATTGCCATCAAAGTTACTTAGAGCATTGATCGCCTGGCGCAGATATATCTTGATGAGATAGTACGGCTGTACGAAGTTCTAGTATCCCTCGTCTCCAATTCGGATTCACGGTTCATGTCGCGATTCTGGAGTAGCCTTCAGTCGGCGCTGGGTACCAAGTTGCAATTCAGCTCAGCTTACCATCCTCAGACCGACGGCCAAACGGAGCACGTCAATCAAATTCTCGAAGACATGCTAGGACTCTGCGCAATTGACTTCAAATCAAGCTGAGACAATCATCTACCTCTGGCCAAATTTGCATATAACAATAGCTGTCAATCCAGCATTCAAATGGTGCCGTATGAAGCCTTATACGGACGAAAGTGCCGATCACCCATTTGCTGGGATGAAGTTGGACAGCGGCAGATTCTCGGCCCGGAACTGGTGGAACAGACTGTGCAAAATGTTCAGCTCATTCGAGAAAGATTAAAGACTGCGCAGAGTCGTCAGAAAAGCTATACGGACATTCATCGTCGACCCTTCGAGTTTCAAGAAGGCGATCACATATTTCTCAAAGTGTCGCCCATGCGGGGAGTTACTCGGTTCGGCGCAAAGGAAAAGTTGAGTCCGAGATTCATTGGGCCATTCGAAATACTCGAACGGGTCGCCCCAGTGGCCTATAAAATTGCTCTACCTCCGGCGCTAGAAGGTGTACACAATGTCTTCCACGTCTCTCAATTGTGGAAGTATGTGCACGACCCGAGCCACATGGTAGATTTTAGCCAGTTGGAGCTAAAGTCTGACTTATCCTACGTTGAAGAGCCAGTTCAAATCTTAGAACGCAAGGATAAGTTGCTGCAAAATCGAGCTTTCCCTCTCGTCCGCGTTCTCTAGAGGAACCATTCGGTCGAACAGTCGACGTGGGAGCTTGAATCGAAAATAAAAGATAAATTTCCTTCGTTGTTCTCGTAGAGGTAGGTTCTATCCTTAAGTTTCAAGGACGAAACTTTTTATTAGTTGGTTATGGTGTAGTGCCCCATCCCTACATCGTGCCCCACTTCCGTCCATGGGGTGCACGAGAAAGAAACACTGTCGCTATCGATTCGATCGGGACCGATAGGTCGGAATCGCCCGAGTCAATCGAACGGGAATGGTTGAATTAAGATCCATTCCACGTTATGGAATGGCTTCTTCAGAACCAAGTCCCATATTCAGCAGGTTGCGCCTCGAGGATTGGCTCTGCGGCTGAGTCGGGAGAGACCTCCCATTGCTCTGATTTTTATGCCGCACTTGATTTGGCTTTGGCTTTGGTTTTCGTGAATGCATTTTTCGTGAATGTTTTTCGAATGGATTTTCGTGACTTACATTTTCGAGCTTCACATTCATATCAAAATTCCTTGAATTACACAGTGTTCTAATCAGTTGCTTATGCGATTGCAGGTGATCGCGTAGGCGACGTCAGCACAGCCAACCGGTCGCTCGCTTGAAACAAGGCTAAGGCGAGTGGCTGACCTCCTTCGCCTCGTCCCTCTACTTTAAAACTCAATATGTGAAGTAAAATGAATGCTTGTCAAATAGTGTAGAATCAAAGAAATTGTGGCATGATTCTTCACGAAAAACTTGCTATCAAACTGTCAGTTTTGGAAATAGAAAACATGTTTCATTATGCAGTTATACATAGCCTATGCAAAACAATGAATGAATCGATTAACGTTTATCGCAACGATATGGCTAAATGAGTAAATCAACTAATGTTCATAACAAAGACTCTGTAAAACGGATATTGGACAATTTGTCGACAAGTTAAAGTTTCCTCGAACGGTTGCCAAGGCCGAGGGACCGATTCGGCCCGGAAGGAACGAGTATAGCAAGCGCCGACCTTTCATCGGCGTGGGCTACGCGGGAACTTTCGTACAGGGCTCGCTACCCGCCGCGAAAGGGTCGCGGTCGAACCCAGCTATAGTCCGAAATGGCTTAACATTGCCAGTGACCTCCACACCCTTTTACTACTTAACAAATGCACGTGGCACGGGATGTTTATGATGGTTGCTTAATATTATACAATTTCATATGCTTGCCTCAAAATATGTTAACATGCAAATCGAGCAGGATGGTTAGAAAGATCATTGAAATAGCTAGCTAACATATTTACGAAACTTCTTGAATCAAATACAGAGCTTGGATTTTAATTAGACATTCCTCAGTACATGTGATTGTACTGATCCTCGCTCTTTCCAGGTCCCACAAACCAGGAAGGATGCGCCAACTAACTCGACGATGTTCGTGATTTTGAAGCTTCGGCCGCGCGTCGAAGACTTGTCCTGCACCTCCACTTTTGAAGACTCTCAACAGTCCAAGGAAGATGACTCAACGTTCCTCCCATCCAGGTCACTGCAGTACTTTGTTGTATATTGAGGGATGTGTGCAATGTATGGAACCGTTATCTCATCGGCACTCTTTTGTATTTGAGTCATGTTGTAGCCGGCACAGTATGAGTCCTGTACTAGAGTCTGTAAATATTATTCATTATCAATAAAGATCAAAGTTTCCTTTACCTAATGTGTGATTCAATTTATCTGCGTACTCTTTTAGATCTCGTGTTTCGGATTACCTTATGACTATGCCTTGTGCGATCGCAAATTAGGTTCGTACGGCATCACGCCCGGGGGACGACTATCGATTCTACGGAATCGGGGCGTGACACTGATGGGTCAACATGAGGAGGTAGAGGAGGTTGTACTACTGGAGCAGGAGCGACTCTACGATGCTCTTGAAGATAGACAGATGGAGCATCCTGGGGACAGTCATCCAAGAGAACCTCAAAATACTCAAAGATGTAAGAAAGATACATCGCATAAAGAAGTCGTCGAGGTTTCTTGTGATACTTTTCCAAAATAGAGATAATTGTCTTAGGAAGACTAAAATACACTTGGAAGTGAAGATGGCAAATGGCAGAGAGTTCCAAGTATGTGATCTCATCGGTGGGGGTTTGTTTTGGAAGAATAGTAGAAAACACCATCGGATGCAAGTCATAAAAGTAGTCGTTCAAGTGCTTGGGGCAAAGACTACCTTTAGGACGTGGATTAGGTGCACATAACGAATCACGAAAAGAGTCAAACATCATGTGGGCTGGAAATTAAACTGAGGTAATGTCCACTAATGCTTCCCCAACATTAGGAATACGAAGCATAATTGCCAAATCATCGACATAAAACTCAATGTCAATCCCACCGACTTTTGATCTAACTGTATCGTTAGAGACCGTAAGATTACAATAAAATATGAGAATTGCATTAGAGTAAATAGGATGACTAGATTGAACTAGGTTTTCAAGGTTAAAGTGTTCGAAGACGTTTATATGATCGAGAAACAAATTGAAATTAATTGGACTTTCCAGATAAATTTTTCGTTGATAAAAGTCATTGAACCACTCATTTGAAGCATCAAGTGATACAGAAATAAAGTCATCAAAATAGTCACCGTCCAGCATGGCTGGACTAAAAAATAAAAAGGATCCTTCCTCTTGGACATTAGATGAGGAGGCTTCTCCAACCTTTCTCTTCTTTTTCAAAGAATGAGGAATTTAGGAGCCATTAAAAAATTTAAAAATGGATGAAAAAGTTGAGATATACCGAAATTGAGTAAAGGAGGTGGAAGAGAAACCCGAGACATACCCATACTTACATGTATATAATACACATACCCATGTTCATGGTACTCCTAACTCATCTATAAATAGGAAGGAGGAGAGGCTATAGTGGGCGGCCAAGGGTGTTTATTAGGGTTTAGTTTAGGTGCAAATGCCTAAAGGCCTTTTCTATTTGTCATGACAAGCCCCTTTGGTAAAGGTCCAAACTAACTTATTGTTTTAAGTCAAAAATAGGTTATAAATGGTTTCTAGTTAGCTTAGAGTCTAACTAACTAATTAAAAATGAATTTAAGGTTTGTCTAATCTCACTAACTAAGTTTTCTTGGTCATGGCTAACATCTAGTCAATGTGGTTCTAAGGTTTCACCAATTGTGATACTAACACAATATAATTAATTAATGAGATGCGCGAGCAATACCCTTATCTTTTTCAGTCTTGAGGTATGATTTTTCTATCCTTCTCATCTGTTTAGTTTTGTCTTTAATTTTGATGACGAAATTATTTTAAGGAGGGTAGATTTGTTACTACCACTTTTCCAAATTTGGGGTATTTTAGTAATTGTGTGATATTTTGAATTTTTGATTATTTTACTAATAATTTGATTGGTGTTGTAGTTTTTGATTGTGCTCTTGGTATTAGCAGTTGGTTTAACCTTAGTTAACCTTGATTAGAAGACTAACCATGTGATTAGAGACTTAATTAGCTAATTAGAATTTAAGTTAGAACTTAGTCCTAATTAGAAAATAATTTAAGTTATTTTTAGGCTATTTAATATATAGCTTTTTGGCCTTTTTGCTAATGGGCTCCTTTTGGACTTTAATTGTATTGTGGCCCATCCTAAACCCTAACCTAACCCTGTCAGCACCCCTGGCTGGCCATAACAGCAGCCCCCCTATATGTGTTGTAGTATAGTAGCCGTCAAGCTTCTCAAAACCCTAGAAATTTCCATTCCCTTTCAATAGCCTCTTTTCCTCAATTCTCATCCAAATCAGACTAAACAAAGTACGTTGCGATCCTTGGGAGGAGAGAAACTTGCTGAAACTTGCTAGCAAGGAATTGGAGGCTTTGGACCGGAGGAAATCGACGTCGGGACGTTTGGAGGCTCGTTTTATTGAGATATTGACTCTCAATCGGTAAACCCCTCTAAACCCCTGTAAATTCTAATTTTTCTTCATAGATGCATCCATCTAGGTGTCCCGGACCTCTAGATGTAGTTTGGTAGGATTTTGTATCCGTTTGTTAGGCGTATCGGACGCGTGTCGGTGTATTGGAACACGTGTTCGATGAAATGCCTCTTAGAATCGAAAGTTCTTATTTTTTGATTCTGTTTTCATGAATTCGTTGTTGTTTATATTTGAAACAAGTTCTATGAATACGGATCTCGATTTGACACATTTTGGTGTCAAAATCGGACACGGGGACGTAGCACGAGATCCCGTGCACAGCCCATGCACAGTCCGTGCACTATCCTGCATTCTGAGTGTCATAACTCGACGGATATGACACGATTTGGCATGAAATTTTGTGGACACGTGGGAGCAACCTCTGCCCACGTTCTCGTGAAATTTTACGAGATTTTGTTGAGTGTGCACGAAGTTATCGCACCTGCACTGATTCGACCGACATCGTGCACGCGCGTACAGCCCTTCCCGACACGCTGTTCGTGTGATGCGTGGACACAATGTGGATGCATGTCAGGGTGGCGTACACCGAGAACTAAACCCCATCAAGCTACGTGCATGAGCACGAGGCTCCTCCACTACAACAGAAATACCTTTTAATGACGGCTAAAAACCGTCATTAATGACAAACCATGACGCTTTTTTTTTCCAAAGAAAGCGTGATAAAAACGGGTGTTATAAATGTTTTTTAAAAGCGTCATAAATAAAAACATCATGAATATGATGAGTTTCTGCTACACTTATTTTCAGCGTAGTTTGAAAGCGTTATGAGTAGATAATCTGTATAGACTCAATTCAGCACATTTATAATGCTCAATTCTGCACATTTATATATTACTTTCCAAAAAAATTATATATCAATGCTCAATGTTGCTCAATTCAATTTCAAAACATTCATTTTGAACCATATTCACAAGAAAACATCTAAATGTTATAGAGTACCATTTAATCCATTTACAAGAAAATACTAGGATGTCCCCGTCATGTTACAAATGGAAGCAACAGTTTAACTCCTACAGATCTCATTGAACTTCTTCACATAATATAACATCATGATAAGTGTTCTGCCCCCAGCCACCTTAGAATGAAAGCCGAATCAGCAATGAAAAGGATAAAATGCCCCAGCTACTGAACGCATCAGAACACAGGAGACAGAATTGGTCACGGTCATTCTATGTTTTGCTGCATTTGCAAGAACAGATCCACTAGAACACCATATAGCTGCAGTTTCTTGGCTTGTTGGGGTTCCAACCTGTTGGTTTTTAACCAGATTCCAGTGAAGAGTCCCTCTACGGCCTGCAGCATGTAAAGCAGAGATATCAGAAATCATACACAGTAGACAAAACATATTAAAACAATACTATTGGGGCCCCCATGGGCAATCAAACCTGAAACTCCTGCAAAATAACTCGAAATTTCTGTATTAGATATAATATTTGGTAACACTAAAAATGGAAATAAAACTTCTCCCTCCACCTGCAATTACTAAAGAATAACTTGTAAGGTAACAAAACTAGAAAAACAAACCATAGTTAGGTTTTAAGAGAACCACGAAAACCTGCACAACTAATAGATGTGTTGTTTACGATATATACACATATTATTGAAAATAAGAACTTTCAATGGAAAAGAATTAATGACATAATCATTAAGCAATGAAATTAGTTTTTCAGCCAATAGTAAGACTTCAAAGCAACCCAATGTATGGAATAGCTTACTCGTCCTTAAGGAAGATTGACCTCTGAAGCCAAGTAGAGCCTGGGCAGCTTCCAATTTTCCATTCTTCCCACCCCCAAACAGCAATGGGAAACACAATCAGGAACATTGTCCCTCTCCAGAGAAAGCTAATGAAATTGTTTCTAGTTTCAAATGTTTTAGAATTCCAATTTATACACAATGGGAACCACAACCTGTATCATTCCATGTGCAGTTGGAAGAAGTGGCTCTATAGCAGGTTAAGCTAAGCAACCAACAAGGAAAATGATATACGGAGATGAATTGCTACCAACAATGTCTCAATATGCATGATTCATGTACACAACAAGAGAATCAATCGAGTCCGAGCTCTCTAGCCTAGTGGTATTAGAGCGGACACCCGGAGGGACCGTCAAGGTTCGAGTCCCCCAATCATGTATGTGCGTGGAATTTAAAAAAAAAGAAAAGGAATCAATTGAAGAGTTCCTGATAACTCATCTCTTCGCCACGCTGGAGCTTCTTAACAGCTATATGGGTTTCTTCCGTCTTCTCTAAGGTATCTCCCTCCACATAACCTTCCTCAAACGATATCTACAGTACATTTCTTATCCCTAACATGAAATAGAAGAAAAAAAGGTTAAAAGAATGAGCAATGACTTAATAATCTGCAAACAGAAAGACACTAAAAGCAAAAGGGCATAGTAAGCCTCCACATACAAAGTATCAACATCACAAAATGTTCAATTGGCAAATAATAAGTTCCAACCCCCGATTCAAAGTAGGCCCTCCAATCCTACACAAGTCAAGATAAATACATAATTAAAAAAAAACAACTAGGAAATTAAGTAACCATTACATAGTCAAGATAAATACGTAATCAAAAACTAAATCGAGATAACTAACCATTACTTAATACAACAATTAATGCTGGAAAACGAGATGTATATTAACTATCATGCATCATCATACCGACTAGGCAGAACCCAGTAACCAACACACTGTTCTTTTGGGGTAAGCCTTCCTCTTACACAACTATGTATATTAACTATCATGCATCATATCTGAGAACCAAGGAATTCAAATCTGCTGTTCAAGAACTATATAGTGATGCCAAACTGAAAAATGTTAATAATTTAGAGACTTCGTTCCACAGTAAGGAAGTTGCGGGAAGTGACAGTGAATCTGAAGATCTTGCTAGTACATCTGATCTGATTGTAAGAAGAATAGAGAGTTTGAATGCACACGATTCTTCAAAAATAGGAAACATTGATCAGAGGTCAGAATTGGGACTCGAAGATGGAGAGCTTGATGCACTTGAAGTTGCAATGCAAGTTGCTATTGAAGTCGAACGTGAAGTTGTAGATTACAGAGAACCATTCTGTAGCCCTTCTCCTGAGGATAGTTCAGGGGATGTCAAACTTGCCCAAAGTTCCTTAGTTATGGAAAAATACAAACAGGATCAACCTGTGAAGGAAGAAGTGAATGTGAACGTAGCATTTCCTGGTAAAACCCTTGCTAGTTCTTCTTCTTCACCAAAGGATGACAACTGAAGCATTTTATCATACAATTGAACTGCAGCAGTAAGAGGCAATAGTATACCAGTGGTGGCAACTGAAGTATTTTGTCATACAATTGAACTGCAGCAGGAGTGCAAAAAAAAAAGACGAGAGAATAAAACTACCTTGGCTTTCTTCTGCCAGAAGAATTTGCATAACCAAGCATACCAACACGAGCACCGCGAGCGGCGGCGGCGGCGAGAACGGAGAGTCCCCGCCGTTGTATCCCATCTGGACGATGAATTTGCACTCCCCCTGCGAGTAGTCGTCCGTCGTGACCTTCCCGAGCCCCTGGAAGTAGCAGCTCAGGTCCCTCTGGTCCTGGGCCTGGAAGTACATGTTGAACGCGTACGATGCGTTGCCGTCGGCGTCCAGGCCGTTACAGGTGGACCCGTAGCCGAGCGAGGTGCAGTCGGAGAACGTGCACGCGAAGTCGACGTTGTCCCCGAGCTTGCTCG